>JALBCR010002352.1:555000-946318 GCA_030710515.1 Abscondita cerata
AATTAAGCTTTTTAACGTAAAGGCAATAGCATACCTAAATAGATTAATGAAAGTATTGTACGATTTTGTTTAACTGTTTAAAAATATTTAATGTTGGAAAAATGCAACCCGAACTAAAAGAAAATCTATAATTTAAACGAACCGCTAACGTATCGGCGTTCGATTGGTTATTTAAATTCACAGAATGTCACGAGTAATGACTAATAAGGTGCTAACCATGAATATTAATTAACTTGCACAGCAACTCCATCTGTGGGATTTTATCAACCACGGCATTTTTTCTACAGCCTTAACTATACACAATGATCCTGCCAGTTACATATTCTAAATAAATCGATAGACGAAATCTGCACTCATATGTCGGACGGACTTTATATAATCGGTATAATAAATTATAGTAAAGCGAAGTGATAAATAAATTTATTTTATTTATTTTAATATATTTAGAAGGAACAAAATTATTGATGTTATTTTATCAACAAAAATTTGTTATTCAACTTATTGAAAGGGCAAAAAAAAAATTTTGCGGGGGGGACCAAAATTTGAAGTTCCGCCACTGTCTTAACGGTAGAATTATTTTGTCAATAAAGAGTGGGAGGGATGGTGTTCTTAATGATTTAAAAGTAAGTGTCTTAATTATTTATTTTTGCATTTTTTTAATCGGTTTGAGAACTGTTTCCGAGACACGACCTCAGCACTCAATGCCATATTGTATTCTAAAAATGCATAATATAACATTTTCATGGGATCCATAGTTAGTGTATTTCTTGATAGATAAATGTTTCTACAAATTGAATAAAGTTTACCTTTTAAACCATTTGTATGATTTTTCCATCCTAACTCCGAAACCAAAACGAGCAACTCGAAGTATTTTTGCAGCTGTTTTGATGGTATTTAATATCGCTTAGCTGAGAGTTACTGCTACAATTCCTCGACAAATTAAAGGACATAACATTCGTTTTATCTACATTGAGAGACAATCGATTATATGTACACCATATATTTAGGTGATTCATATCATGTTGAATGCTTCGAGTAAGATCCTCTACGGTAGGACAGTTATAGGAGAGTGCTGTGTCATCAGCAAAGGACGTGATAGATCCATTCAATTTAGCGTTGCACAAGTCATTACAAAATATTATGAAAAGCGTTGATGATAGTACACAACATTGAGGTACTCCGCACTCTACCTCCAACCAATCACTACGAGCTGATCCTATCCTTACACTTTGCACCCTGTTTGTCCGGTAGCTCCCAAACCAGTCAGAAGACAGTTCTCTTACACCTGCTCTTCCTAATTTATCTAACAGATTATCCTTGTCTAAACTATCGAACGCTTTCTCATATCAATAAATAATCCCGCAACTTTTCTACTATTATTAATTCCTGTGTAGATAATAGATAAAAATTCTAATAATGCTTGCTCTGTGCTTTTACTTATTCCAAAACCAAATTGATTTTTAAAAAAAGTTGGTGTTATCTAAAAATCTAACCAATCTATTATTGGTAATTTTTTCAAAAATTTTTTTAATTATCGGAAAAGAGATTTATGTAGGGGCAAAACCACATATTTTTTAAGAACATCCGGGTATGTTGAAGATTCGAAGCTGAGGTTTATTATAAATGCAAGGATATGATTGATTTTGTTATTAACATTTTTCAGAAACGTAGTTTGTATCCAGTCAATACCAGTAGATCGTTTATTTTGAAGATTTTTAGTTATTGAGGATACCTCTATTTGGTCTGTTGGATTTAAGAATATGCTATGGTATTGTTTGGACTGTGGAAATCTATCCTTAGATGGAGCAACAACGCGCATACTTATACTGTTTCTAATATTTTTATGAATATCAATAAAATGCTTATTGAATGCATTGGCTATATTATTAGGTTCGGTGTAAGTATTTCCATTGTAAAGAATTTTGTCTATGTTAGTTTTATTTTTTATTAATTGACCTGTGACAACTTTCAATAAGTTTAATTCCTCAGTTTCGCTTAGTTTTAGTTTAAAATAATGAGATTTTGCTTCTATAATGTTAATATTAATTTTATTTTGCATATTTCTCAACTTATTTCTTAAATATACATTTAAAGGCTGTTTCCCTATTAATGTAATGAGATGATTTCACTTTCTTCAATCCTTTTATCGAACCATGGCATTGAGTCTCTAATTTTATATAATTTTGAGTTTTGTTTAACTAACTTGGTAGAACTGTCAATGCACGAAGTAATATTGGTCAGAAATAAATTGGTGGCTTCTTTTTACATCATTACGTTCGACCAGTCAAGTTTTCAATTATTTTCTTTACTTGCTCGTTACTAAGTTATTGACAATTCTTTTATTTTTAAAAAAAACCTTTAAAGCTGTTGTGCTATGATCAGTTATATTGACATGAAAAACTCTTGAGTCGTAATTTGTTATATTATTAGATAACCTCAGAAATATATGGTCTATGCAAGTTTTGGAAATATTGTTAATCCTAGTATAACAGTTTATGCAAGATAAGAAGCCTAATGAGCTCATAATAAATTTATATCTGTCACTTATGTTGTTAAGAGATTTTAAATTGATATTGATGTCGCCTAAGAAAACAGCATTGCCCCGAACATCAGCCATGCTTCGATTTCATCTAAAAGTTTGATATTGCGACAGATTTAAGCCTATATATTGTTAAGGATTTGCTAAAAACCTCTTAATTAGGAATCACCCTATATATAAGTTGAAATAACTATGTGGGAGATAGAGAATGTTGTAAGATGTGTGTCATGACATTTAATCATTGTAGTTTATAAAGGTTTAAATAATAGTTATTTATGTACCAAGGCAGTAAAGTGATTCTTTATCGGACGAGTCTGAAATTATGAGACGAGCGAGAGAAGCGAGCGAGGCGAATAACAGGCGAGTCCGATAAAGACACTTACTGACGTGGTCATACAAAATTTTATCGCCAACTGTTTAGAATTCGGAATATAAGAAACTGAGGTATATTTAATTGCATTTTATTGAGACGAAGTAAACTTGAATATCTTCCATAATTTGTTATGAATAAATTACAAGAAAAACTATTATCGAGCCGTAATAGGGAGAAGCGTGACACTGACAGATAATAAATTTTCGAATAATGTCAAAGTCAAAATACTTTTACCTGACGCATATGTCACTTTACCTGACGCATATGTCACTTTACCAGACTTCATATAGTCACTTTATCTGCCGCGAGGCAGATAAAGTAACATTATTGGTATAGGATAAGGTAAACTGTTTGTTTACTTCCGGAAATCAATCTGATAATTGACGGCTTTATCTTGACAGTTGGCGATAAATAAATAAACAAAATATATCGCTATTGAATAAGGAAAGTGTACAAAGAAGGAAATGGCTAGAAGAAAGAAAAAGAAAGGTGTTAAAAGTAAAATAAGTTATTTAAGAAAAATTAAAGAAATGGGTAGTAATGTTTTAATGTCTGTATAATGTAATTTCTATAAGATGTTAAGTTGCGGAAGTTATGTAAGTGAACCAAATGAAGTTGTTAAATTAAAAGGAACAAATAAATGTAGGATTAATTGAATTCACAACTTGTCTATTTATGTTTAGGTACATAAACGCTACCACGACTATTATAACAAATCATTTTCAAAAGTTTTTCAACTTAAATCGTATATAATATAACATTTATTTCACATTTTAGTTTTAATTTTTTAAATTAATTTTAAAAAATGTGTAAAAAATAAAAAAAAAAAAAAAAAAAAAATAAAAAAAAAAAAAAAAAAAAAAAAAAAAAAAAAAAAAAAAAAAGAAAAAAAAAAAAAAAAAAAAAAAAAAAAAAAAAAAAAAAAAAAAGTTAAAAAGAAAAAAGTAAATGTAAAAAAAAAAAGTAAAAAAAAAAAAAAAAAAAAAATTTAAAAAAAAAAAAAAAAAAAAAAAAAAAAAAAAAAAAAAAAAAAAAAAAAAAAAAAAAAAAAAAAAAAAAAAAAAAAAAAAAAAATTAAAAAAAAAAAAAAAAAATTAAAAATCAAAACCAATGGTTTGTTAGTGTTAACTTTTTTTTTTGTAATTGTTACTGCTAAACTGTCATTTTTTCACCTTATTTTGACTTAATATCGAAAATCACCCTTATTTTCAATCGATAATTCTCGTGACAAAATATCCGCTTTTTTTAAAAAAATCGGTGAGCTTTATGTTCTACTCCGGAATTTTTATTTTTGTCACTAAGTACAATTTTAAGCTATTTATTAAAATCTATACTTTAATTACTCGAAAAACGTTAGATTTCATGTTACATTCATAAAAAAAAAATTGCAAGTTGAAATATTACAATAATTAACAACTAAATAAGTTAATGAAGTTAATATTTAATAAGATATCTACAATATTTTGAGAAAGTTGTAGAATCTTCTGTAAATTATATGCGTAGATGCATTGCTATTTTAAGAGAACTTATATACCTGACTGACGTTCAGCTAAATTTTAGCCCATCATATATTTGCGCTATGAAGAAAAACATTACGCAGCAAGCATCTATATTGAAAAATCAGTTACTGTGACAACAGTATCAGCAGCTGATTCAACTTAAAAAGGAGAACGTAGTCGTAGGAAAACGTCAAACAATATTCCAGAGTTCGATTATCAAAACCATACAAAAATACCATTTATGCAAGAAAAATTTTTATCTAACGAGAAAAACAAGGACAAAATAATGAAAAAGTTTGATTTATTTTATTTATTCGTATGGTACATTATACAAATATTGTATTGTGATGTAAGTCTTATGTATAGTGCCCCAGAAGATCAGTATAAACTTGTATAGTGTGGTGGCAAAACCGTGTGCAATAGTGGATTGGTTCGTCTTGGCAAAGCATTTACTTCAAGGTTTAGGAAAACCACTAAAACCCTAAACATGCCAACCCTTACCCACCTTAGTATTCACATGTAATAATATTAATTGTGTAAACATTATTGAAGGTAAATAAGAAAATAAAAAATAACAGCACAGCCATTGCATGACGACATATAATGGACCGGTCAAAGCGCCAGTCACGACAATGACGAAAAAAATAGTAGGTTAAAGAAATAGCAAAAAAAAATAATGGAAAAACAGATAATCAGGACAGAGAATACAAAATATTGTTGAACTTCAGAGGTCCTTCAGATTCGTAAGCCATATTATAGCTTCATTCGTTAAATTATGAATGTTTGGAAACTCTCCTTTTAAACTTCGTTAATTGACAATCCTCTACAATATGTGTAACGGTCTCCGGTTCGTTTTCACAGTCACAAATTGGATTAGAAATCGCACCTCATTTAAACAACATAGAGTCTGATGAAAAGATTACAGTCACAAGGATTTTCCTTGTAAACAAGCAAAAGAAGATGTTAATGCTGACATAATTAAGACCTCGATAGAAATTACCAAAGATACTAATAAAACTGTCATTGTTATGGGTCAAGATATTGATCTGTTGGTTCTTTTAAATCAATTAAATTCAGAGAATCATGACATTTATTTTCTCAAGCCGGGTTCTGGAAATGTGAAAGATCTATGTTTCACGTCTAATAGTTTCAAATATGAATCTTTCAAAAACATGTTTTTTCTTTTTTTTTTCTTGTTTTTTTTTTAAACGTCTTGATTTGCCGGAAAAGGAAAGAAAAGTATCGTAAATTCATTATTAGACGATAAACATTTGTCAAATTTGGTCAATATTTTTTTTAAAAGATGCAAACAAAGAAGATATCGAAAAAATTAATTACAATTAATCAAATCTATTTATAAATGTAAAAATGATAATATAACACTGAATCAATTAAGAATTCAAAAATATCAATTGGCAAAAATTAAATCATCTTTCATATTGGCAAATCTCCCACCCACAGAAGGTGCAGCAGAACAACACTGTTACAGGGCATATTATCAGCTTCAAGCTTGGCTAGGTAACGAACTGACAGAAACAACATCAACGTGGCATTATGCCCAAATTTACAGAAAAGGATTTAATTCCGGAAGTATTGTTCAAAACTGTTTGATGCACCTGTGAAACTGGATGTAGCAGTTTAAAATGTGGCTGCCAAAAACATGGTTTGAAGTGCACAGATTTGTGCTCAAATTGTCATAGTTCGGAAAAATGCTCCAATGTGGAAGAAAAAAGCTACGAGGAAATTGATGGTTTAGATGAAATTGTGGAAGACCAACCAATGCAGACTGTAAATAATGATGGAAACGAAGACAATAATGGTCTTGAAGATTTCAAAGATCTACTAGAAACGGGAAGGTTTGTCGAATCTAACGATAGAGAAATGCTATCAAAGTGACAAAAACTAATTGATAAGTGATTAGAATTTAAGATAATGTATTTAGAAATAACATCAATGTAATTAGAATTTAATAATACAACTTTTTTACTGAAAAAAATAGCAGCAGTCACGTTTTTTAGATGAAATTTCCTTTAAAACCTACCTTCAATTATATTTAGAACAACTATTTTCGAATGTTTTTTGCAATCTTGATGTTTTATGGGTTTGTAATTTTTTGGTTATCAATGTAACATGGAATCTATTTCGGATTTATTTTCCTTTTAACTTTTCGCCGTTTTAACCAAAACGTCAGCTTTTTTAAATTCGATGATGCTTCATCGAAAAAATGTAATTTACAAAAAAGCTGATAATACAATTGCAAATGCACGTTGCAACGAAAATTGTATGGACTTGATCGTTTGGGTCTGGATAAAAACGTCAGCTTTTTTGGCTTTGGTAACTAAACCATACCTTAGAAACCTGCCTGCATAAAAGCTGACGTACAATTTAAAAAAATATATTGCATCCAATATTGTATGGGCCCAAATCTAACGGTGAACTTTTTTGGGCTTCCTGTCGCGGATCTGCACGTTTCATAGCATTCTACAGCTAAGATCTAAAATACTGACATACAAGTTTCCCGACACATTATGTCACGGGCCCACGGACTAATACAATTGGGCCTAAATCAACAACTGACATTAGTAAATGTCGGATTGGCAGAATAAATTTAATTTGAACTAGTAGGTTGGTGATTTGAACAACATAGTAACCGCAAACAGTTTCTTCCAGTTTACTCCATGAGAAGTGTAATTGCGAAAATTGTTTTTGTGAATGAAGCGTTCGGAAAAAGGTACGAGGAGTTGACGAAAATAAAATTAATAGAATTTATTTGGCTAATCAGTTTGCTTCGGTGTAATGGTTGCTATGGTGCAAAGCACTTCCTTGACCATTATGAATTGAGTAATAATGGCAATTACTATATTTATTTTATTTATTTATTTATTTATTTATATTTTAAACACGGGCACATAATTGCCCAATATAATTACATACATTTAAGTATAATTTCAAAATTCATTAGTGTAAACTAGGTACCGAGTGAAAACAGTTTGAAATGACTATACGGTTAAAAAATTTATGGTGCTACTATTTGGCCAAGCTAAGTCTTTCAATTCTTTTAAATTACAATTAAAAATATCGACATTATTACTAATATTTAATTCGTTGAATTGTCTCATGATTCTAGGAATGACAGAGTGGTAACTGAAATCTCTTTTCTTACATTCTATACGGGTGTCCCACGTTGAATAACCGCGATCGATTTCTCGGAAACTAGACCTCTGATCATTCTGAAAACTTTGTCACATGCTAATGTCAACAGAGCCAATTCAGATAAATTATTTTCAAGATGGTGGCACTTCCTGTTATACCGGAAGAAACTATCAACTTTGTTATTTTAAATAGAACTCTATATATTCTTGCATTTTTAGATTCTACGACAAATTTTGAACATTTTCGATGTATAATGTTCTATACCTAAGTCTAGCCGTTTCTGACTTATTCAAGATTTTATGTCAAAAATGACTTTTGCAGGCCAACACAGAAGTATCAATTTTACCTATACGGGAACTCGTATTATTTAATTTGATGTGACTTTTTTGTAGAGGAAGAATTACTTTAACAGATTGTTTATGCCATTATGATAAATATTAATATAGGGTGGTCAAACAAGGAAGGTAAAAATGTTATTGAAAACATAGTTGATAAAAATCATGATTTTTTTAAAAAATCAAAAAATCGATTTTTGATTTAAATCAGATTTTTTGATTTAAATCAGATTTTTGATTTTTTAAAATGAACTTTCAAACTTAAAACCAAAGCGCCTGCTGAGTCAAAAAGGTGTTTTTAACCATTAGCTAATATAGAGTTCATTAGTTCTCAAATGATTATTGTAATTTCAATTTTAAGTAAAGGCGAAAAAACAAAAAAAACATCTATCAGACAGAGTCACATAGAGATCTTAGGATATTAGACTTATCACTTAACCTATACTAAAATAATAGTAAAATATAATGGATAAAAGTTAGTTAAAATAAAAGTAAAAGACATTAAAATTACTCTACTAAAAAAACTCATTTATTTCTACATGAAGTTTTATCGCTATTATAAACGAAAAATATAACAAATTTAAAACGTCACATGAAGTTCAATTCATCAAAACAATAAACTTTAACCATTTTTCTTTCGGTTATAGTCCTCGTGTCCAGTTCACCAACGATCTAATTAGGAAACTAAAAAAAATTTCTACTTATTGCTTATTCAGTTCCCTGAAATTGCCGTAAGTTTTGGTTTGCGCGCCAGTCTGTTCCTTATTTTAGATGTACAAAGCCGAACGTTGAAATATTCGTTCAAGCCTGCTGTTGAAGCTATTGCTGTATGAAGCTGCTTTGCCTCTCCAGGCTCTCAGGGTCAATCTGATCGGCTGACAACCACCAGGAAATGGGTACCTTCTCCTACCTTTCCGAAAATAGTCTTCGAGAAGGTGTTGCTTGTCTTATTTTTTATTGTGGGAAGGAAGGCGTAGTTTGATTCGGCTATTCTAAGCCCTTCAAGTCCGTTTTTCGGATTTCCTCTATACCTTGGGTTCGAAGTTAGCCAATATGTGTGGGTGAGGGCCATATTCATACGGGCTTCGCCTTTTTCAACACACTTACTTCTCTTCTTTAGTTCATTTCCGCTTAATCCTACTTCCACGCTTCGTGTCAAACATCATTTCTTTGTCCTTTCAAGAACTGATATATGCTTTAAGTAGGGATAATTCTCAGCGTTTCGTTTGATTGTATATTCCTTTGTTCCCACTCCTACTCAATTTTTCTCTGTGTCCTCCAACTTTACTAAGGTGGCCCGTTCTTTTTAGTCTAATGATCCGGCTGTTCCGCGACTCAAAGGTAGCAAGGCTGTCCTCCTTCTTTCCTGTTGGCGATGGAAGTGGTTGTTAAATATTTTATAATCTCTACAACATGTTCCTTTCTCCAGTAATTTCACTCTGGATAGGAGGTTCAAATATGGCTAGAGCTCCATAACTGATTATGTCATTTTGCCTTCGTCTTCGTCTCAGATTATCAACGTCCTTTCTTGACAATTGTTCTCGCTTTTGACATTAGCGGCATTTCTGTACAAAACTTTTTGTTACGCGTTGTTTCTTATTTTTCATATTGTCCTTTTGGTCTGAAGTATTCCGCGTATAAATTCCGTGTTCTACGAGTTGCAAGTATCCTTCTCATCTGGTATGCACAGCCTTTGGCTCGTTTTCATTCTCAACCGTCTAATGATATGCAAACTGTTGCTCCTTCAGTTTACTTTCCTACTCTGCTCCCCTCTGAATGAACAGTTTCGGGTCGCCGCTTGTCGAAGTGACGGCGGGATTTCGGCGAAGCTATCAACCAATTTAATAAATTCCTTGTGTTCTGATTCGACGCGATTCGTCCTTTGTGAACGGGCGTCTACGCGTTTTTGTGTGCGTCTTACTATTCTCATTCTTTTGACTAGGTACTTTTTGTTTTTATTTTGGATGTTGTGGAATCTGTGTCTGGCCCAAAAACTGGTCTCTTTGGGTGATGATGATGTGGCATATTTCCCTCAGGTTCATTTGGGGGTTTCTTTTCACCTCTTGTTCCTCCTGTCCCTACCTTCCATGTTGTTCTTCCAAGTCCTTGTTTCCTTTTTGCGTGGTTGTTGTTGCCATTTGCTGTAGTCGTTTTCCGGTTCCCTCTCTGGTTTCTTCCCTCTCCTTACTATTTTTTCCTTGTTGTCTTTTCTATAACAACTGTTTTATTAATTTTACTGTTTTTTTCAAAAATAGTTTCTTACCTCTTTGTTTTTTTTTTTTTGTGTTTAAAAGTTCTCTTCTTCTTCCTTTTCTTCTCACTCCCCTACTTTTATTTATTATTATTTTTTTCTCTCCCCCATCTACTTCAAAAAAAAAAAAAAAAAAAAAAAAAAAAAAAAAAAAAAAAAAGAAAGTTGAAAAACTCGTCAAAAATCGATTTATTTAAATGGAAACTAATTCTCGTTTATCATAAAAAATAACAGTGATTTCATGTAAGGTAGTTTATTCCAAAAATTTGTAGTTTTTGAAATATTCGCAATTTTACAATTTCATCAATAGAAACACAGGTATCAGTTGGTAAGGTCAGCCACAGAATAGTGTCGAGTGCTCAAGAATCGTCAATTAGTCACTTCTTCCTTGTAATTTGACAGCTATCAACAATTATGTCGGGGCGAATGAATAATACACAAGAAGATTATTTAAATTTGTTTATTATTTATGGCGAATGTTAGAAAGTTTCATCAAGAACATGTGAAATATTTGCTTGTAGATATCCTGATAAACAAAATATATACCACTTCATTCTATTCTGTAGCTGGCCTTGCTAACTAATACCTGTGTTTCTATTGATGAAATTGTAAAATTGCGAATATTTCACAAACTACAAATTTTGGAATAAACTACCTTACATGAAGTCACTGTTATTTTTATGATAAACGAGATAAGATTACAAAAATAGGGGTTTTCCATTTAAAAAAATCGATGTTTGACGAGTTTTTCAATAAAATTTTTACCTTCCTTGTTTGACCACCCTGTATTAATATTTATCATAATGGCATGAAGAATCTGTTAAAGTAATTCTTCCTCTACAAAGAAGTCACCTCAAATTAAATAATACGAGTTCCCGTATAGGTAAAATTGATACTTCTGTGTTGGCCTGCAAATGTCATTTTTGACATAAAATCTTGAATAAGTCAGAAACGGCTAGACTTAGGTATAGAACATTATACATCGAAAATGTTCAAAATTTGTCGTAGAATCTAAAAATGCTAGAATATATAGGGTGTTCTATTTAAAATAACAAAGTTGATAGTTTCTTCCGGTATAACCGGAAGTGCCACCGTCTTGAAAATAATTTAACTGAATTGGCTCTGTTGACATTAGCATGTGACAAAGTTTTCAGAATGATCAGACGTCTAGTTTCTGAGAAATCGATCGCGGTTATTCAATGTAGGACACCCTTAGAACACAAAATTCAAACATTTACTACCTAAAAAGAATTAAACTATGCAGTTGGTTAGGCAATTTACAACGCAGTATCCTATAAAGTGGGTTGCTGCTTAATATTATTACTTGTACTCATAAATAATACAGAAAAATCGATACAATTTATCACCAGGTAAAACAATAATGTATGTAAAAAGAACTTGACGGTGGTTTGTACGTGACACACACGTAAATATTGTAAATGTATACGCTTTGGTTGCTGTAAATAAGTAAAAACACAGTTATAAACGTAAATCTAAGTATCAGAATTAAATAGGTTGTATTGTTCGAGCGTTTTAAAATTTTAAGTACATTTTAATGGTGTCTTGGACTACTTTTGACATTTTCATAAATTTGTATTTGGCGCCTACGTTTCATTACGCGCCATCTGTTGTTATTTATTAAGAGATCGGGTCAAAATATTTGCGTCAAAACAGTGGAAACACGTCCTTGTTGGTGCACTTTAATTAAAAAAAAAAACTAATTGTGTTTAGGAAGTGTACTCGAATAAGATAAAAAAAAGTGTAGTAGTAAAAATATCAAAGTGATAACAACAATAAACATAGAGGAATGTTTCAAACATGGTTTATTGAAGAAGCTGCCATACATTCATAGGGTACGAGTTAATACGTATAAATTAAATCTAACGCTGTATTGTTTATTATTTAATTTACTTTCGCTTATTTCCCTATTCTTTGTACGCTTCAAGTTTCTATTATTATCAATAAGTTTGTGCACATTCGTTTTTATCAACATAACCTATTTTGGGTGTCGCCAATAAGATGCTTCGTAACTCGCTGTCCGTTTTTAAATTTTATCGAATTTTTAAGGCCATTAGATTAAAATAATCCTTTATACGAATATTCCTTAATTATCTGCTTTTATTGCTTACTCAAACGCAAAAATTTCATAAACATCTGTTACGTCATACGTTTGTTTTGCGACCTAAACTTAAATAATTCGACACATTTCGCTTACTACACCCACTTTATAACCTGCATTTAATTGCTTTATTGTTGTCGAAAATTTGCAGAAAATTTCTTAGAATCGTGATTTTACGCTATTATGTAACGCGTTGTAGTGGGATTCAAGTAAGAGCGAAAACTTTCAATTCCAATATCTATAAATTTTTGTTTACATTTTATTAGGTAGCCCAAAATGAATGAAGTTGCAACTTCGGTTGCGAATGCAACAGGGGGGCCTTCCATAAATCCATTAATAGGAGCTAATATTGTTAAGGAAGGATGGCTCTTCAAAAGGGGCGAACGTATTAAAAATTGGAGACCGAGGTAATTTATTTTAATTATTGTTCCCGAATAAAATACATAATCGTGTTGTTCGAAAGCACGTGTTGTTATCTGTGTTCATTCATTCATTTATTGTACATTTAAGTACTTTGAATAACAATACGATAACTTTCATTTCTGAATGAATAAGATCTTTTTTTTGTAAGTAATTGCTATGATTAAGGTGTAATGTTGGAACAGGTTTTAAGTATAACAATGAACTTATGACGTCAAGAACTTTGCATACCAAATGTTACAACAATGAATGGCAATGTCAGTTGCGTAGGTGTAACGAGTTTTACGATTTTTAGTAAAAAAACCGTTTTTGCAATTTAATTAAATGCTAATTTATTTAAAAGTAGTTTTCGTTCTCGTGTTATGTTTCAACTGTGATTGATGGTTATTATATTCGTCAGTATTCTCAAGGTGAACGAAATACATAGTACGGAATATGCAATCATTACCTAATAAAGGGATTGTGGCTATTAATTTAGTATTTATACATTATTTGAAAAAAGAAGGGGCTTATTGTTTTCTGACAGATACGACATATACAGGGTGTTCCAGAGATCACTCTCCAGGCTCGAATTTCCGTTATTTTATATGTTTTATTATTTTTTTAAAAAATTTTAGTAAATGAGACTAAATTCTTTATAAGATAAGTAAATACAATTTTCAAATTCTGCACCAATTCCTAAAAGTGAACATGATGCTAATGTGATTATTATTATTTTTGTGATTATGTTATAATAGAAAATTGCATTTACTTATCTTATAGAGAATTTAATCTCATTTACGAAAATTAAAAAAAAAATAATAAAAAAATAACGAAAATAGAAGCCTGGGAAGTGATCTGTGGGACACCCTGTATATTATGATAAACGGAACACTTAAAAATTAGGAAAATCAGTTTGACAACTAACTTTACGCATTGTTTTTATAGGCTCCTAGATAAAAATGACAAAAATCAGTTATTTCCATGGCAAACCTACCCCCAACGTATTTTTCTAACAAAAATTCTTATGTAGGACCTATATTTTTTTATATGGTTGTAAAGAGAATAAAAGGTACTATCCAAAATATTAAAAAATGTATATTATGCTATTTGAAAAAAAAAAGTTGAATATCGCTACCATTATAGACCAGTGCAGCTAGCAAAAAGAAAGAAAAAAATTAATAACAGCACGACACTATATGGAAGTGGTAGATAATAGGAAAACAAACGACATACTAAAATTTAAACATTTTTGTAGTGGAGGAAGGGCGTTGGATGGGCTTTTTCCTATCGAAAAATGTTCATGACAAAGTTGTAGATATTAAAAATATCTAAAACTTTTGTAAAGATCATTTTTCACGTAACCTGAAAATTATTCCCGGAAAATCGAAAAACTGGATTTTTTTTCTCGCGCGCCAAAAATTCGTTTTTTGAGGTTATATCGGCGAAAAATCAAAAAATTACCCCATCTTGAACCGAAAAATCTCACGTCAAATTTTAAGATTTCCGAACGAATGACGTCGGATTACTACTCGTTGAAACGTCTACTTTCACATGGTTTAAGAAAAATTGACTTCACTGTAAAACCTACTCCAGAATTCGAAAAAAGTGAAAAAACGCGTTTTTGAAAAGTTATTGTTTAAATAACCGCATACAATTTCTTAGTTTTCATTACTATTTACATCCCAAATCATGAAAACATATATTTTTGTATATTATATAAATAAATCAAATCTTTCAAAATTGTAAAATGATTCAAAAGTACCAGAAGGTCGATGTCTTGTCCGACAATTATAACAGTCTTGTCATTGTTTTTGCCAATTTCTAAAGTTGTATTTATTATGTCAGCATCAGCATCTTCTTGGGCTTGTTTACAAATGAATCCTTCAGCCAGTAAGATTTCCGACAAAGTCTTTATTAGTTTATCCTTATTTTTCGTTGGATAAATATTCCGGTTGCGCAAATGGAATTCTTGTGTGCAGTTGGTAATGAAATTCTGGGAGTTTTTCCGGTGGTTTTCTTTGATTACGCTCAGATTTTTTCGCGAAATTACTGAATGTTGCTGCTAGTGTGCCAGTGACAGTGTTTGCTATGTCTGGGTACCCATCAAAAACTATTCAACTGTTTGATGCGTAATTGTTGCGTGTGTACTGCATATACTTGTGGATGATGTCTTCCAATATGTCATTTTTCTGCCAAACCACCTTATGCAGTAAAAATCCACCGTCCACGACATGCACGATACAGTTCGAGTGTGCTGGTGCATCAACAGTGGTAAATTCGTCGTACATTTGCGACTTGACATTTTTCCTCAAGCCATTCTCCGTATTTATTTAATTTAATCGTATGGTACATTTTAAATATTGTATTGTAATGTAAGTGTATGGTGCCCCAGAAGTTCAGTATAAAAATATACAGTGTGGTGACGAAACCGTGTGCAATTGTGCATTGGTTCGTCTTGGCAAAGTATTTACTTCAAGGTTTAGGAAAACCACTAAAACCTAAACATGCCAAACCTTACCCACCCCAGTATTCATATGTAATAATATTAACCAAGTGTGTAGACATTATAGAAGGTAAATAAGAACATAAAATATAACGGCACAGTCATTGCATGACGATACATAATAGACCGGTCCAAGCGCCAGTCACGACAATAATGGAAAAAAAATAGGTTAAAGAAATAGCAAAACAATATCATATCCACAGTGTGTTTCCTGTAAAAGTAAAATATCGACCCCATTCCTGAAACAAATATTAGACAAGAAATCTGATTTGTCCTTACTCAACCCCTCAACACCAATTTGCAGAATATTTGTTGTGTGCCCTATATTAGTATGTGATTGTGTTTTTTGAAATTGTGTTGTACATTTTTTCCTAATTATCCGGGAGGGTCTTGATGACCAGGTCCGGAAACCAAAGTGGTGATTCTCAGGAACATGTTTTTCTTGTTGACCATGGAGTACTGTAAGGTACTGATCACCTTCCATGTTTTATATTTGCACCAAAAACCCCTAAAAAACACACACGAAAAAAAAACTAAAAATTCCCCGTAAAAGTATAGAGGAAACGGGACAAGTTCGTACTGTAAATACGTTTCCATATCTTCTTTGCTTCTGATGTTTAATGATATATGTTGGAATAACAATAATGGATCTATTGCTATTGTATTTACGGACGGTCTTGAAATGCTGAGTCAATTTTTTGATGGAAATTGTTCATGTAACATTAGATATTACATGTTTTCATGATTTAGAATGTAAATTTTAATGAAAATTAGGAAATTCTATGCGGTTATTAAAAAAAACTTTTCGAAAACGCCTTTTTTCACTTTTTTCGATTTCTGGATCAGGTTTTACAGTAAAGTCAATTTCTTTTAAACCGTGTGAAAGTAGACGTTTCAACGAGTAGTAATCCGACGTCATTCGTTCGAAAATCTTAAAATTTGACGTGAGATCTTTCGGTTCAAGATGGGGGTAATTTTTTGATTTTTCGCCGATATAACCTCGAAAAATGAATTTTTTCTTTCGCAAAAATTACAGCTCGTTTAGACCATAAAAAGGAACGTTGTCACCAAATTTGGTGAAAAAAAAAAATGTTTGGCGCGCGAGAAAAAAATTAAAACGAAAAATCTAGTTTTTTTGATTTTTCGGGAATAATTTTGAGGTTATGTGAAAAATGATATCTACAAAAATTTTAGATATTTTTAATATCTACTGTCATGAACCATTTTTCGATAGAAGGTCAAACTTCGCCGGAAGTCGACAAAAGCCGCATTTCCCCCATAAAAAGCGCCCCACCCCCTTTCTCCACTCCAAAAGTGTTTAAATTTTAGTATGTCGTTTGTCTTCCTATTATCCACCACTTCCACATACTGGCGTGCTGTTATTAATTTTTTTCTGTTTTGGGCTGTGTTAGAACTAACTGCACTGGTCCATTATACAAGTGCAGAATTTGATAATTGTATTTACTTATCTTATAGAGAATTTAATCTCATTTACAAAAATTAAAAAAATAATAAAAAATAATAAATAACGGAATTACAAGCCTGGGGAGTGATCTCTGTGACACCCGTATACAGGGTGTAAAAATAAGCAGCTGTGTTTCAGAAACCATTTATCGTATCGGTAAAAAAATAGTTATTTACATTTGAGTGTGAAAAGTAGGATTCTACGGCGCGACAGCTTTGTTTGAGGAACGAGCACGAAATTTGTATAATATTTTTTGGTGGACGATTGTAACGCTAGTTAAAATTTTCCGAATACGTGTCTGTATTTAGATTAAAATAATGCTTATAATTTTGAATCCGACCCTGTTAAATAAGACACGAGGTGTGTTAACGGAAGTAAGGAGTAGGGATCACTTCTGACGGAACCACAGCAGGTGCAGGGTGGTCTGTTCAGAAAATTTTACGTTGATAAAATCAGAGTCGAACACCATGGTGTGCGGCACCGCACAAAACGAGACCGTGACACGATCATCATCAAAAAGTAAAAAAAGAACAAAATTATTTCTACTGATTTTAAGTAGGCCTGGCTGTTTAAACACCACCTAATATGTGTCAGTTCATTTGTTTAACTGGCGTATAGATGGCACCATCAATATCATCATCAATAATAGTTATTTACGAACTAAGTTCGGGAAGAACTTTCTCCTCATGAGCGCATTTAAAGCATCGAGCGAACGAAGTGAGCGAGTGTTTTAGAGGGCCACTCGTGGAGTGGGGATAACAATTCTATTTCTACTACCAAATAGACTGCGCAAGTTGTGACGTCACGCGTTAAGGTAGGTCAAGGCTACGTTCCAAACATTTATGTTAAAACCATACGAAATACGACAAAACTTTCAAAATCGCCCAAAATAACGACTGTTTGTGCACGAAAAGTAATTACGGTACTTAATTAATCTATTCCAATAGATTTTATGCAAAGAAGCATCTATATAAGCTAAAAAATTAAGAAATTAAATTTTAACCTCTAAATAAATGTTTTACAGATCTTATTTGTAGTGAACAACTTGGGAAAAAGGTAGTTAAACACAAAGATTGTAAACAAAATGTTTGATAATTGAAGAAAACTATAATATGTACCCATATAAATTAATACAGAAAAAACTATCGACATATATTACAAAAAATTATATCTAATAATTAAATGAAGTTTCCACTTCCTTAATCAAAGGACACTGGAAGTTGGTGAGTGCCCCACAAACTTGGAAAATTGTAGAGACATGTGGGATCAGTGGAGGCGCAATAGTGTTTAAAATTGAATAACATTTGATTCTTCTAATTGCACGTTCCACATGAATACGTGCCCTAGCTATAGTCCTTGTCATAATTACCTGGTCTCGTGTAAATTGTGGTGTTGCTAAAAATGGTGGAATATTTAGTGAAACACCCTGTGGCAAGTCTTCTGTGCTAATATTCCACAATCCCGTACAATTTTTTTATCCGACATAGATCCAGGATATGCATCACTGATATAAGTAAGTACACCATTTGGTGCAACACCAACTAATACTTTAAAAGTGTTTCTATGTTTGTAGCTACTATATGTCAGTTTCTGCTTATCCATTTGAGCTGGGTGGATTGTATTTATTTCTGTACAATCCAATACAATTCTGCAGTTTGTAAAAGAAGCAAAGGCAGTTGGCATACACAATTTGTTTTTCTTCTTGTGGGAATTTCTTTCATAAGTTGTAAAAATAAAATTTCGTGAAATGCGTAAAGCCAAGTTTTAAAATATTTGCCACTGTTTCCCGACTGATGCCAAATCTGTACCCTAAATCGTCATTCAACAAATTTAATCTTAATTTCATTAAGGTCAACAATATTTGATCAACTCTTGGCACATTGACAACTTGCCATTGTTGATAATATGTAATTTTAATGTTGTCGTACATTCTACAAAAGCTTAAAAACACAGTTTTGTTTGGCAAACCTGTGTATACGGTGATCAAATGGTTGTTGTCCTCAATATTTTTGACTGAAAATGTTGACTTCAGTCGGGAAATTTCTGCCTTTAGCCCTTTTACCTCCTGCTTTAAAAAATAATTTTCAGCTTCTACTAAAGCTGGAAATTGTGACATTGTGGCTCCTGAAAGTTCTTCAGCCAGTTTTTCAGTGGGCAGTTCTGTTGAAGGTTCTCCACGTGAAGTTGAAGCTGCAGATTCTTCTTCCGACGTACATGGCTGAGGTACTTCTTTCTTCACTCTTTTCTTATTTCTATTTCACGGTACGTAAAGCGTTTCGTTACGTTATAATCAAAATTGTAGGGCCATTTTCCTTGTTCCCTTCTACAAAATGACAACTGCAAATTCTTGAATGTGGTCCAGGTCGACGGTCTTTACGTCTATAATAATTTAAACCATTAGGTTTTCTATCATCTATTTACTTTTTTCTGAGTAGATACCTACCTTATTGCTTGAAGCCACTTTTTCAGCTCCACCGGTTGTTTTGGAAACACGAAGAATTTGCAGCCCTGTTTCTCGCTGTAGTGCTTGCATGTAGGGGCAAAACACATTACCATTATGAATTAACTAAGCTAAAATTACGAGCCGATGATGTTTACACCGGGTTCTTGTAAGGTATCTTACGGATGTGTACAAAAAATTAGATCTAACTTATAAAATGAAAAGGGCCAAGAAGGGCTTCTCCAAAAACAGAATCTACAAACTCCATTGGCCGCAAGACGCACAAGTGCAAAACAATTGACCACTAGTAAGAGGTTACGCTCAAGGGTGGACAATACAAAGGCATGTCGACACGTAGTAACACTAAAAACTAATTTACATTTAGGAAAAAGAAACATTTGGCCGCAAATCTTTCTGGGTTCGCTGGCGCCGTTTGGATTAGCTGTAGTGACTGTCTAAGTTTGTTTCAAACTGACGCGATCTCATAAACCGGCGGCGAAAATAATCCTCTGTCGGGCTTTGCAGTCACGTACGGCGAGATTTGACAATAGAGTAAAGCTAAACACTTTTCGAAAGGTACATTCTCCGTGCTAAACTAATTATAAAAATCAATAAAATATAATAATAATGTATATTTTTCCAACAAGTATACACCCAATTACATGAAAAAATTATTGTAAATAGCCAAATATTAATTCAAAGAAAATCAGTTTCAAACTCATATTAAGTTAAAAATTTAAGATTAACATAGAGTGAAGAAAAAAAATACAAACTTATGTTAAGCTAAACAAGTACAATTATAACAATAATACAAATATTCAAATTAAGTAAAGCAGTAGGTACCCAACTGTTAAGTGAGTTATCAATTAGATGCACTAAATTTACATATATCGTTTTATTTACCCAATCTGACTAATGTTCTTTCAAGATGTGCACATTTTTAACATGAAAACTAGTGAAAAGAACATTAAGAAACGCATGCGTGAATTTTTGAAGTAATGTCCCATTAAAAATTTTCAATATATTAAAAGTTTAAAATCACGAGTGTTCATTCAATAGATACAATGTTATAAAAACCAACACAGCAATGTGATCTGAAAATGATGCCAGTTCCATATTAATTTCAAACAAATATTCAAGAAACTCTACTAAATTATAATTATGTATCCTATCGGGTACTACATGTATACCAATATTATTAACCATTATAATAACAATAAATACAAAACTATGATACAACTAAAATATAATACAAGAGAAAGAAAATACCTATGTACCCCAATATTTTAATAAGTATGGCGAAAGACCTCTTACATGTATAATACCTAAATTATTCAACAATTTACCGCCAGAGATGGATAAATTAAATATAAACAAATTTAAACAGGAACTTAAAATAATTTTAGCAAAGGAATGTAAATCTTTTTTTCACAACCATCGCTCTAACAACTATGTAGCGCCCTTAGAATACACTAATAATTAGGAATGTACATAATGTATTTATGGTTGTAACATTGAATTCGGCACCTACTGATAAGTAACCGAATAACTGTAAAAAAAAGATTTTGAAAAAATATAATAAAATAAATAAAATCATTCTTATAATTATAATCAAACTATTCCCTAAAATTATCTACAATATGTTCTATGTACAAATTAATATAAAACTCTTTCAATTTATTTATATTTATCACCCACTCAGGATCTACAGGCACTTCTGTAATAATATTTTGTGAAGGCGTCCATATCATTAAATAACATTTTTGTCTGCCTGTTATATACAAAGTACCCTGAATTTGGTGATAATAAGGATGATTGTAATTGATCTGAGCTTCTCCTGAATCACTTATTTGAATAATATATGTGTGGTCTACCTGAAGTTCTAAAGACATTGACTTCTTCCGGAACTTGTACGGACACTTGACCTCCAAAATTGCCGTCTCTCCAATAAGGCCATCGGGACTGCAGCCTAAAAAGCCACATGGATGCAGCCATAACCCTGTAGCATTTACTTTAAGCCCAGTGTAGTGTGAGAATTCCTCAATAGCTCCTTGTTCATTTGAACGACCCCACTGAATCGCAGAAATTTTATCTAAATTATATGATTCTAAAAATTAAAAACAGTGTTATCCATACAAGACCATGTTTATATTAATACCTGTGAGTTGCCTGAACAGAGATATGGGATATTTGTTTCTACTAATTGCCTTTATGGCTATCCCGAAATGGCTTGCTGTAAGCCTATTTTTCTGTACGTCAACCAATTTTCATTTGCAGATTGGCCAATTGTGACATCTGCAATTTCTTTGATTTTCTCAGAAGTAACTGACATCTTTTGCAAAAGGTATTGCCTTTTGTCAGTACTTCTAATGTACTCCAATGAGAACAAAATGTCCTCCACAGCGGGTATTGCAAGGCCATCATCTTGTGGTTCATTACACAATAACCACTTAAAACCAACTGATGATCCTAATGTATTGAGATCCTGTTGGAATCTGTCCAGCTCTGTTTTATTTAAGTTTCGCTCTGTAGAACGATGTGTCTTTACAGGATACATATCCTTTGCAGACTTTGTCTGTTCATCTGCTGCTGGTTTCGCACAGCCCAGGAACATTCGACATCTGTTATAGATATGTTATAATGCCCGTGAAGACATACCGCGGCTACATGGTGGCATAAATATAAACCACGAGGACAGGTGCATGTGGCATTTTCAATATCCCTTCAGAATCTAGAAACACCTAAAAATAACATCAATAACACCTTTCTCAAAATTTATCTTGAAGTACCTCGACATGATAAGTTCTGGCCTTCATGCTTGCGTATACTTCAGAGCGCATTACCCTCAACTCAGATGAATAGTCAAATGTCTTTATATGCCCTGATTGAACAGCATTCTCACCTCTTTTTATGGCTCTTTTTCATCACAAAAGAAGTCTATAATAGCACTTAACTTTAAGACATGTTTCGCCATTTCTTGTTTAATATAAATACTACACTTACTAAAATCTAATTTAAAACTACAATGTACACACTTGACACAAGGTTTTCACCACAAACATAGGTAACATATACACTGCGTACCACAAATAACGTCAAATAAGATCTGTGTTATTGAGAGGTTAGAATTCTATTTTTTAATTGTATTTACTTACAAGGGCGTTTATTTTCAGAAATTATATTCAAATACGTTCATTTAAGTATCAGAATTACTTTTGGGGCACTAATAATTGTTATTTTGTACGATTTTCAAAATTTTTCGTGTTTCCTATGCTTTTATAATAGTTTGTTTGGAACGTAGCCACGACCTATCCCAATGTGTGACGTCAGGCTTGTGTGGTCTATTTGTGATACTTTTCAAGATACAAATTTTTTTTTTGGAAATAGTTTGACTCGACTTATAAAGTTAGTTTAAAAATATAATATTTAATAAAGGTATTGTGGAAGTTATAAGCACAAACAGTGAATAATAGTTAAAAACCAGGCGTTTAAAAATGCGTAATATGATGATTTTTTTATAATGAAATTCGTTTAATACTATATGAAACCCTAGATAATTAAATTTTTGACTATTTGTGAAAATAAAAACTATAATTAGTGTACATCATCTTAGATTTCTATCGTAAAAGTATGAATGTGACAGAAGAGGAGGACGGCCATATTGGATAAATGGCTTTATAGTTCAGCCATTTCAAACGAGAGGGTATTACTTTTGTAGGACGCTTAGATGAAGCGCTATTTAAATTTTTGTTTCGTAACATGCAATATGTAATTTAAATATGAACTTTTATTAACATGCACAACCATAATTATTGTGTATTGTTAATTGCATATTGTAAGATTTGATGTTTCCACAGCTGGAGTCATATTTTTTAAAAACATTCCGAATATAGCACCTAAGAGTCAGTTACACAATGAATTAATAAAAAGATAAAGCATTGCAAATATTTTCTATAACTTATTAAAATTAAGTTTTGTGCAACCGACCCCAAGTATACGTTATATAATATGCTTTTAGAATTAATTCCACTTTATATTTCATTTTTGTTATACTTAATATATAAATAATTGGAATTGAATTGAATAAATAAAATAAATAAGTCAATGCATATTTCAAAATTTGGTAAACGTGAAAATAAAGAGATTAGGACAAATAAATTATTCTTATTTTGTAAATATGTTTACTTATTAGATTACAAAACTATTAACAAGTTCTAATTACTTTATGATTATTTTTTGTCTTTGTTTTTCTGAATAGCCTCCATAATGTATGGCGGATCGACACATTTCAAATTTTTCTTTAAATTTCCTCTAATGATTTCTGGTCCAATACATTCTAAATAAAACTTTGTTAAAATGGCAACATTTTCTGTTGCCAGAAAACTTCATCTCGCATAATTTGTTCAATAAA
The DNA here is from genome assembly GCA_030710515.1 of Abscondita cerata. Classification (NCBI taxonomy): domain Eukaryota; kingdom Metazoa; phylum Arthropoda; class Insecta; order Coleoptera; family Lampyridae; genus Abscondita; species Abscondita cerata. The sequence goes on from JALBCR010002352.1 coordinate 578,491, forward strand.
TAGCGGTATCCTATCGTTCACGTACACTACAAGATAGCATATCTGTCGCTTAGTAATGTTCAGCTGCCCTTGTATCTGGAAATTAATGAAATAAATTTCTTCTTCAAACTATTATAGTCGTTACCTGATAATAGTAAGAATGACGTTTATTCAATTGTAGCTGCCCATTTTCTACTTTTAGAAACGTCTTGCTCTTTAACAAATTAATTAATTCCAGTAGCGTCGAAAATTTTTTATTTGGTGCATATATACATTTTACTTCTACTAGAGAATCGTCTCCTACTACGAGTCCTAAAATATGCAAGGTTAGATTAATCATTAACAAATTTTGAACGAACCATCCGGAGAACAAGCTAGATAACCATAGTTCTCATCAATCCACAAGCCTGATTCGATTACTGTTTGACCCGTTTCCGCCATAAACAAGTTGCGAGCGACTGCTTCTTTAGCGATTCCATATTCCGTAGCATCAGTAGAGAAAGATGTCGGCTGCAAACAAGCTTTCACTATGGAATGACATGGCGTATGAGGCCTTCGTTTGACAACGCGTCCGAATAATGACGATGTCAGTCGTCTTCGTCTTTCTGTCTCAAAATTTGATTTCCAAATTGTCCAACTGAGCTCTCTTGTATGATGTTTCGCCTTTCTGTTGTTACCTTATTGTAAATACATATTACACATATTACAACATTAATCATTTTAATGTAAAAGTACCTGCAAGTCATGCACCAATTGCTGTACTTCAATGTTCATAAATTCGACGTCTTCTGCTTCAATTGGTTCTTGAACACTGGGGCCATAATCAGTATTCCTTTGAAAACTTTGACATTTTCTTTGTTGAGGATTATTTTTTACGAATAATCTTTTCCTGCATGGTGCATTACTTTTTCCAATATGTTTCTGGATGAAGGTTTTAAAATACTTTCCGGGACTTTTACCAGTACAACGTCTCCATGGACTTGAATGCCAGTCGAAAGTTTTATTAAATCTCAATCCAGACAAATGGACACGTCTTTCGTAAGATCCCCGTTGCACTAAATTTAATCTTTTTCCAAGATTAAAACGAGAAACAATGTTCATTAACCGTTCCGCGGCATTATTATTTTCATTTTGAATCAATAAATGGGCTTTTCGCAGTAACAGATTAAGGGCACCTACAAAAGCAGAAATTAGTATTAGTAAATCGTTAATTTATTTACATATTATATTACCAAATATGTGCTCATATAATCGAGTTTCTTTTAGAAGGTCTATCTTATTTTCGGACATATCTCCTGGATTGTTACAAATGTCAGCTGTGCACTCACTATGATTTCCAAAAACGTGGTGAACATCGTTTTTTAAATGATTCCGAAATAATTGGACGTTTTGAACTTCCTTTTTAGAGTGCTCGTAAATAGAACACTTGGCTCGTTTGGTTAATAATTTTATTTTTTCTATTGTTAACAATTTTCTAGCTGACAAATTGATGTTAGTGTCTCCTTTAATTTTCCTTAAATTTTTTCCATAATTTTTGATGGCGTGATTTGTACATTCAATTTTTCGAACATATTCTCCATATGGCACTTTCTCTTTTATTTTGCAAAAAACGCTGGAATCGCCATCAGCAATAAATTGAATGTAGCGAACTCCATGCATCGTTTCACTTAGTTTAAATCCTTCTACGGCCATATCCGCTTCCATAGCAGGAGCAGATCCTGACCAATTCTTGTAGCACACATGTTCTCTAATTATTTCGCCTTTGTGTTCGCTACGAGAGCACACTGAACAAAATTTGTTCCGAACTGCAATGAATAGTAACTCGCCAGTGAAACGACCTACAATTCCAATCATTCCGCACAAAGAGTTAAAATTCGTTCCATAGGATCTCTTGCTCCATGATCCGTCTACATACACTGTTATCCATGGTGTGCCGTCAGAACATATTTGCCCTTTACTTATGGCATTGTCTTTTTCTTTTAGTCCAGCATTTTCCATGGATTTCCATACAGATGTCCTCCATTCCTGCATAAATAAAACAAACACTAAAACATAACCTTACGAACATCCTTGAACTATATAAGAATATTAAAAATGTAAGTGGGAAAATTCTCCAATTAAACAAGCATTTGACTTATTTTATTGTTAAATAAATTATAATTGTAATAGGGATTTCAAGATAATACTGATAACAGGTAAACTTACTTTTCCCAGACGGTTTTCAATGTCATAAAACATTTTGTCAGGCATCGACGCAATATTCATGCAACTGACCATCTCCTCGAAATGGCTGAAAGTATTCCCACTTGCTAGAGTTCCCCACACAGCACCATAATTGATATCCGAAGTAGTTTTGTTTGGGTTTTCAGTATAATGTTGTATAATTTTTTCACACATAGTGCACTTAAATACTATGCAGCTCACCAAACCCATATTCTTACGTTTCTCTTCAGCAATATATAATTGACCCAATGTACAAATTTTTGAGTGTTCATATTGCAAGGTGATTGCCCAATTCAAAACGTAGCCTAATTCGACAATACGGTTGCTGTAACTTACACATCGTATTCATCTGACGATATAATCCCACTTCTATGATTTGCACCGGCACAAGTATTTCGGAAAATGCGAGAATATGTTTTGTACACCAATTAGGATTAGCTGAATGGTCAACCTCAATACCATCCATTTCTTTAATGAAACTAGAAAATAATATATAGAACAGAAAAATATTTTATTAGTTCTACCTTTCATGCTGTAAAGAAGGTTGTGCAATTGTTGCTTCCGTTAACTCATCGTCACTCTGCATCTCTAGGTCTTCGAAAATGTTAACTGCTTTATAGTTTTGACGAAGTTCCCAGACGCGTCTCATACTCTTGGCCTTCTTATTTTCTTTGGGCGCCACAATCTACTTCTACCCATTCTGATTCACCTTTTATGTAAATCGAGATGCAAATTTCAATGTATAAACTAAAATATAATTGTTATGCACAAATAAATGGTAATTTGGTATCTACTTACATCTCTACAAAAATCGTGAATATTAGTTTTGAAAACACCAACAATTCGAAAGTTCAAACACAATCACGAAAATATCGTGTTTGACTTTAATAAAAGTCTAAACACTAAATAACAACAAAAATAACAACGAAATAAACACTAAATAACAACAAGAATAACAACGAAATAAACAATGAAGGCAGAAATATATAATAAATCAGACGCACGTTTTACCGTTGTACCACTACGCTATACCACTACGATGTGATCACCTGATCACTAGTAACAATAAATGGTAAGCCGTACCAACTCACACACCCGTAAAACCACTAAAAGTTACCTATAGAGTGTACGTAAATACAAAAATGTGCGTAAATGGTGATATGCACGTGATAAATGGTGATATGCACGTGAACACGAACGTGAACGTTGTTATTGGCTGGGGAAGGGTAGCACCATTGGTAGCACGTCTCCAGCGAGAATGTTACTTCAGACGCATGCATTCGTGCGGTAAACAATTTTCGAATGTAGTTATGACTAAAAAACGATACAGGGCTACTCCACTTCAAAGAGTTGATTATTTTAGATTATATTTTTCTTTGAATAAAATTCCTTTTAATAAAAATTACACGTGACTTTTATCTAGGATATCTACATAACCATAGATACATATAAAAAAGGACACTCATTCATTTTGAGTTAAATTTTGAAATTCAAAACTGTTCGGTCAGAATTTCTTCCTAACGCGAAAAGCAATTTGTGTCCCCTCTCCCTCCACCGACATAAATCTGCCTAAGGCTATTTCAAAAAATATCAACCCAGCAATCTTCATTCTAGTGTCATCTGCTGTGTTTTTTCAATTATGTAAAAACGTTGATTTCCCTCAGACTAAATATGTTATCCCCACTCTACGAGTGGCCCTCTTAATAGCGCGAATGCTAGAATAATCTTCCCGCAAGAGGTTTGTACAATATTTTTTGTATTGAGCAAATATTCCGTTAATAAATATTCGCAAGGTCTTTGACAGCTATCAGACAGCCCATTGAAATGCCTTATATTGATCCAATTAAAATCGAATGAGTGGACCTATGGGAAATACTCGTCACCTCTCTAAAGCTATACATTCTACGATGAACAGTAGTAGTTACGCCACTTTTACAAATTCCCGCTAAAATTTGAATATAATTGATGTATTGGATTATCTGATTAATGTGTTAACTTATTTACATCTTGCAAACTAATATTACAAATTAATAGAGGAGTGGTTTAATTTTTTCTGTTCGTTAAATAGATTATAGAGTGCCATTTATAGGCCACAACTTTACAACGTTACATCGAGTTTTGAACGCTTTATACCACTCACCGTCTATCATTGATGTAACTGATTCGCCATTACATTTTTACGTTTCCAAAATTGCCAAAATTTTATTTGTGAAAACCCTATTACTGAGTGTAAACTAAGTAAACAAACTTCTTGACTGAATACGTTGAAGTTTGGCGGAATGCGTCAATATTCCCTTTCTTTATAGATTGCTGTCAGAATTATATTTATTGTTTAAGTTAATCATTTTCATTATAGACAAGATTACCAAAAAGTTTCAATCTTAGGCGTTACATACGGTTATTGTGTTTCAGATATTTCGTTTTAATTGACAATGGAGCATTAATCGGTTTTAAAAATAAACCGGACGTTAACTCCATGGGAGATCCATTAAATAATTTCACCGTGAAAGGTTGTCAAATCATGTCGACAGACAGACCCAAACCGTACACATTTATCATAAGAGGCCTACAATGGACAACCGTCATCGAACGTATGTTCCACGTTGAAGGTGAAAAAGAACGGTAAGGTTATCTTTTTCATTTAAGACAAAGAGTATGACGTTTGCGTTTTAGAGAGGATTGGTTAGCAGCAATAAAAATGGTATCCGAAAATTTGTCGTCCGAATGTGAAGACGTCGACATGGCAACCGAAAATCCGATGGTCGAAGATTTATGCAGAAAATTCTCTAGGCAAGGAACTTCAAATTCAAAAACTAGCGGAAAACGAAAAGTAACGTTAGAAAATTTTGAGTTTCTTAAAGTGTTAGGTAAAGGCACGTTTGGTAAAGTAATCTTATGTAGAGAAAAGGCGACGAGACGATTGTTTGCCATTAAGATATTAAAAAAAGAAGTTATTATTCAAAAAGACGAAGTCGCTCATACTCTAACCGAAAATAGAGTTCTAAGATCTACGAATCATCCATTCTTAACAGTAAGTAGATTTTCAAAAAATCGAAAAACTTGATTAATATTAACTTTCTGTGCAGTCGTTGAAATATTCCTTTCAAACTAACGATCGCTTATGCTTCGTTATGGAATACGTTAATGGAGGAGAATTATTTTTTCACTTATCTAGAGAAAGAGTGTTTTCCGAAGATAGGACTAGATTTTATGGGGCCGAAATTATTTCGGCATTAGCATATTTGCATTCGCAAGGAATTATTTATAGAGACCTAAAATTAGAAAATTTACTATTAGATAAAGACGGACATATTAAAATTGCCGATTTTGGTTTGTGTAAAGAAGACATTACTTACGGTAGAACAACAAAAACGTTTTGTGGAACTCCCGAGTACTTAGCTCCCGAAGTTTTAGAAGATAACGATTATGGACGAGCCGTTGATTGGTGGGGTATCGGGGTTGTCATGTACGAAATGGTGGGTATGCGTGTGTTTTGAATTACGTGAGTGTTGATGTTTTTTTTTCAGATGTGCGGTCGATTGCCTTTTTATAATAGAGATCACGATGTGTTATTTACTTTGATAATTATGGAGGAGGTCAAGTTTCCAAGAACGCTCAGCGCCGAAGCTAGGGACTTATTAGCCGGATTGTTAGTTAAAGATCCTACGCATCGACTAGGAGGGGGACCAGATGACGCCAAAGAAATTATGAATCATCCATTCTTTACGTGTATTAATTGGAGGGACTTAGAACAAAAGAAGGTACGTGGATAATCATATTTTGCTACCTTTTATTGTATCGGATTTATCCTCTACGAAGTTAGTAACCCAACTTTAGTTCTGATTGGAGCTCTAGCTTAATTTTGAAGTTACAAAAATTAACGGTATCAGTATAGCAATTAAAAACTAGAACCACTCAATTTTGAAGTTGGGTGTTATTTAAATTACTATTTTGACACTTCCTTGAAAACTCTTATTAACTTTAAAAAGAAGGTACAACTTGTTACATGCAAAAATAAGTTAACGACAATTTTTAATTGAAAGCGTAACATAAATAAGGGTTGCTTCTTAGTACAGAGGAAGGGGGTGGTTCGAGAGATGAATTGCCTTCGTGAAATGATAAGGTTGTAGTAAATGTTCGCCAAATCGTTAATAACAATCGATAAATTCGTCAAGTCGGTAGGGCGCCAAACAAGGTCACGACGTTAAATATCTTGCAGCCCTTGTTCACCAAAAGCCTGTCCAGGAGGGTTTCTAATTGACTTACCTTAAGTAAGTACTACCACAAATCTGTAAAAGTTAACGCAACACGCACGCATCAAATATAAATTAAAAAGGCTCGTTGCAAAGAAAAATTAACAAAATTTATTGCATTTAAAACATCATTAAAAAAACTTATCAGATAAACGAAGTATATACGTGGTTGACACTAGTAAACAGAAATTCAGTTGATCACGTGATCAGTAATATTCATTTATAAATCAACTTATCTGAATAAATGAAAACAGCGTTACGCTCGTACAATTTAAAAGGAAACAGATCAGCAGGATGTAATAAAATCTGACCTTGCGCGTCTTGTATTAATGAATTAAATCTACACACAAAAAGTTAAACAATGAATTAAAAAAACACACCATAAGTGAATAATATGAACATAAATACGAAAACACTTCCCGATTTTAACCGACAGTTTCAAAGCATATATTTAATTAAATGAAAACATAAATACCAGGAGATCACGGCTACGGTGAACCCGTAAAGCAGAGACGAACCATAGGAAGTGCAGAACGGGAGACGTTAGAACGAGGTCGAAAAGTCTTATTAAAATAATTCTTTTTAATATACGCAAAAAACTGCCATACCGACATAATAAATTCTTTTTGATAAACGCTACACCAAGTAGGCAATTATATTTGTGGTGCGGGAATTTTAAATTTTAAGCTTCGGAGATTACATATTTCGGTATGAAGAAATTTCATTATTCGCACACTTGTGAAACGAGGAATAACACCCCTAACTAACTTCAAACTCGTAATTTACTACATTCCCGCTACCATACGTGCATTATGTACGCAACTAAATTCAGCGAGAGGAGAACATCGACTGCTTGAAAAACGGCAAATGGCCTTTCTTCTGACGACTACTGCCTGTACTGCTAATAGAACTTTTTCGAAATACATTCAGGCAAATATAATGATACAGCAGAAATTTTGTCTCAAAGTGTAGCCAACGAATTGACTGCATCTTGCAACGCTGAAAGGTTTCTATGTGACGGAAATTCAAAACAATTTAAATATGCGTAAAAAAGACTTATGGATTATTTCAAAAGGGAAATTTCTAACGACTCCAATCATAATTGTGGAGAGCTAAAGTTGTGTAGTTAATTTCATATGGATACTAATAACTTACCTCAACAATTACGCTAAATATAGGCACGCGTTCCGGTGACTATTTACATTTACATATATCACTGTCTGACATAAATATCATGCAATAAATCTCAGATGTAAACCTACCTTTATGGATCGATTTTTCTAGATATTTATACGTAACCTATCCGAGATCGCAGATAACTTTTCGGTGTTTCTTAAAGAATCCACACGTTCTTTCCAAAATATCACTGAATATACATTAGCGATATATTCTTCACGCCTTTTATTTTTAATTTTTGGTATTTTATTTTGCATCTGGGACGGTCAATCTTTTCAGATCCCGCCGCCGTTTAAACCTCAAGTAACGAGTGATATAGATACAAGATATTTTGATTCTGAGTTTACTGGAGAGAGTGTCGAACTCACGCCACCTGAGCAATCGGGACCTCTAGGAGCTATACAGGAAGAACCGTACTTTCCTCAATTTAGTTTTCAAGATTTGTCTTCCACTCTAGGCAGCTCCGCACATATTAGCACCAGCATAAGTAGTGTGGCTCAAATGCAGTAAGTTACTGTAACAGTGATTTGTATGTCAAAGCAAAGATGGAACCGTTTGACGTTTTAATGTGTAATTAAACTTGTTTTTAGTAGTGACTGTACTTATATATATATATATATATATATATACAATATATAATTAAATATCGAATGAAATACACTACTCTAGTTAAATCGATGAACTGTCGTTAATGCATACATTTGTGATATTTTTCACGTACTGTGTAGGAATTAATCGGAATATAAGTTAAGTGATGCTAATCTTAGTGTATCGACTGTTTTTATATAGATACTGTATATACCTTCTGTTTTAATGAACATATAAAATCTAGTTGCTTCCACAATTAGGTTAAATATTGCAACTTGCTATAATGTTTTCGTTTTCACGTAAACTTCAATTTTGATTTTAAGTAACACCAGTGGCACAACACCAAAAAATATAACACTCGAACTATAGTCTATTTTTTGGTGTTTTGTTTCAAGCATGATTTTATTTCAAGAGGGCAGATGCTAAGGATCAGATAACAAATAATGTCTTTCTTTTATATTAAAGTGTAGATATGATTGTATATAATTATATATACGCGTTAATTTTAATTTTAAGGGTACAATGAATAAGCTTTTATATTACAACTAAGCCTTCAAAAGGTACGAGTGTCTTGTATTGCCAAATTGTCAACGAAACAATGATGATTGTTCGAAGTTGTACCCTAAATATGAGATGGTGAATTTCTAAAGCTACTAGTACATAATAAATAGTTGATGCTAATGTTTCAAGTGCAACTTGCGTAATGTATTGATAATATTTTGTTGTTTTAATTCCTTTTGTCTAAAATGTATATTTTTGTTGCGTATTTGCGCAACTTTAATTGCCTAAAGCGTACTTTTAAAAAAATGTATACGAAATGATGGTTAGAGCAATTTTGTTTTCTATGTTTTGTTGTGTAATTGGGTTTGTTGTAGATTTTATAAATATAAAAATTAATGAAGCATTTGCTTTTAATATGTTTTCTGTTTTTAAATGTATCAATAAATTGTGTTTTCTTAAATAGTGATAATTTTATTTGATTCAAATATACACTGTCTTACTACCAATGCACTTCATTTTCAGATAAGATTTTGTCTATAGGTTCTGCTTTGTTGAAATTCTCTCTTATCTACAATCATCTATGAGATGCGACGAGCGCCAACGTCGTTTATTCTTGTAAAAATGACCCCCAAACGGAGAAGTACGTAGCAATAGTAAAGAAAAGAACTATCACAATCGCGGTTTCTAATAACTATAAATAATCATATAAGATTAAACATCTTATATCTTATACCTTATCAACACGGTGGGAAAGACGTTACCCCCATTCAAGAAAGCACTCCTACTCCCAATCGATTGTCTAAGAAGCAATAATATTGAAAACATAATCATTGTGATCCAGAGTACTACTCTAAACCAAAGTTTCTTATACCTCGGCCAAAATTTTTATATTATAGTCATGTTCGACTTTTTATACACCACGAGTTGAGAGTAGCGCTCGAAGCAACGCGGACACTTAAATTAATAGTATAGAATAGAGGTTAAAGAATGTTCTTACATTTAATCAAACTAACAAGGTCAAAACAATCACGAAAACTTAGTTGTAAATATTACAGGGAACAATTGGAGCGATAAAACAGACAGTGGTACTTACCGTCACCACTTATTTCTTCTCCCGAACTTTGGGTATTAAAAACGGAAACTGCATCATTGAGAATTGCAAGTTATACAACACACATAACGTAAGAGGGTTAGACGTAAGCGGTACACTTGTTATACCAAACGTGTTAAAACTTGTAACAATTCGGATTCATTCGTATGTTCTGGTTACAATGCAAGCGATTTCGTTTTTAATAAAAAGTGTTGAGGACGTACTACATTTATTTAGGCATTTGATTTATATACATAAATATGAGAGGAATACGGAAACACAAAGTTTCGCAAACAAACCACTATTTTACAAAACCATGTCTTGTTATAGAAAGCGTGTAATCTTAAATTTTATAAAATTTGCTTCGCATTCAATGCTGTACAAGATGAACTGCAGTAATTAGTATCTATACAGGGTGATCTGCGTAGAGCTTGCATTAAAATCTGCAACTTGAAATTCGGTACGCGGTCATAATCGATCATTTTCGTTCTACCTAAAATATTTCCATACCTTCAGCTATATAGGGGCTTTCAACTTTCTTATTTTAAATACAAACCTATAATTCTTTTTACATGAGTCAATTGGCATATAATCTGAGTTTACATAACCTAAATTATGTTATCTTATACTTGACCATTGTTGATATGTCATTTTTTCCAAAAAAATGGTCTTTGTAATAGTTAACAAAAAAATTTGTATCTCGCAAATCAGTTGAGATTATAAAAAATTATGGAGCAGTTGGCTGTAAGTCCAGGCTTACTGCTGATGTCCTACTGGTGATTCCATCTTGTACCATATGGGCACAGGCAATTTTCAAATATCACAATCAAAAATGATCAAAAAATTAATTTTTTCAAATGGCACTTTCGGTTTTTTGTTTACATCATTCGAGAGAAAATTTTTGAAAAACAGTGACATATTCAAAAACGGTCAAGGATAAGATAACATAATTTAGGTTATATAAACTCAAAATTATATGGCAAATTATTATTATTATTATTTATTTGTCAAAACGTACGTCAATTTTCGTTAGAGCTTTTTCGTGTGTGTTTTAGGCGTTTTAAATACAAATACAAAATATGGAAGATGATCAGTACCTTACAGTACTCCATGGTCAACAAGAAAAACATGTTGTTCCTGAGAATCACCACTTTGGTTTCTGGACCTGGTCATCATGACCCTCCCGGATAATTACAAAAAATGTATAACACAATTTCAAAAAACATAATCACACACTAATACCATACGAATAAATAAGTAAATAAGCTTTAATCTTTGTGTAATTCATCTTGTATATTACTCTTTGAAGTAATATTTGTTACATTTTTTTGTGTTGATTTTATGATCATATTTTATTCGTTCAATAATTTTAAAGTGCAAAATATAAGTAAAAGTTGTAGAAATTGTTCGGAAATAATATACAACAACTTTTCTTTGATATTATAATTTATATACAGTGAGGTTTTTTACAACTGAAGATTATAACTATTTTGCCATTGCTTGACATGAACTTTTTAAATTTGAACATAGGGATATGGTCATAAATTTTAATAAGCAGGTTTGCCATATTGGTCAATAATTAAATACGTTAAAATTTTTGACAAAATCATGTTTTATTGCAAACAAGTAGTGCACTATTTACCACAAAAAAAGATAAAATTGTAATTATTTATTCGTGTACGTGGTGCTTTAATTATCATATTAGAATACGTACAGCAAAATAGTAATTGTAATCTGTGGAACAAGTTCAATAACAAAAAACTCATACATTGCATATAAAAATCGAAAAATTTACTTTCACTTTTGCATTTATTATTGTAAATGAACATTATGTTTGTGTTTTAGGGTCGAATATTGGCTTTATGCGAAATACTAATTTTTTTAATATTTACTTTATTTTCTATTACTATCCTCGACCTAGGGTTCTGCAATGGTAAGATAATAAAATAAATATTTCTGGGATGGTGAGCATGATTTTTTTCAATTACAATTTTATTAGTTTTTGTTACTGGTCGGCATGCATAGTAGGGTTCTATACAAAAAGATTATTTATATGGGTATCAGAAAAGTATTTTGTATTATAAATATGTAGAAAAGCGAAAATGCAGGTAGGGGACGATTGAAATATAAAGAACCTGTCACCGTGACCTGCGCCGTGAACGAAAATGAAACGGACGAGTCTACTGTTCACATTAAGGGCAACAACGAAGTGTATTTCGTAATTTCGTTTGTAGTGTTATTCAAATTATACCCTAGTTTAATAAATACATTTATAGTAAGGTATATTTTTATGATTTGCGTTGCAGATTGATTCACGTGACAGGCTCTTTACATTTCAATCGTCCCCTACTACTCCTAAAGAACATATCTGCCATAAAAGTTGGACAGGTTCAACAAATTCTATAAAAGCAGTCATAAATGTGGAAGGTTTTCAAAAAAATATGCAAATGTATAAAGCTCAATATGTAAAAGTGATAGGTAATAATAAACAAAACCAAAATTAATATGATTTAAATGATTTTTCTCAAGGTGACGGAGGTAGTAGTGTAATAGGCAAGCTGAGAACCATTCGTCCTTATGGTGTTAATGAGCCTATTGAAAAAGTTGAATGCACCAATCATGTATGCAGGAACTTTAACAATACCTAAGTTAAAAGAACTTATCACTGAAAAAGAGCATTCTTTAGTAAATAGAAATTTACTTTAAAAAAACCTAGAAAGGTTTTGTATTGCGGTTTATTGTGCTATCAAAAAAAAAGAAAACCACAGAGTACATTACCCCTTCTGGAAAGAACAAAAGCTCTTGTTGAAAACTTTTAAATACACCACACCACATATTTGAAGATTCAGATTCACAGAAATTGCATCAATACATCTATTCGTTCTCAAAAGCTGGAAAATGAAAAAAATCATTGTTTAGTATTGAAAATGGTGGTTTGTGAGATGAGACACTAATATATAATTTAACAAATAATCATGCATATTAGAGATACCAAATGATTTAGATCCAAATGAAATGACTTCGAAAACTAAACAATTTTTGGAAGAATTAGATAAATTAGATGTTAAATTAAGCACAACTCAACAAAGGCACAACTTACTGTGGCATACTGAACGTTTGAAAAGATTAACAGCATCAAATTTTGGAACTATTTGCAAAATAAGAGATCAATAACCAATCGAAAAACAGTGCAGAATATTTTGTACTTCAAATTTACTGGCTGTAAAGCAACAAGGTGGGGCCAAATTCACGAAAATGACGCGCTAAAAGAAGTTGCCGATAAATTATCTTTTAAATATAGAGAGTGTGGATTATTCGTTTATGAATATTTTAAATATTTCGGAGCATCGCCCGATGCAGTTATAACAGATAGGGATGGAATCGTAATAATTAAGTGTCCTCACAGTGCAAGACATCTTACTCCACAAGAACCAATAAGAAAAAAATTATTAAATTTTGCACTATTTCAGATAACGATGAAATCACATTCAAATTTATACCCATAATTATTATTATCAGGTCCAGGGCAATTAGAAATAACAAAACTTTTTGTATTTTTGTTATTTGAACATGGATTAGCATTTGAAAGAATAGAGCGCGATTCTGATTACCTAATTTATGTAAATAATTACTACATACATTAAAATTTTGGACGACAGTTTTATTATGTAGTGCATTTCATAATTGCAATGATAATATAGGTTTTTCTAAATAGTACCCGTCATACAAGTAGCATTGATTATAAAACTTCGCAATTAGGTACCCACAGTGATGTAATCTAATACCATTGATTATACGTTAATACGCACAAATGATAAAATTTTAATGACACCGATAGTTCTTAAATTTTGCAAATTCCTAAATATCCTAAATATAGAATATACAAAACTTTAGTATGAACTTTTGCTGACATATTATTTATCTTGTCGTATTAATTAGAGCGTGTTTACTACGTTCCCTAGATTTTTTATAATACGTCAATTTGCGTTTCCCCATATCGATCGTCAATGAAATACAGCACTGTCTTCAAGAAGATGCAGGTACAGAAATAAAATGGTACTTTTCAAAATTAACCGTGAAAATCTCTCTTAACCGTCAAGTAACGACGAAGTTCTGTCGTTGCTAGACCACGTTGCGAACGAATGAAATGGGGATAGACGATCGCCCAGACGTTATAAAATACTTACAAAATTGTGTGCGAATGCTTTTGGGGTTTTAGATATTTTGGATTTAATTATTACTCCATCTTAATGCTATTTTGTAATCTGTTTTGTAAAACATGCAGCTACAGCACCACATTCGTGTTTTCTTTCTATTTGTTGTGTTAGTTATGTAAATGCTGTTCAAAGTTGAGCATTTATTGTGAGTTTTTGAGATCTAATAACTATTTAAAAAAATGCCGTTTTTGGTCAAACTAATTTCTATATTACTTATGTTTTTGGGAATAATATATTAAGAAAAAGTCGAGCGCTACCTTCTAGATTCAAGTTTCTTATACACTTACAAAATTTCAAGTTCAGAAGTTGTAAAATGGTTTTTCTAAAAGTGGACTTTTTTGTGTAGGTAAACGCCACTCTTAAACGAACCTGAGGTTAAACTAAATAATAGTCTCAAATACCTATTAAATTTTCTTTAATCTAAATAGTTACGACCTATCACAATATATGTCGTCATGCAATGGCTGTACTGTTATATTTTATGTTCTTATTTACCTTCTATAATGTTTACCCACTTAATTAATATTATTACATGTGAACACTAGGGTGGATAAGGGTTGGCATATTTAGGTTTCAGTGGTTTTCGTAAACCTTGAAGTAAATGCTTTGCCAGGACGAACCAATCCACTATTGCACACGGTTTCGTCACCACACTCTACAGGTTTATACTGATCTTCTGGGGCACCATACATAACACTTACATCACAATACAGTATTGGTGTAATGTACCATACGAATAAATAAATAAACAATATATTGGATTGAAATTGTTTATTTTAAATAAAAGATTAATTAATAACAATTAAAAAAAAACAAAATGATCGACATGTTTGAAGAGGAATAAAATTAGATGTATTTGACGTTCGTACGATAGATATCATTCTTATTAAACACCACAATTGGCGACGAGGATAGTTAAAAGAAATGGCACACGCAATTGGCAATATAAATCCATTCAACCCATCAGAAGATTTTGTGATTTACGAGGAATTATTCCAACAGTACTGCATCGCCAACGCCATTAGCGATGAAGCTGTCAAAACAGCCATGGTTTTAAGCTTAATCGGAACTGAAGCATATACAACGCTAAGGGACCTGTGTTTTCCTAAATTACCTAAAGAAAAGAAATATGCGGAACTGAGTGAGTTATTAAAAAGCATTACAGTCCCCATATCAACGTATTTCGGGAGCGGATTCAATTCTATCGAGCCGTACAAACGGAGGGTGAGGCATGCGCCGAGTGGTACGCACGCATAAAGAAGCTCGCAACAAATTGCAATTTTAAAACAACATTGATACAATTTTATTAGACAGATTTGTGAGTGGCATGCAACCAGGTTTAATTTTGGATCGCGTAGTTGAAGAAAAGCGGATGATAAATTAAAATTGAGCGTTATTGTAGACTTAGCTGTGTCCAAGGAATCGTCCATTATGTGCGCAAGCGGAAGTAAGGTTCACGCAATCGCAAAGAAAAATAATGGCGGCAACAGCAAGGAACAGACTCGACAATATTCTGATAATCATGTTCACCGGCCGAGATATCAACGTAGAGACAGTAACCTTAGAAATGCTGCAGCGGGGGTCAAGCAACAGCGTAACCGCTTATGCGAAGTATGCGGCAAGGGACATACCGGCGATTGCAGGTACAAAAGTTACACATGTTTAAAGTGCAATAATATAGGACATTTAAAGAAAGCTTGCAAAGCAAATAGTGTGAATGTCAGACACATCGAAGAAGCTACTGGAGAAGAGACGAGTGAACAATTCATTATGAATGTCAACAGTGCTCAATCGGTGAAGCCCATATTGTTAAATGTGCTTATTAATGACAAGCCAGCGGTAATGGAACTAGATAGCGGCAGTTCAATAACCGCAATGGGTAAAGAATATTTTCATTCAAATTTTAGTGATTGTATGGTACACAAAACCAACATGACTTTCAAAGGTTACACTGGCGAACCGATAATACCACAAGGTTATATCAACGCCAAGATTGAATATCAAACACAACAAGAACAATAAAATCTACATTATACCAAAAGGAACAGTCTGTTTATTAGGTAGAGATTTTATATGCAGTTTTAATGTAAAGTTTAATGTTTCAGAGGTCAAAAATGTGGCAATTGCTGATGTAAAGGATATAGTGAGAGGTGAATTTCCTACCGTAGTTGATGGAAAATTAGGACTTTTCAAGTATGGTAAAATATCACTAATTACCAAACCACATGCAAAACCAACCCACTGCAGACCACGTTCTGTACCAATGGCTCTAAAAGGTAAAATTGAAGCGGAATTGAACCGAATGTTGGATAGTGGCATTATCACACCTACCATAACCGCAGACTGGTCATCGCACATTGTTCCGGTGCTGCGCAAAGATGGAACGGTAAGGCTGTGTGGTAGTTATATAATGCTAAATAAGAATCTAGAGGATATTTATTATCCATTACCCTTAATAGAACACATTTTGCCAGTTTGCAAGGCAACAGTAAATTTTCAAAAATAGATTTCAAAGATGCATTTTACAGTTTGAACTAGATGATAATTCTAAGAAACTTTGCACAATATCAACCCATAAGGGATTGTTTAGATTAAATCGAATGCCATTTGGAGTAAAATGCTCAAGTTTTTATTTTCAAAAACACATTGAACAATTATTCCAAGGAATAAACAATGTATTTGTATTCCAAGATGACATCCTAATAGGGCATAGGGAAAATGAAAATCCTTTGCATATTTTGAGAAAGGTTTTCAAAATTATAGCTGATGCGGTATTAAAGGTCAATATAAATAAGTGTGAGTTTCTAAAGGAAAGCGTTTCATACTTAGGGCATGATCTAACAAAATGTGGTTTATCAAAAAGTCAGGACAAGGTCAAGGCTATAGTAGATGCACCCAACCCTTCAAACATAACGGAACTTAGGTCATTTATTGGTATGGCAAATTATTACTCAAAATTTATTCCCAATATGTCTAATTTATTAGCACCCCTTTATGATTTGTTAAAACACGACGCAAAATTCATATGGTCGCGTGACTGTGAATTAGCTTTTAACAACATAAAAGAGGAAATCGCAACAGATAAAGTTCTTATTTATTTCAATAGGGATTTGCCAATTATAGTGACAGTCGATGCTAGTGATAGGGGTATAGGCGCAGTTTTATCTCATGAAATGCCAGATAAGTCCGAGCGAATAGTAACATGTGCATCAAGAACGTATTCAAAGGCAGAGCAAAATTATTCAACGGTACATAAAGAGGGCTTAGCTTGCTATTTCGCGGTTTCTAAATTTCAAAGTTATTTGTATGGGTCTAGATTCACTTTAAGAACGGACCAGAAGTCATTAGTTTCTATTTTCAGTAAAAGCAAAGACATAAATCTAATGTGCGCAAATAGATTAAAAGATACGCATTATACTTATCGAATTTTGAGTATGAAATAGAACACATAAAAGGTGTGAATAATAATGTAGCCGACTTTTTGTCGAGAATGCCTTTAAAGATGGACAATCCAACGGATAACATAGCCGCGGACGAGCGCGTATATTTTGCTAGTCAGGAAAATAATATACCTATAGACAACGAATTGGTAAAAGCTGAGACCAACAAAGATAAAAATTAGTCAGAGTTATCAAGTATGTATTAGATAAATGGCCAAACAATATTTCAAATGACATCAAACCTTATTTCAAAGTTCGCTATCATTTGCATGTAGTAGAAGATTGTTTATTCTTTGGTCACAGAATAATCATACCAGAATCTTTATACCCTCAAATCTTAAACGAACTACATTCGACGCATGAAGGTATAGTCAGAACCAAAGCGATAGCTAGATCGTACGTATGGTTTCCGGGAATTGACGCGGAAATTGAGAAATTATCAGTGTCGTGTAGTCATTGTCTAAAAGTTAGGGCCGAGCCAAACCAAACTAAAAACACCATCCCATGGCCAAAACCTAAAAGTCAGTTTTATAGAGTCCATGTAGACTACTTTTTATTTCAAAATAGAAAATATTTATTAATAGTAGACGCATTCAGTAAATGGTTAGAAGTTTTTTCAATGCAATGTACAAATTCAGCTGCAACTATCGAGAAATTAAGAGAATGTTTCAGTCGATTCGGTCTTCCGAATACTATAGTCTCAGATAACGAACCGTCCTTAGTTTCAACGGAAATGAAAACTTTCATTAAATCTAATGGTATCAAGCACGTAACGATTTCCCCATATCATCCCCAGGGTAATGGGCAAGCCGAAGTCTATGTTAAAACTGTAAAGAATAAACTTACAGCAGCATTGTCAGACCCTAAAAATCGTAATGTACAGATTAGCACTTTGTTAGCTAGATTCTTATTTACATACAGGAACACTCCACACAGTTCTACAAATCTATCTCCAGCCGAAATAATTTTTAACAAAAAACTTAGAACTAGATATGACTTACTACTTCCAGAAAAGTAGAAAACCAAATTAGCACAAATGTGCATAAACACAAAGTAACTACTGAATTTAACATAGGTGATAAAGTCATTGCGAGAGATTATCGCGATGTTAATGTTAAACAATGGGCGAAAGCCACTATAATAAAGAAAATAGGCAAGGTTACCTATTTATGTAAATGCGAGAACGACCAGGTGTGGAAACGTCACTGTAACCAACTCTTAAAACGTGAAGTAAGTCCAAACGATAGCAATAACTTACCAAATCAGACGCAGAACGAGGATTGCAACCAGCATATTAAAACTAAAAAATTAGGGTACTCGAGTATGACTGAAAACGGAAACACCTCACACTATCCAGCCCAATAGCAAGTTGTCGAGATTCAACCAACAGTAGAACGACCAAAAAGAGACGTAAAACTACCCTTACGTTACAGAACTTAAAACTATTCTAAATGTAGTATTTAAATTTAAGAAATGTAAACAAAAAGTTATTTTAATGTAAGGGGTGAGACTGAGGCGTATGCGCCAGCGCGATAGCACCAGTTGACCCTCGGCAATGGACGTGACGCATTGTGAGCTACAATAAAGTATTTTATTAACAATCAGTCTTATTAAACACCACAGTAACGAATTCAATCACTGACTCCAGACACCCATGTAACAGAGAAATAATAGTATCAGGTAAATAAATTACAAGAATAATTTAACGGGCAATTATTTTCAGGATTCTCAAAATAATTAACTGGTTCGGTTGGTCGGTTTTAAATCAATCAGGTCGGTTATTATTCAGAGCTCAAGGAATACCAAGAGAGTACTTCTGAAAGTGGACTGCTTTTAAGTGCAACTTTCACTGCCATTTCAGCCATTTTAGTAATGCCAAAAGTTTCTTGCTAAATGATTCATAAAATCAATTTTTTTATATTGGGTTTTTTCTCATTTTCATGTATTACTTCTTAAATTTATTTATACCATAATAGTGTTTCTTTTGTCGAACATCAGATATGTATTTTGATAGAACTAATACAGCAATGCAATGATCCATTAAGAATGAATTACAATGTTACTATAGAGTTAGACCGTCAAACAGTCTAATCTTACGGAATTTTTCTCGTCCATTTTCATTGTGTCTGAATAAAACAACACAACCAACACGTTAACGGGAAAGGAAAAGTGGTTTGTTTTCTAAGTCGCTTTCTTACCAAACCTATTCTATAAAAGGAACTCTATCGAAATTTCTCATACTTTGTATACAGGGTGTTTCTTATCGTTATGTTCAAATTTTGGGAGTATAAAATAGACTTAATTCTATTTTATGTATGAATATAGGATCCATTATTATATTGGTTATTTATATATATATATAAATTATTTACGCTTTAAGAAATCCAATATTAGTATTTATTTATTATTTATTACTAGTTTCAACTCAAAATTATTGTGAGTCATCTCCAGAATTAAAAAATATTTTTCTACAAACGTTAAATATGACAGTTGGTTTCCATGAAAATTTAGAAAAATATAAATTGGTTTAATTCTATGACTAAAAAACATAAAAGTTCACAAACCAAATTAATTTTCTTTTGTTAAAATAATAAAATCCAGGATGCTGTGAAACAATTAACTGCATCACCAAAACGTTATTCGGATAATAATTATCTAAGTAACAAAAGGAATTCATGTTATGTGCACTCTAGGGATGCACGGTAATTTTTTGTTGATGGGGAGGGGAAAATTATTTAGTTCTTACTCCACTCGTAAAAGCGCTGCTTTATATGTTTTGGAAGTATTCATTGATTTCCGCTGCTTTATATGTTTCGGAAGTACTCGTTGATTTCTGACTTTCATTGCGCTAATCGTAAGTACTAGTTTTGCTGATTTGCACATGTTTTAAGTAACTGTCAACCACAACTGTCAACGAATTTGAATCTGGTGGAAAGTTGAAATTTTTAACATTTCCTTAAAAATATTGTTCACTTAATATTAATTTAAAACTTTCCAGTTGAAAACAGATACTTTGGATACCTTGTTAATAACGAGGAAATAATACATTTTTACGACTCTTCTCATTTGTTGAAGGGAAGCCATTGATTTTTGGCTATGCAATAAACGTACAGATCAACACATGTACCAAGATAAAATGAAAAAAAGGAAAGTGAAAAACGCTGCCCCAAGTATCTTCTCAAAGAGTTTCTGCAACCATGCGACATTTTTCCACATCAATTCAATCGGTAAGATAAAATTACTATGTGTGACTTCACATGGCTGAATAAGTAATTTTCAGGAACAGAACTATCTTTATCGCCTGCAGATACTGCTGATTCTCCTTTAATTATTGCCAAATTGTTCGATAATGTAAACGGTTCCATTATCCAACCTATAGTAGGAAAACTTTTACGTTGCGCGGTAAAGCGAGAGTCTCCTTACGTAGAATTTTGGAATGAAGCAATTAAAAGAGAGAGAAATTTCTTTATTCAGAACTCTGCTTTCCAACAAAGTAGCCAAAAGACACAGAACTAATTTTCAATTAGATTAAATAATACGAGCTAGGTGTAAAAATAAGTACAAAGTTAAGAGAATATAAATTATTGTTGATCCTTCGCAGATTAAAGATGATGCTGAAGTATATGCGATGATCCTCTGAGGGCTGAAATTACTATTTCCTCACGTAGTGATGTTGGTAGTTTCAATCTTTTTAAAAAAAATTGGGAAAATGTAAAATTTCGTTCCTCTATCGGTACAAAACTAAATTCACATTATCAAAGTCTTCAGGTACTTGTGGCTAATACTCAATAAGGACTACAATTTTAGATTTCTTCGGCCACGTAACATAAACCAGGACCCTGTAGAAAATTTTGTTTGTTGTATTCGTATGCAAGGTGGCAGAAACGTAAATCTAACTAGTAATTCGTTTGCAGCCTCTTTTAAAACATTGTTAATAAACAACTTTTATTCCAAAGCTATGCTGTCAAAATAATGTTAGGTAACTTTTAAAATTAAATTATTTAAGAATGTTTTAAGAGATCACTAAATGAATTGCAATGTTCATATTGTATGTATGTATGCGACTGTTTTTGTTTAAAGGTTAGTCGTTTTCAACCTCCACAGATCTCTATCTTCCCAGTCTTTTTCTCAAGTCCCTTTCCGCCATGATTCTTTGTACATGTGTTTTCCATTTTGTTGTTGGTCTTCCGCATCTTCTTTTTCCCGGTGGATTCCATTTATGAATTTTCTTAGGCCACCTGTCGTCGTCCATTCTCTCTATGTGCCAATACCAGAGTAATGTGCGGTTCTCTAGATTTCTCGTTCATAACTTAAAAAATCTATTTGCTGATTATATAGTATATTTTTATATTGTGGCATGGGTAGGTAGTGTCAACAAAATTTTAAGAGGCCAAGATCAAAAAGACACCAGCGATAGCACTAAGAAAAAGGCACTGTAATTAATAAGTTAAAAAAATTAAAAATGTACAATTTTTTACATGTAATTATAGCTATAATTTACTTTATTTAATCGTATGGTACATTTTAAATATTGTATTGTGATGTAAGTGTTATGTATGGTGCCCCAGAAGATCAGTATAAACCTGTACAGTGTGGTGACGAAACTGTGTGCAATTGTGGATTGATTGGTCTTGGCAAAGCATTTACTTCAATAATATTAATGTGTAATGTGATTGTGTTTTTGTGAAATTGTGTTGTATATTTTTTTCCTAATTGTCCGGGAGGGTCTTGATGACCAGGTCCGGAAACCAAAGTGGTGATTCTCAGGAACAACATGTTTTTCTTGTTGACCATGGAGTACTGTAAGGTACTGATCACCTTTCATATTTTATATTTATTTATATAACTTACTGAATTTAATATCTATATTAATATGTTATGTCGTTTGTGGGTCCTCACTTTTGTTTTTATCGAATACTCTTGATTCATTTTACGAATTCACATAGAGTACATGCGAAAATCGACCTTTTTTCAAATTCGTCTCACATTAGAACGGCTTGAGATATTTTTGTTTGGACAAAAGTTTAGAGTTTACAAAAGATGTGTCTTTATTTTTTAATTTAGATTTTTTTTGTTCGAGGGCATCTTCGACATTAAAAAAATGTTAAAATTGTCAAAAAATTTCAAACAAATTGAGTCGTAAGTTGACCACAGCTCGCTTATTTACGGACCGATTTTCAAAATTCAAAAAGCATCATACGCGGATAAAGAAATAAAATTTGGCCGTTTCAGTTTTGTATGAACTCGCGTGTTTTCAAAAGTTATAAACGAAAAACGTTTCCGACGAAATTTCATTCGAAAACTAAAACGGCCATAATTTCTAAATTATAACAGATAAAAAAAAATTATTTTAGAAAAACGTTCCTTTTATGACCCTATCACATAATGTTTAATAAAATTTATCATTTTTAAAAATTTGTTTTCAAGCAATTTTACATTGTTATACGAATATTGTAATTTTTATAACTCCGGAACCATATTACGTAAAAACACGAATAAAAAATTAAAATATTCGTAATTTTGCAAATTTTCAAATGGTTTAACTGTAGAGGATTCAATTTCACCCAAAAAATCTTCGTATGCACGAACTTGATGTCACACACGCGTAACTGCGAGCGTTATGCGAACCAAACAGTCAATTTCACCTAAATAAACTTTGTTGTATTACGTTAAAGCGGTCGAGCCAATAAATTCGGTTCTAAATATTTTTTTAATAAATAATTTCTATTCGTACTACATCTATGTCTTCTATATTAATATGTTATGTCGTTTGTGCGTCTTCACCTACTCTCGATTCGTTGCGAGCGCACACCCGAATACTCTCGATTCATTTTACGAATTCACATGGAGTACATACTCTGGATTCATATTGATTACTCAACTGATGAATGTTAATGTAAGTGCTAATTATTGTTCATGACTGTCTGCTCTTTAGAAGCTAATTCATTTTTTGTGACTTAACGCATGCGTAGCATGCTGGCTTTGTCTAGTTAAATAAATTTAATGTTTATTCTTTGTTTTTTATGCATAATAACGTAAAAATCTGGTTGATGCGATAGGACTTACACAATTATATCAAAATTACTTGAACAACATATTGTCAATTGTACAAATACAAAAGTTTGTATTTAACAATTGCCGAGTATTACCACAATTTTAATCAAAACAAAATAACACTAAAATTTAAAAAAATAAAAATCTCCCCATTATGAACCATTTCGTGCATACAGCGACAGTATAATAAGGATATAGTGGGCCGTCTATACCCAATATATATTATTTATCTATGCAAGGAATGTAAAGATATGTCAACATGCAGGCAATTTGGAATAACAATAACTACTGTTTGCCGAATTTTGAAACGTGAGGGCCTTAACTCATACCATTATCAGAAGCTGCAATATTTGCTTGAAGCAGATCACAATTGTCAAATAGATTGTTCTACCTGGATCTTAAGACATTCACGACAAAACTTTAATTTCTACATAACAGTGCTTTGGACAGATGACGTCTCATTTACAGGCCTGGCATTGAAAACCTGAGAAACGTGCATAGGTGAGAACGAGAAAATTTCAAAGCAATACGGACGTCTAGGTTTTGACGTGAATTTTCCGTAAACGCTGGGTTAATTGATAATTTGCTACTTGGTTTTTTTTATTCTTCCTATATGATTAAATGCAGTTTTTTAGTTCCTCAATGAGGAATTGCCTACGCTTTTGCAGGATGTTCCCTTAATCATAAGACGAGACATGTGACTGCAAATTGATGGTGCACAACTAACCCCGATGGATTGGTAGTATTCTAGAGACTCCTAGGTCCTCTGACCTCATAGTGAAAACTTTAGTCTACTCACAAGTTTCAAACACCAGAGATGAATTGTTAGAGCGTATCCGGTAGACAATTACAAGAAAATTTTGATGAAGTAAGAGGTGCTACTTCATCCATCGTCATGAGAGTACAAGCTTGTATTCAGCGAGGTGGGGGGTATTTTGAAAATATCATTAACAGGAATATATACTAGGAGCGTGCCATCGCTAAACCATCCACTATAAATACCTTTAAAACAACATTTAATTTTAAATGTTTGAAGTAAAATTTAATGTTTTATGAAAGACAAAACTTGGGGCTTTGTCGGTGTAGTATCACTTTCTTTTCAAAATGCTTACATTTTGTTTGTATTATGTTTGAATTTGTACATTTTATAGCATATTTAGAACCATAATTTTAATAGAAATAAATACAAAATCAAAATTCTATCACAACCACGACAAAGTCCCTTCTTATATCTATAACTCAGTATACTATTGGCGCGGAGTAATAAACCTGTCAGAATTATCGAATCTCCCGTATTGCAGTGGCGTAGGTACCTGATACGTTTGGAAAATCATATTTTTAGTAGGTAAATATATTATAATAATAAAATCTACCTTGATATGAATTATTATGTGGTTATATGTTATTTATTTTATTTGTATAGAAGATCACATTACAAATTTTACTTCTTACGTATTATATACCATTATATTTGTATCTTGGTATAATACCCACATCTACGGCTATGATTCTCGTTTCGTCAGTACTTGGGCTGATGGCAACGTGTTTGTACAGATTAACCTATTGTTCTCAGACCCTAGATGGGTCGATATGCTGCAAGAGCGGCACAATGATCGAATTTTGGTTAGAACTTATTTGTTTTTACTTAACCGTAGAAGTACCACTTTCACAAGAAAATAAATAATTATTTCAAGCAATTATGATTTATTACTCCGCGCCAATAGTATACAGACTATACCAATTTAAACCAAAACATTAAAATGCATACTTATAGTGCACGATTTAGCGATGGCCCACTGCTAGTACGTATTCTTCTTAATTAAAAAAGTTTTTGTTTAATTTGTGAACTGAAATCTATTTATTTGTTGTTTATAATTTCAAAAGTCTGTAACTTCAGAACGAATAAAGTTAGACCTGCCACTTTTGTGTTTTTTAGTAGAATTTGAACATAACGGTACGAAACACTCTTATTACCATCGATCGATTGCTTCATTGAATTGAATATGATCTCCAAAACAGTGTTGGTTTAAGTCTGTTTCTTTATCGGCCAGTAAAATCTTCTTTTATGGAAAGGAGGTTTGGAAAATAGTAGCTTTTTTAGAATAGCGAAAAAAATATTTGCGATAATAGTAATCCGTCAATCGCAGGGATTTAACACTACTGCTGTCATTATTTACCTTAGTGACTACAGTTTCAATTAAGATTGTCTTGTTATGGGGTAGTTAGTTTTGTTTGAGTGTATTGGGCGTGGAGGTTTCGGAGGTTGTCTTTTCGGTATGCTTGCGTCTTACTAGACAAACCATGCTTAGAGGGCTGAATAAACTTCCTAGTGTTGTTCGAATATTATAGTTTTCATCTGAATTGTTTTTCCTCTTCCCTTCTCGTTTGTTTTCCTGGTGTTACTTTAAGGGTTCGTTTCATTAATAACGGTTTGATTTTTGGGTTGGTTTCTTGTAATTTTTGGTTTTCATTATTTGAGTCTACGGATTTCTATGTACAGAGTCAAAGGAATGGAACACTAAACTGCAGCGTTTATTTAACAAACAGAAAAACACCAAAAACTGCACCAAAAAATTTTACTCGTACACGTGTTTCAATAGCTAAGCTATCATCATCAGCGAACCGATATCGGCTTAGCTATTGAAACACGTGTCCGAGTAAAGTTGTTTAGTGCAGTTTTTGGTGTTTTTCTGTTTGTTATGTACAGGGAGACCAAATAAGCCAGAATGCCGCCATATATTGCAACTATTTGTCTACAATCTCTGGAAAGAATACTTTAGTGCCAAGAGAAATTTTTAGAAAATTCTTGCACATCTATTTGGCACTGTGTACATAGAAATCAGCACAACAAAATAAAAAACCATGAAAATTAAATCAACCCCAATCCATAAAAATAAACTTTATTAAGCAAAAGCACCTCTAAATTAAGACAAGGAAAAGAAGCAACAAGATAAAGGGCAAAAAAGATTGAGAAGCAAACTAAAGTATTTGGAGAACTTTTACTAAACATATTTTTTCCAGAGATTGAAAACGAATAAGTTCCGAAATTTAGCCGGTGTCTTGTCCTGTTTGACCATGTTGTACTTAGGTTCCTGATAATAAGACTTCTGGTTCCTAAACAAAACATTTTTTAAAATTTTTTGATTAGAGTTATTATTCTGCAAATGCGATTTTATGGAAAATCCAATGATATTACGGAACTACAGATTAATTCTTGTATTTACTTTTACTACTGCATTAGGCAATATTTGCAATGTTTGTGGTAACTTATAGAGTTTTTTATTTGTTTTTAACGAGCTTTTTTTTCCTAGGTGGGAGTTTGTACCGACACTTTTCTTATCCTTTGCGAAAATTTAAATTGTGAGTGATTTTTACACCAATTAGAACGAATAAAAAAATGGCCACTTATTAAAGGTCTGTATTGAAAATTTAAAAAAAAAACTGTAAAATAAATGTTATTTGAAATGGAACTAAAATTATGTTATATTATTTTAGATTAGGATAAAGATATTTTATTTTATTTTAATTTGAAGTGTCTTTTGGCATCTTAAACAATAAATTAGCGTTTTATTTGCCAAATTAGGGATAATTAGACATTAATAACAAATCTTAAACTTTTTTTTTATTTTTAAGTTCTTCTATTAATTAATTTAGGATAGGATAAAGATATTGAGATGCGGTTTGCACTGGGTTATTGGGCTCTTAGGTTTCAAATTAATGACTTAAAAAAAAGTCACCAAGTTTATTAAAATACTTAAGTCTTCTTTGGAGTTATTGACATTTACTTCCAAAAATGTTCGAAGAATCCCCCCACTTTCCTTTCCTTGATCTACCAAAAACATTTAACAAAAAAAGATTTGAGTTTGTCTCAGCTTTAAAACAGCATTCACTCTTAACTATCGTCAATATAATTTTTTTCTGCAAGTGGTTTCTAAGAAACAACTGCTTACCTCGTGCATAAATTGTTTTGTTTGAAGACAATTAAATATTTCCGCGAAACGTAAAAACAAAATGAAATGTTAAACAGAATTATGTCTCAGGAATCAAAAAGGAAGCAGACGTATTCTATTATCTTAAAATATAGTCTATTTGCGTTTAAGACTGAAGTAAACATGTCACCATGAGCAAATAGAAAAATTGTTTTAACTTGGAAACCCTGTGAAGTAATGTTTACTAGATAACACCTTTGAATGCTTATAAATACTCCCAAGTCTTAACATAAACAATAAAAAACAGCATTTGACGTGGTTCATCTTCAGAATATGTGTGTTTTTTCAAAAAGATATACATTTTTTACTTAATAAATCAAATAAATGGTTGCAAAATTTTTATGAAAATCCATAAACAAATGAAAAAAAGTAAACCACGTGTAAATTACATATATTAACGCAATTTAAATGCGATAACTTTAAAAAATAAATGTATAAATCATTTTGACACTAAATAAGGTATATACAGATAACATTTCAAATTAATTTTTGTTTTAATAATTTCATCAAGCTCATTCAGAATCTTTCCTTTGAGATGAGTGTGATAAAATTTATGCTTCGTTTTGATTGGTGCAACGCTGGTAAGTTTCGATTAAGTTTTGATGTAATAAAATTTGTTGAAACTGATTCGTTACATGGTTGTATTCAAATAAAATTTTTATTAAAATTTTAAAAATTCTAATTTAATTTGCAAAACGCTTACAATTATTTATACATGACAGAAAATTTTCTCCACGTCCAATACAGAATTTCACAATTCTGAATTTAAATTTAATTACAATTTGGCACACTTCTAGGTTCTTGCAATTTAAATGCATTACTTTCTACCTCTAGAGATAGAAAATTTTTCTCACATTGGGACAATGATATACGATTAATGTTACTAAGATTGTAATCTTCCGGGTTGATCCGTGTTCGTCCTTCCCTCCTTCGTTTTCCGCTTGACGTTTCGCTAACTATGCTGTTAGCTTCTTCAGAAGTTACTCTAAAGACTGATGTTGTTGTTTTCTGCTCCTCGTGATGGAAATTGTTGGCAAAGAAAAGTATCGGTATCATGTTTGGAACGGTAAGAAAAATCCAGGAACTACTACTATCTAATAAAAATACCCTGCCCAAACTGTCAACAAAAGGAGTCTACGAAATTGACTCTTCATGCGGAAAGGTCTACATTGGTCAAACCGGATGCAACATAAAATGTAGATTGAAGGAACATCACCAAAATACCAAGTCCAGAGCGGTAGATAAATCAGCAATTGCAGAACACCTATCCGAAAAAGGAAAACATATCATCAACTTTGAAGAAGCCAAAGTTCTATCACGAACCAACAACTACTATCCGAGAATAATCAGAGAATCCCTAGAAATTATGAAAAATAAGAATCGAGAAGAAGTTACCCCTTAAGCAACACATGGAAACTAACTCTTCTCAAAAACAAAGAAAGCAAACGTCACCACACAATTAGTAAATACCGCACGGAAGATCAACCAACCATCGAAGACCAACCACCCGTTACTGATCCACATCGTCAACCAACCGTAACAGCACATAAGTATATAACGAGGAGCAGAAAATATTTATTTATTATTTTTTACGTTATCTACCTATATCTCAAAACCTATGTAAGTACATTAATTTTAAAAAACTGTTTTAGACAGTTTAGTAACAGATCATTAATCATTGGCATCAATAAAAAGAGACCAGGGTATTAACAGCAATTCTGTCCATTTTGGCAAACTTTTGGTGGTAGAAACACAGTCCACTGTTTTATTTTGATTATTAAAGTTATCAGGTAGATAATTGCACACCTACAGACAAAATTGTGTTCTTCGATGACAACTTCCAATGTGTTTCGGAAAATTCTCCAATCCAGTCAATGTTAGTCGCAAAGTACTTTAGGCGCAGTCAGTTTTTTTATTTATTTATCTCCGCATCTTTCTTGGGATTTCATAAATCATTGCTTAACTTCTTGAAAGTGGTTCTGGATAAGACAGTATTTTAGTATGTATTAGTGTCAACACATCCTTTTTTATGGAGATTACATGCTCACACCATCGGTTTCATTAACACACTGTACAGGTTTATACTGATCATTTGGTATCCTGCCTAATACACAGTTGGAAACGTATTTTGAATGTTCTTTCGTAAAGTCTTCTCCCCATTGTGAGGTTATTGACATGTTCTTACAACTTCTTTGTCAGATTTACATGCAAATTATCAAACATTATGTAGGCAGATGTTTGATTAGTGTTTTCTCGGATCTTTGATCAGATGTTTACCCAAAGTTCGATTGATTCGTTCTACTAGGGCGCTTGGTTTTGTTTTTTTAAAATAAATTTGAGTCGAAGTTTTGCCCTTGGTCGGGAAAAGGGTCGAAAAACTCACTGAGATGCCTGCAAACACATTGTGATATTTTTCAATTCAGTTCTGAGGTGACGTGAGGAAGTCAACATAGTATGCTATATTTCTTAAGGGTTACATACTCCATTAGGCATTCAACATCGTCATCTACTAGTGTCCTGCCTACCTTAATCCGGCTATTCATAAAACAATAAAAATTGCACTGCTGCTAACTATGGTACATAAACGAAATTTCTTCGTCGCCGATTCTGAAAACATTATTTCCAGAATAACCTTATCAGTTATAATAGCTACCAGTATGACAAATTAGTTTAGGTTTTCTCTTCGTGTTTTTGAAGTAGTGTTGTCTAGATTGGTCTAAAGGCCGTCGTTGTTTGGAATTTCTTCTTGACGTTTCGCCAACGCGAGTGGTCTGTTTCTTCAGAGGTTTTTCTATCTCCGATGTTGGATGTAGACTGATTTGTTCCCCTTTTTAGGCTGTATTTATACGCGTTTAAAGGAAACGGAGCTTCCATCGTGCAAATTTGGTCAAATCCGTTTTTGGTAAAGTGCCATTTGGGTGTTCTTGATGACTGAATTTCAGATCTGGTTGAGTCTCAGAGTTTTTTGTATCTGTTGAAGTATTCAGGATGATTATGGATGTTGATGTTCTTTGTAACCAATCTATTATAATGACTATTAAGGGCAGCTAGTAACTTGGAGCTCTCGAAGAGTATCATGTGATCCTAATTGCTAAGCGCATGTTCAATCTCATGGTGGTTCCTATGTATACTTTGCAGAAAGAACAAGGTATACAGTAAACTCCGGTTGCTAAAAGAGAGTCTCTTTCATTATTTGTTGATATAATAATAATAATAATATTTATTGTGGTAATACAATGAAAATTGTTTACACGAGTCATAAATCTTAAGTATAATTAATAATACACATGCAGTGTAAAAAAATAAAATTAGAATTTATTTTAAAAACAATAAGATGCACCAAAAACCGTGATCAGTTATAGTTGAACTGAGAGAAAATCATTCAAATCATAAAGCGCTTTTTCAGTGAGGTATGATTTTAAGTATCGCTTGTAGTTGACTAGAGGCAGACATCTTCCAAAAGGCGGCAAGTGATTAAAAAATTTGAGTGCCCAGTAATTTGGCCCATACGTCGATTTCGAAAATCTAAGTTTGTTCATATAAATATTATCCGCCAATCGGGTATCATGGTCGTAAATATTGCTTGTTATCTGATATTGTGATAGATTATTTTTATATAAATTAGAGAAAAATAAATGTAAAGACTTGGTAATGTAAGTATTTGTAACCTAGCAAATGCTGGTCTACAATCATCACGGTACCTCAGCCGTCGATGATGCGTACTGCTCGCCTTGATCTGATAGTGTGCTGAATCTTCTATGATGGTTTGAAAATAGGTTTGATAAGGTGCCTCTTTAGAATTTTTCATATGCGGTCTATAATTTTGAATATGAATGGTAGATATGCGCAGGCGGTAGTATACCGACTGTCGGATTCCGGTGTTCTTGATCTTTCGATTTTCTTCCTCATGTAAGCCTTCGAGGCTAACGGGTTGGTGTACGATATTTTATGCAAATCTAATTCGATAACCTTTATGAAAGTATAAATATGATATGCGATAACAAAAAAAAACAAATAGAAACAATTTAAATAATGCTAAATCCCTAAAAACGATTAATAACTGAATTTTTTTTGTTACAGGTTGCAGGTCAACTAGGTCAAGCAGGTCTAGACTGTGAGGGTAGAATTTATAGATGTATAGATGATACTAGGTTTCAACCGTGTCGTTACGCTTTTCTGTTAGGGAGATGGGTAACTACTATATTCACTTTTGCTTGCCCTGCACCGACTAAGTGCTCTACAAGACACGTCCTCCTTGCGTGCTCTTTCGAACCTGCGACGACAACTACAACTACTACACTAGCTACAACTACAACACAAACTACTACTACAACGCCAACTACAACTACTGATAAACTAACAACGACAACGACTGAACCTCCTTCTACTTCTTCAACAACGAAAACTACAACTGATAGTGTAACAACAACAGAACAACCAACAACAACAACTGAGCCTCCTGCTACTTCTACGACAACGGAGACTACAACTGCCATTGTAACAACAACAGAAGAACCAACAAGTACAACAACAGAACCTCCAGTTACTTCTACTACAACGGAAACTACAACTGAAAGTTTAACAACAACAGAACAACCAACAACAACAACAACTGAGCCTCCTGCTACTTCTACGACAACAGAGACTACAACTGCGATTGTAACAACAACAGAAGAACCAACAAGTACAACAACAGAACCTCCAGTTAGTTCTACTACAACGAAAACTACAACTGAAAGTGTAACAACAACAGGGTCTCCAACTACAACTGAAAGTCCAACAACACCATCAGAAGAATGTTCAACAGAAAGTTCTACAACTAGTACTACACCTGAAGACGACTGTTCAACGGATTTAACGACTACTACGGCTACTCCCACTACAGTAATTGTTGATGAATGTTCAACGGATCCAACATCATCTACCACAACAACTACTACAACTCCTACACCGACCACGTCTACTTCTGATACACCTTCCACAACACCTACTACAACTCCATCTCCCACAACACCTACTACAACACCAGCTTCCTCAACGTCTACAACACCACCTCCCACAACAACTACAACCCCACTTCCAACAACAACTACAACTCCACTTCCAACAACAACTACAACCCCACTTCCCACAACTACAACCCCACTTCCAACAACAACTACAACTCCACTTCCAACAACTACAACCCCACTTCCAACAACAACTACAACTCCACTTCCAACATCAACTACAACCCCACTTCCAACAACTACAACCCCACTTCCCACAACTACAACCCCACTTCCAACAACAACTACTACTCCACTTCCAACAACTACAACCCCACTTCCCACAACAACTACAACCCCACTTCCAACAACTACAACTCCACTTCCAACATCAACTACAACCCCACTTCCAACAACTACAACCCCACTTCCCACAACTACAACCCCACTTCCAACAACAACTACAACTCCACTTCCAACAACTACAACCCCACTTCCCACAACAACTACAACCCCAATTCCAACAACTACAACCCCACTTCCAACAACTACAACTCCACTTCCAACAACTACAACTCCACTTCCAACAACAACTACAACCCCACTTCCTACAACAACTACAACCCCAATTCCAACAACTACAACACCACCTCCTACAACAACTACAACACCGCCGTCAACTACTACCCCAAAACCATGTCCTCCAAATACCGAATTGCAGAATTCAACTTGTACCAATTTTGAAATTGTAATTACAGTGGGGGGTGTTGTATATACTATTGAGGTAGGCGATGGTGCAACTATTAATTTGAACCCACCTAATGGTGCAACAGGCAACTGCCAGATTAGTGATCCGTTGCATGCAACATGCACTGGACCTCCAGCTTGTGCTCAAACTTGTGATCCTTTTGCTTATCTTGATTTTACCGGATCAATCAACAGTAAACTTAATATTTCATTGTCCAACACAAATGACGATGTAATTACGATAAATAGTCAAACACCTAAAACTGCATACCTATTCAGTTATAGTTTATTAGATTCCTTTGTTGACGTAAACTATTAAAAAAGAATAAACCAATTTTTCATTCTATCAGAGGTGAAGGTATTCTTATTTAATTTCTGTTTAACATATATTTTTAAGTTTTAATTTAACTAAATAAATGATTTACAATGAACGTTATATTTAGAAAAAGTATGAACACCATGTTTAAAATTTTTAAAATATTTAAAGTGCACAATATGTCACTATACATAGTGCAAGATCTAAAAATAATAGGTTCGAATGAAACACGTTTGTAAAAATAGAAGAGAATGTAACATTTTAAGTAAAATTTGGAGTTAGTGCTTTATATAAGTACACGACAAAATAACTTAAAACTGGTAATTAGTTTCTACATAATTACCACCGCTTATTACAAAAACCAATATTACTACTACACCGGCTAACCTCAGTGAAGCCCAATTCCAATTGTACTTTAAATACCAAGCACATGAATTGCAGAAGCTTTAATTTTAAAAATAAATTACTGATAACAAACTTACGTAAAATATTCATACACACTGAATAATTGATGAAAATTTTACGATCTCTATTAACGTAAAGCAAATGGAAGATCAACAATTCGACAAATGCCCAACGAAAACACATTAATGAAAAACCATACGATAAAGTGTTTTAAAAACGTAATGGTCATCTAGCGGTTCGTTATAGTTTGGCCTCACAATTTCTCCTGATCTTTGAGTACCACTTTTTTCCAATGCACCGAGTTACCAGTTCAACCAACAGTAAGATTTACGTGTGATATTGTTCCGGTATTAGCATCGCTCTACGCAACATAATGGATACGACTTTATCTTATTTGTAGTGTTGTGATTTAATACTTCAACGAGTCAAAAATAACATTGTTCTTTTTTGGTTCTTGGTATGAATTTAGTGACCAAAACGTTGCCTATTAAAATAGCTCTTGTATTTCATTCCATCTCTTAAAGGCTTTTTATAAGAAATCAGCCTACAAATTAGGAATCATTAAAAAACGAAGCACATTAATTACAAGAAAGATAACCTTTCCTTTTACTATAATTTTTAGGTTATGTTTATGTGTGCAATGCACTGCTCCAATTTTTCGAGAAAATTGACCTATATTTCAAAATTCTTCTTTAATTTTCTAAACTTCATCATCTCAGGCATGTTCATAAACTGTATATTTTTACTTGCTTAACTAACAGCGTTCAAATAAAAAAACGAGGCTGGACCATGGAATTTAATTGATTTAATTATTTTTACAGTGTACACAAATAGTATAAAAAGTAATCCATGGTGGCGCGGAATTCTGCATAAAACAAACTCAGAAATGACACAAACGCTAGATAATTTGAATCCTAAGCTAAAGTTTGAACACTCGTTATTACTATTATTATCTGCAGAATTGATTCCGTTACAAAGAAACAACTAATATGATTTGAAAGTTTCCCGTCAGGTGATGGTAATTCTTACGTATCAAGTTCGCTGGATTCTTCCAGCTAACACAATAAAAGCGGATTTTGCCGAGGACCATTAATGAGAGTATGAGGCTGTTAGGTCACGTATTTTAAACTTCAAGATTTGCGAGATAATTTTACTCTGGTGGATAGTAGTTCATTTTCTAAACTGCAATAAAAATAAAATATTAAGTGAAGAGTTAATCAGATACGCAATGCGTTATCATATCAAAAGCATGTTTCAACAATCTTAACAATATGCCAAGTGACTTAACAATAATAGTAACACGTTATACGCCTTGATAGAAATTTTCCTGCCTCAAATTAAAATTGATGCGACTATAACACATTCAAATACTTACTCTGAGATAAAACAAACAACAATGCTCGACTAATCCTAAAAAGTTGTCATTTTCTGGTTTATTTATTTATTCGTATGATATAAATAATGAATGATCAATTTTGAAAATTTTTTGTCTCAACACTTAGCTACTTCGAGCAAAATAATCTTTAGTGATGATAACAAGCATACCCAGTACTCGGCCAGTGTTAAGTATATCGCGGCGTGCTGTTGCATTCGTAGGATAGGCAACGCACTTGAGGGAATGGTGTTACTTTTTTCCTGAGGTTCTTAGGGGCCTGGGGTCGTCTAGTGTACCATATATTTTAAATGTTTTAAAGTTTTAAATATTTTATTTTATATTTTTCTAAAATAGAAACAAAAAGTTAAACTTTTATTTATTATATTGTTTAAATTTATGCTGCGTTTGGTAGCACGAAATACACATCGGTGTGTTGTTACAACCTATGCACACAGTATTTATCTTTTTGCGTGCTTTCTTGCATATACATCGCCTTGTTCTAAACTGGATTTTTTGTAACAAGAGGAACATCTCTTTCTTGTTACTCTCTTCTGCCCCACAACTTCTTTCAGCGCATAATCCTGTTTATTTGATGTAGAGGGGTTGTTTGCTGAAGGTTGAACTGAAGAAGTAGCAGGCGGCGTGTTCACTCCAGAAGATCTGTTTACTGATGTAGAGGGTTGGTTCTGGAGAACAATGTTGAATTCGTCTGGCTTGCCGTCTGTTTTTACAATTTTTTCCACAATCTTTGCTCTGAATTCAGTGATTTACATATTTTTTTTGTTCACTTTGTTGTATAAGTGGAGAGCATTTGTGACTGTCGTAGCGGTTATCAAATCAAACACAATTCTCTTCCACCATTTGACAATACGTCTTATGTAAGGTGAATAAGCAGCCATTTGATCTGACAAATCAATGTATGACTTCCCTTTATTGTAATCTAGAATGATGTTAGGTTTTGTAAAGCCTTTTCCCCTATGGCGATATTCTGTTGTAGACGCATCATGCTTGGTGCTCAGCATGAAACATTGTCAAGACGAGTTCGAAGCGATTACGACTAATTAGTTGAGACATCTTGTTACTATAGAGATCATTTCTTGACCAATAATCTCTAAGTTTGGGCATGTGTACTAACCCCATTCAAATAATGAGGCCAATGAATTTTTTCATCTCCGGCGGGTTTATCGGAGTCCATGAAGGTAGTCGAGAGTTTTTACGAGGATTAGGTGTATTAGGTAGTTTTAGTTTCTTCATTTTGTCTGATGCGTAGGAATTTGTTTGTTGTACAAGTAAGTTGATGATTTACTCGTTTATAAAATAAAGAAAAAATCTACAGGATTTTTTTCTCTCAGTCGCGAACCGCATCAGGAAGTGACCCTGTTAGAGGAACATCAAAGACAAAATGGTTTTTGCTGCCTGCAACTCTTGCCAAGTACAAATTGGCATATTTGGATTATTGGCGTCGTCCATCGAATTATTACCTTCATCGGCACTTTTATCACTTTCATTTCCTTCAGAGGAACTTTCTCTCAAATCATCATCGTCTACAACAAAGTCTTCATCATCGGTATTATCAACATCAATTTCAAAGTATGCGCCTCTTTCTTCATTCGTCGCTTCAGCTTCATCCATCCTGATATTTTCTTTGTTCATTTCTTGACTCACTTCATCAGACTCGTCAGACTCATCAGATATATACCGGGCCATGTTTTCACTTCGTATTATTTTCTGAACCTCTTCCTGAAGTTCCTTTTCGATTAACGGTCTTCTGGGATCCATCTTTGTCTCTTTATTTTGGTTATTTCACGGGAATTTCTAACAGTTAAACATATAAGCATTAAGCATTCTAAAAAATATTTAAAAAAATTATAAAAAACCAACAAAAAACATATAAGAAAGTGTCTTTCATCTATTTCGTTGAATTGTATGGAAAAAAATAAGGTCCCAGTGGCACATTTGCTGTCGACAGTGCGGCACTCAACGTGTTAAGTCAAAAATTAGTAAAACATTCAAACATTTATAAAATTTTGTCTTAATACGTGATACACAAATTCCGAAGCTGAATCAAATTTTTGAAATAAATTGTAGTATTTGTATTAACATTTGACATTAGTTTTATTATTATTTATAACTTAGTCGTTATTCTTGTTAATGTTAGAAAAGTGTCATAAATTAACAAGTGTTGCAAAACTTATTGTTATTTTCGGGAACGTATCAGTGAAAGAAAATAAAACTCTATGGTTCAAACCATCTGTTAGCTGCGCATTTTATAGATAACATAAATAAAATAATTCAAACGGAAACTTTTTCGAACGCCATCGTAAACGGTGGTTCAGAAGCAATAAATGTTTTTGTAAGACCACGATTTCTTAACGAAAATAATGGTTTATTTGTCAGTAAGTTCTTACGAATCCTAGGTACGTTGGCTGTAATTAAAAAAAATTGATTGCTTTGGAGTCAAATTTTAAATTAATTAAAAAATACCGCAGAGTTGCCTTAATCTAATCAGTGAAGTCACAGATTAAATAGTTAATACAGAAGCTGCAATTTCTGACTATCAATGTGATTCGTAATTGAATCAGACGGCTTTGGACTCAGATAAAGGTTTATTTAGAAATATTTCGATCCGAGAACTCGCACTTTTATAGCAGCAGCTGTTTCGTCCTTCTGCGACTTTTTAGGAGTGAAAGAACTCGAGTATAAGTTCACTATTGTACAATCTTTTGAAAATTTACATCAAGCAATTCGAGGTTGTTATTTTTGTCAGGGCTTAATTGGCGAAAATAATCAAACAATTGACTTATGTAATTGCTTACACATCGGCACATGTCGATAAAGTTGGTTTAGTTACAAATAATATTAAAAGTTGTGACGGTATTATTTCTCAATTTCTCCCTACAGTATAGGCAGCCGTGTTTACACTCAAGCGTTTGACTATGAATTTTTGGTTTGAGAAATCTTCTGGAGATTTTAGTTGTTTGGAATTGCCAGTTCCGATGATTTGTCTGCATTTGCAAAAGTTACACCTCATTTCCTATTTACTGACTGTCACGAAAAGGTGTACATGGAAAATGCTGTCTAAAAGTTAAACAATTAGACATCTGCTTTGTAATATCGATTGAAGTAAGATCATCCCATTTAAAGTAGGAAATAAGTCTTCGACTACGGTTCCTGTGCACCTTTTCTTTTTTCTTTTTTCCTTTTTTTGGTTGATTTCCCTCTTTGGGCTTCTTCTGCTAGTCACTGCAGACGTACTCCGTTTTAATTAATCCATGGATAATTAATTATGGTTATGATGGCAAGGATAATAATCCGAAAATTATAAAATATCGAAGTGGGTCTGGTATCACCCCCAACGCTGGAATTTCCATCTACTTTGATCACTCCTTTGGGTCAAGGCCACCACCCAAGAAAAGCCGTTTATCTTGTTCTTTGTGAGCAGCACAGCAACTCTTATCAACGAATTCCATGTTGGTTTTTCCTTTTTCTTTATTGGAGAATAAAATATTAGATTTGGATACGAGAGCTGTCACATCTGCCGATTAACTGTTGAACACCAAAGACTTCCTTGTTATAAAAGCTAAGTTAATTCTTTTATGCATGTCATTCATAAATTTTGTCGCGTCCTTTGTATACGTACCGTGGTCGTGAATTAAGCAACATACTTTTTTGGCGCTGCGTAGATAATTTTCTAAACAAGAAAGATCTTTCAAAGTACCTGATAAATTTTTGTGCGTTTTTAATCTATTTAAATATCGGCCAAAGTCCGGTAGTTACTCTCTGTAATTGTTGTCAAATACATTTTATTCGCCACGCAAACTCGGCGAACCGCTTGCACGGGATACTCGGTGCTATGACTGTCAAATACGCTAACCTATTTGGGAGCGTTTGTGCCTCGTACCTTAACTCGCTCTCGTGAATTGTTATTATCTGATAACTATATTTTGCTACTCATTCTAAATGATATTATCTATTGCTGTGTCTATGTGTTTCTATATGTGTTAATTGAACTCTAGTCGCTATAATAATATACATACTTCTATCCACGTACGCTTTGTTTCTGTGTCTACGAGTTCCTAGTGGCTTTAGATATCTCTTATACGTAATCCTAGGTGGCGTCTTATAAATTCTTCGTACAGTGTAGAGGCTTTCATTTCAAACGATTCTCAATCAGCCCACGACCACCTCCGACTAAGAAGAGCTGCCGGCAGGCCTTCTAGCACTGTTTTATATTTTTTTTAGTTTGTTTACAAATAAACCGTAACAAAGTAAAAACGTAAATTACATCAAAAGCTACAGAATACAATGGTACCTAAAACTAATGCATCACATTCACATTTAGATGTCGACAAGTAATGGAGTCTTACCTACCCATAATAAAAAATACTAGAACTTTTTTTGCTTTTGTTAGTTTACAATCTCACATGACTATTCATTTCGTTTTATGAAATAAATTTATCCAATTTATCTGATCTAAATATTTTTTTTTTTTAATGGTTTAAATCTCGGGTCCCTGTCGTAACTATGAGTACGTCTAATAGTAATGGGTATATTCAGGAAAAAAAAACTACAAAGCGGTAGCTTTACTTGCTTTTCTGTAGCGCTCGGCTGTCTCTGAATGTTGTCCTTGCGTTGTTATTCGCCATGTGTCATTTGATCTCTTCAACTGTGATTAGATCATTAACCTCAAAGATTTTACCTCAAATTCAATTCAATTCAAATCGTCTTTATTAAGTTATTACAAATTACAGTTGTACCTTATAAGTAGGCATATATGAGGCGAAGTTTAGCCCAAGGCTATTCTTACACTTAACCTAATATAGCAAATAAAGTGGTACCTAAAGGATGTTAAAATAATTAATTACAAACAAGAAAAAGAAAAATTATTTAAACAGGAATTAATTAATTAATTAAATTAATTTATGATAATGATACTATGCTCAAATGTAACAGCTGAAGTATGAGGCTATAATGTGTCTACCAAATGAAAAAAATGGCAAGGCTTTAAAATGAGGTTTTATTGAATTATAAATTGAGACCGCATTGTAAGTTAAAGACCGTCTGAAAAGTGATGTAGAGTACTGAGGTAAGGTTAACAAATACAAATGTCGAGTTTGACGATCATGAATATTGTGCTGGAAAATTAACTTATTTCTAAGATAAGTGGGAGTTGAAATCAAAATCAACTGGTGAATGAAAAATAGATAATGCAGTTCAATAACACAGTTTAGTTTTAACTATTTCAATTCGGTAATTTTAGTGGAGACATGATCAAATTTTCTTAGGCCAAAGATAAACCTAACACAATTATTCTGCACATGCTAAATTCTACTTTTACAAATAAAGTCGAGACAAGGATAGTAAACTAAATCGCAGTAATAAAGAATAGGAAGTACCAGGGTTTTACATAATTTTTTACGTGTTTTGAAATTTAAGATAAAACGTATAAAGTTTTTAGACTTGCACGCGTCTTTTGAATCGAGCAGTTTGTGTGTTGAATAAACGGTAAATTTTCATCAAAGATGACGCCTAAATTCTTACTCTGAGTTGAAAATTGTGCAACTTGATTTAGAATGCGAATGATAATGTGTTCTTTCAGAAACTCGCGATGAACCCGTGAGCTGAAAATCATAGCTGAAGATTTTTATTATTAATACTTAAATTGTGTTTAGAAGAGTAATCTATCACTCTATCAAGATCATCATTGATACTATTATTAGCTAGTGCATACTCAAGCGGATTAAAACAATTCATAAACATGGTATCGTCAGCGTAAGCAAAAATTTGAGATTCATTAATACAATTTGACATATCAGACGTATATATAATAAATAACAAAGTAAAGTAGATCCTTGAGGGACACCAGAAGAAACAAGTTTAGCAATTAATAAAGAGTGGTTCAATTTGTCCAACGCTTTAGAATAACCAAGTGAGATAAGAAAAACAGCAAGCTTATTGTATATGGCTCTAAAAATATTATCCATAAAATTTAAGAGCGCAGTAGTTGTACTGTGACACAAGGAGAAACTTCAAAAATAAGATCATCGGTATCAGAGCGGGAGCGCTTCAGTCTAGTGATAAACTTGAGATCAGAGGTAGAACATTTGAGATCAGAACGAGAGATGATTTCATCCACCGTCGCATCAGTGACGGCATAGTCTTTATCAATACCATAGAAAATAAGTCGAGGACGAAATTTAGTAGGCTCTGTATAAGCATATTGATTACTAAATTTGGTTTCTAGTTGTAATGTAAGTTACGCAGATTTTGTTTATTATCGCAATTGATAAGAAAACCATTCTTAACAATTTTAGTTCTAATAATATTAATATTGACGTCTGGCGGTTTAAAATTCGGTTTTACATCCTTCACAATTGATATAACGTCTTGGTTTTTATTCGTGGGTTTGATAAACAGGGAAACAATGTCTGATTTATCTTTAGTACATAGATAAAGGCGATTCACCATCAAAATCAATTGTCTGATGTAATTACTCTCTGTACATACAATTACACTAAGTACACGGCGTGTACTTGCATGTGCGAAGAGTGGTTGCGGGGTGTACATACTGTACCTGCATGCTTAGTACATTTTCAATTACTCTCGGTACTTGCAGAGGGTGTAATTAAAATTACATACA
This sequence comes from Abscondita cerata, assembly GCA_030710515.1. Classification (NCBI taxonomy): domain Eukaryota; kingdom Metazoa; phylum Arthropoda; class Insecta; order Coleoptera; family Lampyridae; genus Abscondita; species Abscondita cerata. The sequence continues at coordinate 620,472 of JALBCR010002352.1, forward strand.
TTCTCTCTGTACGCAAGTACATGAAGTAATTGGTCTCTCTATATTGTGTTAATTATAGGGACGACAAGTACATAGTACGCAAGTACATGAAGTAATTGAGCTCGGTACATTATGCTAATTATGCGGCCAGGAAAGAATGCGATACAGGTAGCAAGACCCTCGCCGGGTGCCAGGTAGAACAACTCCTTCAGCATAAGGTTGTAGACACCTGTTAATTTTTAATTGTTTAAAAGTAGTATCATATTTAAATAATCTCAGCTAATTAAAACCGCTAATTACACATATTTACACCCATTTTGTCGAGGATGTGGCTTTGTTAAAAAATATTTGAAAACATGTAGTTTATTTGCTCCCTCCTCCGGCATATGATACCATAAATAATGACTTTTGTATAATTAGGTGACAATGAAAACTCAAAATCACATACTCGATGTACATATAAGATGGCCTTCTTGCAAGACAGCACACCCGTCCAAGATGGCGTGTATGTAATTGAATAATTGCTAATTAAAACCGCCAATTACACGTAATGAGTGATTGTTCAATGGTTTGTATTATGATCCTTGTACAACCGCCCGTGTACTTTCAAGACGGCACCCCCCAGTTAAAATAAAAGCAGCTGGTTAAGTCCGTTCGATACCTGCGTTAGAAAGCGTATAAACAGGGTTGAATTTTTGCTATCTTCCTCCTAAATGTTACCTACATACACGTACGCTTAATTTCATAATTATTTTTAACAATATGGAAGCTGTAAAAATCAGATATTTAAACGGGAATTATAAACATGACTGTAATTTTACCGCAGTCAATTCCACGGTACAATTTTAAATTATTGACGTGTTTAATGTAGTTGAATTACAGTACTTTTTATAAGTTAAAGTGCGTCCAAATACGTGACTCAAGTCGGTTTTCGTTGTTACGTCGCTGAAAAGTTTCTACAAGAAATTCTAACTCTTTTTAACACATTTGGATTCCCTCTTACAACAAACTATGGCATATAGTAAATCAAAGCATGTGGCGTTGTGGTTTGTATTAGCCAGGTAAAATAAGGGAATCATTAGAAGCGTTATTTCTAACCTTAGCATCAAGATGACCTCCGTATTTTTGAAAAATTCGTTGTCGAATGGCAAATTGTATTCTAATAAGACATATATTAAAACAAAAGTAATAATTGATATACAATTCATACAATTAATAACGAAGACATCAGATAGAAGAAGAACATTAATTAATTTTTACTGAAATGAAACCGAATTCGGTAACACCGAAAATGAAGGAGATATTGTTACAGCAATTATAAGAAAAATGGAAAATTGTGTGCATCATCTACTATATTGCGATTCACTTAAAATAAGAAAAGGAATACAATTTGCGTGAGCACGCAAGTTCTAGACAGGTAGAATTGTCCAAAATTATATTATCTAATAAAAGTTGGAGGTTAAATTTATGGTAGGTTCTCATATACACTTGTTTTGCTACATTTACATGTTACTTCGTCCAAATAGAACGTTTGTATTTTTATCATTACGACGCTATTTTTGTTAATTTATTGTATTTAGTCCACTTAGATTTGGTATTAATGTTAACGTATATACTTACAGGATTTTCTGATAAGAACAGTCATCCAGTTTCTTGCTATTTTTCCCTAAAATGCTGGTTTTATATGGTAAATGACACATAAGTTACAGCTCATCAACTGTGATAAACGAACGTCAATCAATATATCAGCCAACTATGAAAATCTAAATTTGTTATTTTTTCCTAAATGCTGGTTTATATGGTAAATGTCACATAAGTTACCGCTCATCAACAGTGATAAGCGAACATTAATCAATATATCAGCAAAATACACGTTGAAAAAGGTACTGTCAGTGTTTAATCAACTAAACAATTTTAAAATTTGAAGAAATAAAAAAAAAAGATAACCTTTCAGGTGTATGCAGATTTTGTGTCTTTACTGATGCTTACTGCATACTGAAAAAAGGCTATGTAGAATCATACAGAACAACACATATGTATCAGCGTTATTCTTTTGGATATTGTATGAAAAGGTTATAAAATAGCCGTGTTCTTGAACCCGCATAGCTTGGTCAATCGTGTTCCAACAGGTAAAACTCAATTTTTTTCAGCGTAAATCTCTCTCTTTTTGTCATTAAAAAAATTTAAAGTTGGAGAACGAATTAATTGGTGATAAGCATGCTTCATAGAGATTTTGCCTTTTAGATAGTTCATAAAACAATAGGGTTTGCTGTCTATCACATTGACTAATACCGCTTTCAATAAAATGATGCGTATATATCGATATCCGTTAAGAGCTCTAAGCATTATCTATGTATTCGTATGGTACATCTTTATTATTGTATTACAGTGCAAGTGTTTTGTATGATGCTTCAGAAGATCAACATAAACATGTATAGCGCGGTGGCGAAACCGCATAGTCCCCCAAAAGACAAATCAGGAACGGTAATAAGTATTTGGAACTCATTTTAGCCTTGTTGTCTTTTCCAAATCATCTAACTATTGTTTTGTAACCTTTTATATGCAGATTTGGGCATGAAAATGCGAAATACAACGCTTAATGATTTCGAAAATCCTTAATAAATCGATAAATATATTTGGAAATTTCATGGCGAATGTAGATAAGTGTACGGATGCAATAGTTTATTACATACCAGTGTGACAAACCCGCCAAAAAAAAAGAAACCGGTTAAGCAGTTTTACAACAAAAGTGTATCAATAAATCCAACAGTTGTTTAAACCTGTTCTACAAACCATGGTTTTAAACCTATTTAAAGAAACAGTGGTTTTAAACAGGTTTCCTGTCGATATGTTCTGATCTGGATCCCTGATTAGTGTGAATCGGAATATTATTTCGTGATCAATGTAATAATTATGTTTAATTAAGTTTTTCTCTCGCACGTATACGCTACCGTTTAACATTTGTCTATATTTAGAACCAAACAGTTAAATAAACACCAAGCATGTACAATGTTTGAATTATGTTGAAGATAATCACACTGAGTTAGAAGCCTGTACATATAATTTTAAATCAGCAGTAAAAAGAGTATGATCAGATGCGTGTTATATCCTTAATAAAAAATCAAAAACAGAAGAGGTGGGGCTAAGTTTGGCACTTGAGCAACTTTAGAATTGGAGAATATCGAGCGAGATGATATACCACATATTGGTGGTGGCTGATAAGATATGAGCAAAAGAATAACCGTAGTGAGCTATGAGACACAGATGTCTTCATTTTAACAAGAAGAATGTTGTGTGGAATATGATCAAAGACCTTAGCTATACCCAAATAAAGAATCTCTACTTGGACTTGTGGGCTGAGTTCTTACAATCTCTAATTGGACTTGTGGGCTGAGTTCTTATCAAATTGTGAAAAACATGCACGATTGGGCGTGCTAGAACAACGAAGCGGAAAACCATGTTGATTAGACGAAATATCTTGAAAAATACTTTGATAAATTATGCTGTATAACAACATTTCGAAAACTTTGTTAACATTGTTTAATATGCCAATCGGACATAATTGTTGCAATTATTAGGAACATCACTCTTGTGGATGGGGAAAAATTTTTCCTATATTTCGGGAAAGCAATGGGTTTTGACAGTGATCTTAATACAATACATAAGGGTATAGCCGAAATATAAACATAATCGGTTGAAAGAAAGAATTTTATCTGGTTTTAACGTTTGTTGCATAGTTTTTAATACATCTGACAACATCTTGTTCGATAACACTCTTAATCAATATACCAAAATTATATTAATAATGGTTGGAGGCTAAATTTATGGAACGTCAGTTCTCATATAACTTGTTCTGCTACATTTACATGTTGCTTCGTTCGAATAGAACTTTTGTTTTTTATCATTGCGACGCTATTTTTGTTAATTTATTGTATTTAGTCCACCCAGATTTAGTATTAGTGTTAAGTATATGCTTACATGATTTTCCGATAAGAGCTGTCATACAGTTTACCATTATCCTTGACATGTCTTGATAAAGGCCCAACTTTTCCGCTCGAAACGCCGTCAAACTAAAAGGGGAGGGTTATAGATTGATGTCACATCCTCTCCAAAGTGTCTTCTGTGACGTCCGTTTTAAAACATGCTGTTCTTTGTTGCTTTTGTCCACTTTTCGGAAACGATAGGTTTCTGAAGTAATTGCACAGAACACTATAAACATGTCATTTTTAATTGCATTATGTTAACGCTCCTTTTGACCTGATACATTATGGCCAAAATCTAATCAGATTTACAGTACTATTATCACATACAAAACACATACCGTAAGACAACATAAGATGTCGGCTATACAATCTTTAAAGCTTTGGCGCGCACCGTAGTCTTCTCTCTTCTCATCTTTGTTAAAGTTATGGTTAAACTTCTCGTAATTGACGCTTGTATGGTTTAAATAATTGTATACTTCTGCAAATATTAACACCATTACGCTGAAACACCAAGAGCCGGTAGAGATAGATAGCCGGTTCTGGGACCTCACTTACTCACCTCTGTCTGAGAAGGATCACAATATATCCTTCTCTCTTTAACTCATTGTTTGTGTATATACCTTTCTTTGTTTGTACGTCATAATACCAACATACAGAGTGTTACAAGAAAAATTCCCCTAACTAATGAATATTTCCCATAAAAGTTATCAATGTACCCATGTAGGATTAGAGAATCTGTATACGACAATTTCACATTATCTCCGTAAGTTTTAATGAAGTTATAATAAAAATCATACATTACATGCCTAGCTACCTAAAGAACACAGAAACTTGTATATCGGCTTATTGCGTTTTTGCATATGTATCGTAACTAAACTTTCAGGGAAAACGATATAATTCTTAAACTATGGTTTCAAAACTAACGCATCAGCTCTTAATCTTCATCGTTCCCTGTTGGAAATACATGTAGAAGTCATTACAACAATTCTAATAATTTTCTATGGTTTCAATAGAGGCTTTTGACTGTGAAATTTCCAGTAAATCCTATTAGAAATACTAAATTATTTATACAAAAAAATTCCCGTTTAAACTCTACAAGAAATTCGATAAAAACCCTTAGAAATCTTTACAAAAACATGCGACATACAAAATAACAAATATATACCAATACGCCAACATGTTGCTAAACCTGAATTATAAAAGTAATTGTTAACGTTCCACTCTTAATGCTTACCATCACCGAATCCCTATCATAATTTTTGGATATACATGACCTCAAGTTCCGTTTGAACTTTACCATTAATTTGAATATGTATACATTTATTTACCAATTTCTAACTTGATCACTTAAACACAATTTTATTATGGATTATACATCATATATCTTACTTAAAACAAATGGGGTATTATACAACCAAATACAAATTACCAAAACTTACAACGTTAATTAAACCAAACCATCATACATTCAATAAAACTACCATTACAATTTTTTAAATATAAAGGAACGGCTTAACCTTAGAGGCCCTATGTTACTATTTGTATTGTATTACTTTGAATAGTCCTTTAAACTTTGTTAATTGACAATCCGCCACAATATGGACAATGGTCTCTGATTCGTTTATACAAACGCAATTTGGATTAGAAATCGCATCCCATTTAAACAGCATAGAGTTGCGTTTTGAATGGTCTGTTCTTATGTGATTTACTGTTGGCCGTATTTTTCTTTTTTAATCAAAGCCAGAGGTTTCTATTGTTCAATCGTCAATAAGATTTTTGTTGAAAATACTAACTCTAGAGCATAATTTTTTCCACTCTTCAACTTCAAAAAAAGTCATACTTAAACAGTCTTGCAACAATACAAGTATGCATGGTGCAATTCGACTGTGCTCTATTTTTTTAAAATAATTATTTACCATCTAAAATAGCGCTACTTATAAAAATGTAATTAGTATTATGTATATTGTTTACGTTTATTTATTTCATCTCTCTCTCGGGAATGAGCAAATGCGCTAAAAAGAGAGAGAGATTTACGCTGAAAAAAGTGAGATTTACCTGTTGGAACACGATAGACCAAGCTATGCCGGTTCAAGAACACTGCTATTTTATAACCTTTTTATACAATATCTAAAAGAATAACGCTGATAGATATGTGTTTTTCTGTATGATTCTACGTCGCCTTTTTTACAGTATGCAGTAAGCATCAGTAAAGACACAAAATCTGCATACACCTGAAAGGTTATCTTATTTTTCTTAATTTCTTCAAATTTTAAATTGTTTAGTTGATTAAACACTGACAGTAACTTTTTCAACGTTTATTTTGCTGATATATTGATTAATGTTCGCTTATCACTCTTGATGAGCGGTAACTTACGTGACATTTACCATATAAACCAGCATTTAGGAAAAAATAACAAATTTTGATTTTCATAGTTGGCTGATATATTGATTGACGTTCGTTTATCACAGTTGATGAGCTGTAACTTATGTGTCATTTACCATATAAAACCAGCATTTTAGGAAAAAATAGCAAAAACCTGGATGACTGTTCTTATCAGAAAATCCTGTAAGTATATACGTTAACATTAATACCAAATCTAAGTGGACTAAATACAATAAATTAACAAAAATAGCGTCGTAATGATAAAAATACAAACGTTCTATTCGGACGAAGTAACATGTAAATGTAGCGAAACAAGTGTATATGAGAACCTACCATAAATTTAACCTCCAACCTATATTAGATAATATAATATGGGACAATTCTACCTGTCTAGGACTTGCGTGCTCACGCAAATTGTATTCCTTTTCTTATTTTAAGTGAATCGCAATTTAGTAGATGATGCACACAATTTTCCATTTTCCCGTTTAAATATCTGATTTTTACAGCTTCCATATTGTTAAAAATTATTATGAAATTAAGCGTACGTGTATGTATGTAACATTTAGAAGGAAGATAGCAAAAAATTCAACCCTGTTTATCCGCTTTCTAACGCAGGTATCGAACGGACTTAACCAGCTACTTTTATTTTAACTCTTATTAGGGGGTGCCGTCTTAAAAGTACACGGGCGGTTGTGCAAGGATCAGAATACAAACCATTGAACGATCACTCATTACGTGTAATTAGCGGTTTTAATTAGCAATTATTCAATTACATACACGCCATCTTGGACGGGTGTGGTGTCTTGCAAGAAGGCCATCTTATATGTACATCGAGTATGTAATTTTGAATTTTCATTGTCACCTAATTATAAAAAAGTCATTATTTATGGTATCATATGCCAGAGGAGGGCGCAAATAAACTACATGTTTTCAAATATTTTTAACAAAGCACATCCTCGACAAAATGGGTGTAAATATGTGTAATTAGCGGTTTTAATTAGCTGAGATTATTTAAATATGATACTACTTTTAAACAATTAAAAATTAACAGGTGTCTACAACCTTATGCTGAAGGGGTTGTTCTACCTGGCACCCGGCGAGGGTCTTGCTACCTGTATCGCATTCTTTCCTGTCGGCATAATTAGAATAATGTACCGAGTCCAATTACTCCATGTACTTGCGTACTATGTACTTGTCGTCCCTATAATTAACACAATGTACAGAGACCAATTACTTCATGTACTTGCGTACAGACAGAATGTATGTAATTTTAATTACACCCTCTGCAAGTACCGAGAGTAATTGAAAATGTACTAAGCATGCAGGTACAGCATGTCACCCCGCAACCACTCTTCGCACATGCAAGTACACGCCGTGTACTTAGGGTAATTGCATGTACAGAGAGTAATTACATCGGACAATTGATTTTGATGGTGAATCGCCTTTATCTGTCTACTATCTTTCTTTATATTTTTCTGTATAGCATCACTATATGATGTAGATTTATCTGAGACTTTACTAATTGAATTGCAAACAGTACTTACAGCAGAGAAATTATACGTATCACGTTGCAGTGCAATTATATACTCCTGGTCACTAACCAATCGCTTGAGAATACTAATTTCATTTTTAAGAAACATATTTTCTTTTAAAACCATTTCCACATTACAGTTGTTTATACCAACAGAATCTTTATCACAACATGATTTACAACGCCAGTTTAACCTATAAGATTTAAAAACACGACTAATACTTTCGAAACATCTTGAATGAATATAACTAATGCACCCACAACACTTATTGCCACCGGATCACAACAAAAAACACATTTTTTTTTAGAAGCACCACTTTCGCTTTCATCGTCTGCACTCACCTCCGCCATTTTTCCGTTCTAACCTTATTTTTCTGTTGAATCAAAGCACTTGATTACAGCCTGAAATAACTACGCTTGATTAATGGCAGATTGCTTCAGCAAAGCGCTTCATACATTGAAATTTAAAAGTTCGCTGAATGCGCCCAACGCAAAACTTATTTGTGCTGTAACACGTTGTTACATTATGATCATTAAGCAAAACTAAAAAATCAAATACTTAACATGCACAACAGACACAAACACTTTGATATGCTAACAACTATCCGTGCAATATCACAAAAACAATCTAAATGCATAACATTTCTCTAAACAACGCTAATCTGTAAACTGAAAAATAAAAAACATTTGAAACAAACATTACTTAAAGTTTTCTAAATTTAAAGATCTGGCTTTGGTGACGTTTTTGCGATGGGAAAAATATATTGATCTCATCGCTTTTCCCCCCTCTTTGCCACCTGTCACGGTTTTTTTTCCTATTTGTTTTTTTATAAATTTTGGTTTCGTGCAATTTTTGGCCTGGTGTTTAGAGAATTAATTCTATTAGTAGATTGCGTGTAAATCGACGTTCTTTTTGCGTAGAATCCGTTTCTTTATTTTGATACATAGCGTGGAAATCGACTTCGTTCTTGAGGATAATGTATTATTTTATTTTCGCATTATTCGTCGTTATTGTCGTCAATGGTATACACGTGATTTTCATTATTACTGAAGGTGAATTTCTTTTTTTATTAAATAAAACTCTCGAACTATCTAATTACTTGTTGGTTGATAAATTTCTTTATTATTTATAAGCTGTAATAAGTACATCTTTATTGTGCACACTGTCGAAAGGCGTAAGTCAAACGAATTTTCGTTATATATCCTAGAAGTTTAGAAGCTCTAACGGAGGGACCAACCATTAAACCTGGTGTTACCTATCACAACCTTTGTTTTACAAGGTAAGAGTGTATCAAAGAAACCGCGTACCTTATCCACTTTGGCACCTGTCCGTCGTGACAAATACTCAATCAATCAACTTTTGTTTTTCCTGCATCAGTATCACTTGAAGAAATACATCTAGCCCTCTTGAGATCATCAGCGTGTACAAAAATTGTATACTTTAGGGCTATAAAAGTGACATTAAAATACAAAATAAAAAATGTATGTTCTAAGTTGAACACCTGATTCACCCCACTGTAGGTCACGTAGGTGTCATAGCGAACATTGCGGATTTCAACATATTACCTACGATCTAATAATATTGATTTAAATAAATTAACCAAGTTATTATTAATGACGAACGTATTAAACAATTAATATCATCTCTATGCACTTATGTGTGCCGGAGTGTCTTGCGTAGCAATCGAATTGTATTATTGTTTGCCGGTGTTACTTAAAGCAAGTTGTTAATTTAATATTAAGAACATTTATTCGAGTAATTCGTGACAATTATTCGGACTTTTAATTTATTAGCTTCTTCGTATCCGGTGCGAACACAAAGTCGGTCTATTATTGGGTTTTGTTATCTAATAACAATTTTATGCGTTATAGTCTACGTTTAATTAATGCGTGTATGTCTACCAATCATCACAAGGAATATTTTTGACTTCTGAAGATGACTCACAATAATTTTTGACTTGAAACTAGTTAATAAATAATAAATAAATAAATAGTATTGGATTGCTTAAAGCGTAAATAGTTTATATATACAATATGTCCCCCTATTTTAGTCGTATACGAGGTTTGTCAAAAAATATGAATTTTACTCAAGAGTAAAGTACCTTTAAATTTTTACAATATCGGAAAATGTTATCAAAAAAAGTTGATCAGAAATAAAAACTACGTTCAAATATGCAATTACATCCATTTACATTAAAAATTAAGGTTATTTTATTTTTTAATAATATTTTTATTTTGAATGAACATTTATCTCTTGTGATTATTTATTATTATTTATGATAATTTGACTAAAATATTATAATATACTTTTACGATGCTGTGAGTCATTTTATTTCTACAGGGTGTTGAACTTTTATTTTTCAAAAATGTTCAATAAATATAATAATGTTATCAATGTAAATGGTTGCAATTGCATATTTAAACGTAGTTTTTAATTCTGCTCAACTTTTTTTAATAACATTTTTCAATATTGTTAAATTTAAAGGTACTTTACTCTTGAGTAAAATTCATATTTTTTGACGAACCTCGTATACGACTAAAAAAATTTGATATTTGATGATTGTATTTTAGATTTTAGAACATGCAGAACTTTTTATAAAGAATAACTTTTTTTCCTAAAATTAATAATAAAAAAGTTTTTCATATGATTCCAACTTAGGGGGACATATTGTATATAAATAACCAATATTTTAATAATGGATCCTATATTCATACATTAAATACTAGAGATCAAACCGTTCTATGTCACATGTACGTGAGCTTCATACTCATTATTATTGAATAGGTTACTTAAACATTAAAACTTAGCTGTATTCTGTAGTATGCAGTTCCGAGAATGAAAGTTCCTGCTAGCGACGGTATTCGACAGATCCAGAAAGTAGGTAACCCCAGGATTTTCCTTAGGGGAGGTATGTAACAAAGAACGAAAGGCGAATATGTTTCCTCAAAGTAGAAATTATGCAGCATAAACGACCCCTGTAAACCGTAGTGTCTACCGGTTTTTTGCAGCTTAACTGAATGCGAACCGTAGTAGTCGTTAATTTTATAGGGAATGGTTCTTAATTAGCCATTCCAGCGCCACCAGGAGATATCCAGGTGTAATACACGATGTGAACATAAAGTCAAAGCACGTGCTAAACGCATACGTCGTAATTAGAACTAACACAACCACGAAAGAAAGGAAAGCAAGGTATACTCACGGTGAATTCGGCCGGATTTAAATTTAAACACCAATTCGACTTGGAAATCTTGAATCACACATTTGTAATTTATGAATCAAATTTTAACTTCAAAAGGCACGCCAAAAACACCCGTGTAGAAAGAAAATAAAATGTCCGCGCTTTGTCTCGAAACGTTTGTCGAATTTCATTTCCACCAATAAAAAAATAGCAACATGCGCGGCAAATTCGTAACGTGCTACACACGACACACGTTTTAAGATGGCTTTCGACATACGTTCTACCTTTGAAAATAAAACCGTAACAAACTGTTGCAAAACCCGAAAGAAATCGATTTGCATCTTGCTCCAGACATTTCCACGCTCATACAGAGTATTTCAAAACTTATTTACAAGGTGATCCCTCATTGAAAATTAATTTGTTCAAAAACTAACACGTTTTAAGTTGGCCGTGTCTTATGGAGAAAAATACACAATTTCTTTTTGTCATAAGTCACTCTCAACGTGGTAGTTGACACATCCGCTATTTAAATCAAACAGATGCTGATGTATCAAGTCTAGATCCCATGAATAAAAGTTACAAACTAATTATTGCTATGAAAACTATTGAGGTTTTTTCTTTAAGATTTATGTATTATACAGGGTGTTTTTGAAAGGTGTGTACATGACTCTACCAGAGGTTCTCTGACTCAAAATAGACAGTTTGACACCAATTTACCTATAACCATAAGTGCACCATAAGGGCGCCAGAGGGCGTCAAACTTTTCAAAAAAATGTTGTTTATTGGGAATAACTCGAGAACGGTTCGACAAATTTTGTACGGCTTTCGTATGCTGGTCGTCTGCTTCCGAAGACGTTTTTCTGTGTAATGTGGACAAATTTTGGTTTTGTATCGTTGACGGTTGTTAAAATATTATTATTTATTCGACAGTGTGCTACACATATACAGATAATTTTGCGTTGTAGCGGTCGTCGGCCAGCTCGAGGGTCGTGGGCGTCAGAATCCAAAATATTTGACCAATAATGATGATGTACGTTAATTACGACTGTATATAAAAGGAAAAAAAAATCTACGGGATTCAAATAGAGAATATTAGCAAACTACTGTATATTTAACAAAGCTATTTAAAGTATAATTGAAATATATAACAAAATTTTGTGGTTATTAGGTATATGAGTTCGGTTTTCTTGTAAAGGAAAGAAAATAAATAAAAATTAAAAAAAAGGTAATCTATGCTTGAATGCAAGATTTCATATATATATATACACGCAACGCAAAGATAGTGGAATGAACTACTAAAAGTCGTTGGAGACAAGCGCTTGTAACACGTACATATAAATACACGCACATATAAACAAATTAGGTAATAAGAATCAACGATAGCTCCCGACCATACGGTTGTAACACCGTCTTTTTTATTGGAAATTTGTACAAAAACGGAAAAAGGCTAAGGCAGGCTGCACACTGACGAAACTGGTTTTATGAAACCGGTTTCATGAGAGACGAAACTCAAGTTTCGTGAAACCAGTTCATAAGAAAATTGAAAGATGAGTACACTGAGTTTTAAGAAACTACAATTTCATAACGTTGCGCAACTGCATTTCACGCAACTCCGCTAGCACGGTTGCATGTAACTACAGTTTGTTGTAAACCTCCGTTGGCGTGAGTTGTGTATTTAATATTTGCAGCAAAAAGCGATGTTCAAGTTTTCAACACAAAACTCGTGGAAGCTGTAGAAAAGCATCCGTGCTTGTACAATTACAATTTGAAAGAGTACAGTAATAGAAACAAAGTTCAAGCTGCATGGGAGACCATAGCGCAGGAAATGGAAAGTACAGGTGAGTTTTATTATTGAACTCCTTTATTCATTTTTATTAAATGTTGTCGCTAACCTATGTTTGTACTCCATTTTCCTCTAGGCGGTTCAAATAAAACACGAATCACGGCTTTTAACAAAGCTTTATTTTCTCAAGGGCTACATACACACAATATATGTAAAGACAATTATGTATTTTCATTACTATTCATCACCACGCCCTGCTACATTATTGATCCACTGTGATGGTATAGCTACGCCAGGCTTCAAAAGTATTCACAAAGATATTCGCGGAACGATGCGGCTGTCGTTAAGTTAATATGGCGGTTCAACAGGTGCAAAGGTTGATTTGGAATGTTCTGAACCTCATCTGCAGCATTCCTTGGCTTATACATTTTCCCTTCGGTTTTGCGAATGTAGTTATGAAGAACACATGCGCATTTTATAATAGATATCACCGTTGCTTCAGAACAAGCTATAGGCGTTTCAAAAACTCGGAACTTAGATGTTAGCATTCCAAAAGCACATTCCACAGATTTACGAGCTAGGCTTATTCTATAATTGAAAATTCTTCTCCTATCCGTTAGCGTATGTTGAGGATACGGTCGCATTATATACGTTGTCAGAGGGAACGCTTCATCTCCACAAAAAAAGTATGGAAAATTTTGTGGCTGTGGTAGATTGAGACCTCCAGACTGTAACCAACGACCTAAACGAGATGAACGAAATACACCTCCATCACTGTTTCTACCAAGATCCCCACATCAACGGTAATAAAACATCCGTCAGCATCAGAACAAGCCATTAGTTGAACCGAAAAAATAACCCTTATAATTAAAATTCCTAGATCCACTCTTTTTGAATTTTTTTATCCTGACATGTTTTCCGTCGATGGAGCCTACACAGTGTGGTAAACTCCAAAGTTGTTCATAACGGGAAGCAATGTTTTTCCACATATCTATGGTTGGAACAGGCAAATATTCTGGTTGTAGACAGGACCATATAGCTTCCGTTGTTTCCGCAATGACCACTCCAACCGTTCTCTCTCCTCGCATAAAATAGCTCGCCAAACTTCTGAAACTGCTGCCTGTTGCAAGATACCTGAAATTAATAAAATACATCAATTGAGCGGTCTGCTTTGAATAAGGGCTCACCTACAATATTACCTTATTACAGAGCACAAACAGATAAGCCAAGGGTACAAAACATCATATTAGGTCGATTTTGCAAAATTGTAGATGAGCTCTGATCTAAGCAGACTCTTCAATCATAGCATATGTGTACATAATACGTAGCTTACTATAATCTATCTATACCTTCAATGTAATTTTTTTTGTAGCAAAGGACTGTAAAGAAATATGGAGAAACTTGAGGATAGTTTACATACGGAATTTAAAGAAACCGCCTTCTGGATCTGCTACAAAAAAGAAAGAATACTATTTGCTTAAGTACATGCAATTTTTGAACCGCTATGTGAATTCGAAAACGGAGAAAGGATTACCGGGAAACCTTCCATCGCCCCCACAAACTGACAATGCGTACAGTGAACCAGACCAAGAACGCGTCCCAGAAACAATAGACAATAACAAGGAGGCCAACGACGCATCCGACACAGAGCTCACTCAGGATGCTACGCGTGAGGATTCTACACATCAGAGGACACAATCTGAATCCCCAAATGTTACTACGATCAATACCGAGAATATCAGATCCTCAAAACAAGCTTCAGTAGCACCCTCCAATAAAAGAAAGAAAACACCAACTGATGCTGATGCGGTCGTCATAAATTACATCAAATCAAAGACTCAGAAGGGATCAAACCACGACAATCCTAGGACACAATTTTTGTTAAGTTTAGTACCGGACGTAGAAGACATGACCTCAACGCAATACAGGACCTTCCGAAATGAAGTGTGTAGCTTGATTGATAGGATCATTGCCTCTGCACCCTCACCTCTACACTCGAGTAATTCCACACACTCTGCGTGGTCTTCAGCAAGCACACCTGTTCTTCCGCAAACATCTGCACAATCCACTCCCACATGGGAATACTCATCAACTCCAGTCTATTCGCTTCGCACTACTGATGATGTCTCGGATAATCCGGCATATGAAGAACTTCACCGTTTAATTTAAACTATGTAGGTGGTGTCTTTTTACTCCACTATTCTTTGTATTTTCTTTAAGTTAAAAATAAAGTTATCTTACCTAAGTGTGATTATAAGTTTTTCTTCAGGTTCTAGCGCCATTCTGCAGTTGGTGTCCTTTTTCGTAATGTGGGGACCTACTAACTGTAGCAAGTGATTAAAAGCAGACTCTGACATTCGATAAAAATTTTGAAATTTCACTGGGTCTTGATGCAGTTCTTTGGCCACTACATAATTGCTGTGACATCTGTTCTGTATTAGGGGATGAACCCAGTACTTCCGCTTCTTTTTTCTGTTTCGATACCACCCCCACAACACTACAACGTCCTCATCATCCGACGACATCTCAGAAACTGCTCATGTGGCAGTTGCGTCAGTGTACTGCCGAGTATGAAACCAGTTTTATGAAACTAATTTCATAAAACCGGTTTCATAAAACCAGTTTCGTCAGTGTGCAGCCTGCCTAAAAGAAATAACGCAAAAATTCAAAAGAAGAATGCAATGCATATTGCACTTACCCAGATGTTAGGGCCTTTAGAGTTTGAGCGCTGAGTTTTGCACTACTTTTTATTGTTGTTAATGGTGACCACCATTCAGTATAACGAAACGAAGATAAGTACACATAAAATTGCTAGCGTTAATTACACTCTCAGATCAAAATTATGAAATCCCTCAATGGAAAGAATGGTATAATTTCTATTGTAATTAAAACAATAATTTTTGCACCGTTCTTTTATGTAAATTTTGATTGCCCGAGTTTTATGAAAACTGGTAAACGAATGAAGTTTATTTTGCTACATACATTGAAGGTGATACGATTAGAAAAGATTACAACAAATTTTTAAAGTCATTGCTAGTTGCGGCTTATAGGCGCTTTAAAAGTGTTAATATAAACAAATTAAAATAGGAACGTAACAAGTGCCCGTATGAAAGCGGCATCAGAAATTTGCCCACATTACACAGAAAAACGTCTTCGGAAGCAGACAACCAGCATACGAAAGCGGAACAAAATCTGTCGAACCGTTTTCGAGTTATTCCCAATATACAATAATTTTTTGGAAAGCTTGACGCCCTCTGGTGCACTTTTGGTTATAGGTAAATTGGTGTCAAACGGTCTATTTTGAGCCAGAGAACTTCTGTTAAAGCCATCTACACACCTTTCAGAAACACCCTGTATATACATACAAGTAAGGAAATTTGAAGAAATAAATTCGGATATAGCTTACGCTGTAATCAAACAAAAGTTGCATTTCAAATTTGTGTTGTGTAATATGAAAATGTTTAATTACCGAATACCTCTTATATTTTATATCAATGTTGATAGTTTTGAAGCACAAACACGTAGGTTTGAGAGTCAGCACTGTTTATGTCATCTCAGATTTCAAAATACCAAATGTTTATTTAAATAGATGCACGTGCATCTATTTAAATAAACATTTGAATTTAAAGGCCAGCGTTTTTAGCAACGAGAACTTACTTATCTTGTCAGCATATAAACCTTTAAACTAAATGTTTGTCGGATTGTATACAAAATTTGTTTTTTTTAATCTTTTTGCTTTCATGGAATATTGTAAAACAGGAGTGAGCGACCGCCAGGAAAAATCACTTCCATACAGGCACTGTCAAATAAATGATAATATTTTAACAACCGTCAACGATACAAAATCAAAATAATTCGAGAGTTCGAAAAGTTGTGAAACATTTTGATGAGTTAGCCAGTGACGAAAGATTCTTATTCATAATTCCTAATACACTAAAAACTGCCTCTGATGGTGAATTGCGTGAACAAGCACAAAAATTAGTAAATCATTATTATAAAGATTTATCATCTGACTTTGTAACCCAAATGATACCTTTTAGATCTTCTCTTAAAGAAGAAAAAGTGCTTCTGTTAAAGACCTCGTAAAACTAATAATAATTAAATATAGTACTTTATCATCGGCTTTTTTTGAAATTTGAACATGTTTGATTTTATTTTTGACGATTCCCGTAACAGTTGCTACAGCAGAGAAATCATTCTCCAAATTAAAATTAATCAAAAGTTATATGCGCATTAAGAGAAGAAAACAAGGCAAATAGACTTTACCTAAACTATGTTTTAATAAAAAAATTATATATTTGTAACACTTTTTGTTTATCATGTTTTTCAAAGCACGTTATAGTAAATAACTACAAATGGTCTCATAATAAAATTTTAATGTCTATGGGTATGTAATGTTTTTATAGAATCTTTATGTTGGTGTTAAAAAACTGTTTTTTTTAATAAAATAAAAATATTACAATAAAAACTTGAGAATAAGGGGCCCACACTAAGATCTCGCATCTGGGCTTACTTTTTGGTTGTTACGCTACTGCCATAAGCAAGAAACATGTTAGAGAAATGCTAGTATTTATATTTACTATTCATAAACGCAAGTTGACCGTTAAAGATAGATAAGAGGAACCGCTTTGTCTAAGGGGAATTCATTAACTGTTTTTTCCCAAAAATAACATCATAATATGGGGTCTACAGAAGCTAAATGCATACCTGGAGATAAAATAGCCCCCCAATCGGATCTCCAGGTGGGGACAATTTATGAAGGCAGACAAAGAAACAAAATGACAAAGAAGATAGCTTGTTAGAATGTAAGAACATTAGTCTAGGTAGAAAAACTACAATAATAAAAAGAAGAGCAGAAACAATTGGACACGTATTAAGGTTACACTGTACGGCTCTTTTTTTGAACTTGCGGATTTTGAAATATTTGAAAAAAATTGCTAAAAACTGCGAAAAATTGTATATTTAATTTTTTTGTGAAAAACTACAAGATCAAAAATCAGTTAACGGAAAACACATTTTTGATGTTCATGACTTTTTTTAGTCAAATTGAACTTACAGTTTTTGAGATACAATAAAATTTGTACAAAAAACGTGTTTTTGATGAGAAGGGTTAATATTTTAACTTTGTTGGTACATTCAGATTATAAAAGAAATAATATTCCACGAATTTACATTATTGTACGGACAATTAACAATAACCAGTTTAAAATATTTCCAAAATTGTAAATTTTATATGTCGTCGAGAAGTGGCGTGACCTGTTGCCGACAAGTTTAAGTGTAAACGTTAATTTCCAAAATAGCTCTTACCAAAACCTATTTTCATAATGAATTATGCTAGTTATCAAAACAAAATTTTATCACAACACAATATCGTTTTATACAAATAACAAACGTAAACAATGGTTGCAAACTATTAAACGTAGAGTGACATCTCACGATACAGAAACACACCAATTAGCCTTCCCAACTCACCTTAACACACAAAGGACTACCGAAGAAACCCCAGAGGCACAATACGCCGTCAATACATTAAGCAAGTGGTTAACGAACCAGAAAGTGGAAACACGAAGAAAAAATGTTTGTGACAGTTTTTTCTATCTATCTATTTTTTATGAATTTAGGTTTAATAAATTTCGGTTTTGTGCAAATTCTCCCTCTGGTGTTAGGCAACCAATTCGATGTAAATCGACATTTCTTCTTGCCTAGAATTCGTTCTTTAGAACGACCGGTTATTTTATTACGATAGATAGCGCTGAAATCGACTCGCACTTCATTTTCTGACAATTTCCGCTTTATCGTACATATGCTCCTAGTTACTGCAAGAAAGTGAAGTACTTGTTTTTATTAAATAAACCCTCAAATTATATAATTACTTGTAGGTCAATGAATTGTTTTATTATACAAAAACCGTAATAAATACATCGACATTCTGCACACTGTCAAGTACATCGTTTTTTCTTATCTACACAAGCGGCATTATGGTATCATTTTTAAAATTGATAGCTGGAGTACTACTCCATGAATAATTGAAGGCATAAATTAGCCGATGAATTCCTCTTCAGTCTTTACTTGTGCTGCTGGTGTTCCATTATATCATACTTTCATTCTGAGACAGACGTTGTCGTTAAAATTGGGTTCTTTGGAAGAATAAGTTTGAAATTGAGTGTTTGATCCCGGTGTATAAAACTATGATTGTATTTCGATTATTAGGCAACCGTACTATTCTAATATTCCGAAGGCGACTTACAAAGACTGCAAAAATTACAAAATAAAGCAATGTGGATTTACGGTGTAGTAAAATGATACGAATCTCGTCAATGCTAAATGCATTACAGTTGCTAAGTGTTAAGCAACGAGTTTATTTTAAAACGTTCTGTTAAGAACGACATTTTTTATATTTATAGTTAATAATGTGTCGCTGGTTTTCGGTTCATTCCGGAATCCTTGTACCTGGGGTTGCAACGCTCACCCTTCGGAGAATACAATAAAAACTATTGCTGTATTAAAACCCGCAAGACACACTCACCTTTCTTTTTATGTACAATAGCTAATGTAAAAATTAAATCATTTTTTGAGTGTTTCAATCTTTTTTTTATTTGGTGTGTTGGCCACCGCAAAGTGCCACATTATGGTTGCTGGAATAAGCAATTCTGCAGCTCGCATCACCTCAAAATGTGAAGTAGTAGTACGTTCACATTACTTCAATTTTCAAATATCGCTGTCGTGCTTGATTTTGGACGAAATAACCGGCGTCTGTACTTAGATTGCAATATGTTTCAAATTTCATCCAATATTCAGTTATCAGATCCCCACTTTGAAAAGCCTGGCCATATAGATCTTTTAATTGGTTGTTCACAGTTCTTTAATTTATTATGTGTACGTCAAATACAATTAGGTCCCAATCTACCGATTACAAAAAACTAAATTTGGATGGGTTCTATCTGGTCCTATAAACCCTCCAGTATCCATCCAAATTAGATGCAACATTAGCATTAAAGATAATCTTTCCGATCGCCTTTCGAAATTCTGGAAGCTTGAAAATTATCCTGTAGAGAAGGTGCTCTCATCAGAAGAATCGGCCTGCGAAGCTAATTTTGATAAAACTTTTCGTAGAGATGCCGATAAAAGGTTTATCGTCTCCATTTATTTGAAGCAACTAAGTGACGTTCTTGGAGATTCATTTTGTACTGCCCAGAAAAGATTCTTATCTCTTGAGCGTTGACTTCACTGCAATTCAGAATTTTTAAATCAGTATGTTTCATTCATGCAAGAATATCAGAATTTGGGGCACACGTCCATCTCAAACTTCAAATCTTCAGAGAGATCATATTATTTTCCTCATCACGGAATAATTAAAGAGGAAAGCTTGACAACAAATCTTCGTGTCGTCTTCAATGGCTCTTCTCAAACTTCAATGGGTCAGTTATTAAACCATTCAACAAGATTTATTTTCTATCCTGACTTGCTTACGCAAGCACGCATTTGTTATAACCGCCGACATTGAAAAAAATTAAAAGTATTAAAGCTCCTTAAAAATTCAATGTGAACGAGATTCCCAATAATTTTGGGCCTTCTTATAGGAGTTGAGGAACAATAGGGTCGTCAATGATACACCATGTTCTTAATAGCCGACGTTTCGATTGGCGATGGCCAATCTTTCTAGCCGACGTTTCGATTGGCGATGGCCAATCTTTCTCAAGGCAATCTAAGAGTTGGTGACATCAAGGACTCCTCAAGGGAACCATAGGGGTCCAGATCGTCAAAAAATTCAAAAAATTGTTTAATTATTAAAATAAAATTAAAAACCAACTGGTTTACGTTAAAAATTACTTGGACAAGTGTCAATAAGATAAACATGTAAAAACAATACAAAATAAATTAACAAATAGTTGATGTCACCAACTCTTAGATTGCCTTGAGAAAGATTGGCCATCGCCAATCGAAACGTCGGCTATTAAGAACATGGTGTATCATTGACGACCCTATTGTTCCTCAACTCCTATAAGAAGGCCCAAAATTATTGGGAATCTCGTTCATGGCCATGCCAATCGAAACGTCGGCTATTAAGAACATGGTATCATTGACGACCCTATTGTTCCTCAACTCCTATAAGAAGGCCCAAAATTATTGGGAATCTCGTTCATGGCCATCGCCAATCGAAACGTCGGCTATTAAGAACATGGTGTATCATTGACGACCCTATTGTTCCTCAACTCCTATAAGAAGGCCCAAAATTATTGGGAATCTCGTTCACATTGAAAAAATGTACCGGCAAGTGCTGATTGATCCTACTCAAAGGTCACTTCAGAAAATTTTGTGGAGATCCTGCCCTTCAAAACTGGCCATTCGTTGTTTGCATCAGCTCGGATTAGAATGTGAGATCAGTAAGCCATCAATTTCTCAAATAATCAAGTCTGACTTCTATGTTGATGACCTCCTGACTGGAGCAGACAATTTGGCCGGAAATTGCACGTTTTACATAAAGGTTGTTTCCATCTTCGTAAGTGGACCTTCAATGACCACAATGTTCTTACCGGCTTACCTAATTCAGAATTGCATCGAGGAATTTTATAATTTGGATTGCATGACCGCACTAACACCCTTGGCCTCAGTTGGTGTTTCCAGTCAGATACTTTCATCTTTACAATACCTCCAACAACTGCTAAGAAAGTAACAAAAAGGTCTATGCTATCTGAGATTGCTCAAATATTTGATTCGTTGGGGCTGCTATCTTGCAGGGGTAAACCTTTGCGTATATACTCGGATAACGGAACTAACTTTTCAGGAGCCAATTCTCAACTTAAAGAGTTATCCACCTTTTTTAAGAAAGATTTGTCGACGCTATGTGACGCCTTTGTTAGTAAGGGCACTGAATGGCATTTTATCCCCGCACATAGTCCTTATTTTGGAAGCTTATGGGAGGCCGGAATTAAATCGGCTAAACATCCTATTAAGCGAATCGTGGGCAATGAAATTTGAACGTACGAAGAGTTTGCCATTTTGCTTGTTCAAGTCCAGGCAACTCTTAACTCCCGCCCACTGTCTCCTCTCTCTTCCAATCTTAATGACCTTCGACCCCTAACTCCGTCTCATTTTCTCATTGGGAAATCTCTAACATCCCTACCGGATCCGGACGTCAGCGAACTGAAGGAGTCGAGATTCACGTGCTACCAACGTATCCAACAGTTGCACCAACGTATATGGAAACGTTGGAGCAAAGAATATGTTTCCACGCTTCAACAACGCACAAAGTGGAAAGCCAACTCATCGGATCTACAAGAGGGTGCACTAGTGCTTCTTAAAGAAGATCATCTTTCTCCACTAAGCAGGAAACTTGGACGAATTGTAAAACTATATCATGGTGGTGATGGTGTGAACAGAGTGGCGTCCATACGCACAGTGTCGGGTGAAGTGCGCGGAACCTTTCCCAAAATTTGGCCGTAACCAATAAGTTAAAGTTAGTGCAAACAAGTGGCAATTGTTTAGTTTAAGTACAGACTCTACCTGTATAACTTTCGTATTTCTAAGATTGTGTATAGTTAGTTAGTTTTAGTTAGCCCCTCTCTTTTTTTTAAAGTCTTGCCTTTCAAGGCCGGGGGCATGTTAAAAACGACATTTTTTATATTTATAGTTAATAATGTGTCGCTGGTTTTTGGTTCATTTTGGAATCTTTGTACCTGGGGATGCAACGCTCATCCCTCGGAGAGAACAAAAATACTATTGCTGTGTTAAAACCCGCAAGACACACTCACCTTTCTTTCTATGTACAATAGCTAATGTGCAAATTAAATCATTTTTTGAGTGTTTCAATCTTTTTTTTGTGCCATCAATTTTTCGTTTAAGCAATTAGATGCTGCAAAATCTAGTGAAAAAAGTGTGATTGCAGTTTTTGAAGATCCGCAGTCCTGCATCATACAAACACGTTGGTATTTATCAATAAGATAATTAATAATAGGTTACCTAGCTATATGCAGAAATTTATTGTTTTTAATAAGAATATCTTTATATATTAAAATCTGTCAAGGTGGCGCCGCCCTGGTGGGTGTCCGTCCGTCTGCACAACTGTTTCTCAAATAGTTTGTTTCGTTTCATTACTGTAACGCACAGCTTCAACTCATATGCTTATCGCTTGTCAATTTATTGTAACCCTTCCTAATGTACACGTGCTTAGCATGCTGGCTCATCTAGTACATCCATATAACACTAGGGATTGAAATAGTTTTAGCCTACCTTTAGTAAAAAAAAAACCTTTTTACAGAAGAATTTATATTGTAAGGGCTTAAAAATATATAATGAACTGACTGAGGAAATTAAGAAAGGACAGACATTAATGAATTTTAGGAAAGTATGCTTAGAGCATGTGAGAAAAATGATTCTTATATGATTAGAGATTAGGTGATATTTGTAAACATCATATTATTAGATGAATAAACTTACTTACTTAATTCAAAACGGAGGAACCGTGGTATCTTATCAAGCAAGTCGCCTTCAACTTCGGCACCTGTACGTCGTGTTCTTATCAGCCAGTATCAAACCAATTCTTCATTTTCTCGTATAAACTAAAATTTATCTGAAGCATATGACGTTCCTGTCCATCTAATAAAACAATTTGACAGAAAAGTTCTCTAGTTCATAGATAATTCAAGTTTTTATGCGTCTCTTTTTAAAAACTTCCATGATTGTAGTTGCATGTATTTTAGAAACCGATCATTTTAATTCGCTATAAATTTATAATTTGCGCTTTTGTGATAAACTTTGTAATCGTGAGGCCACTCGAATAAACGGCTTTTTATGTGTGAGCTTAACTTCAAATAGTTAGTTACACCGTTGGTTATAAAGTTACTAAAGATGCGCAACGCATATGGGGAAAATGTAAGCGACAATTTCACCGATTTGTAGATGACTCCACTGACAAATTTTCAGCGAAATATTTTTAGTTGCTCTCTAGTGCGCGTTGAATTAATGTCACCGTCCGCTCCGAGTTTATACGTGTGTCTGGAAGTGATTTGTTATGACAATGGCTAAAGTGCGAGTATGTGAACTGCAAAAACAATACGAAGAACAACAGAGACAAAAGTTTTTTTAAATTCCCAATAAAAGATGTACATCGCCCCAGCAAGTGGCAAGAAATTGTGGAAACATTGTTATTGCCCTTGTAAAAATATTGACGATTTAGGAAATAAGTTAATTTGTGACGAACATTTCTTAAGGTCGGACATAATTATAAACAATAAAAGAAAACTAATACATAAAATGCAGTGCCGGTAAAATTCGAGACAGGAGGTATGTACTTACAAAGCAAATTAATATTATTTTTATTTTCCTACTGAAATAGTTTTGTGTATTAACTTATCTTTCTATAGTTTTTTTTAAATTTCAAATTGATAAGATAAATAATTATGCACTCTTTTGAAGTGATTCACATACATTCGTCGCGTGTTTTATTAACTTCCGTTTGAAAATTGATCGCTTATAATTTCTGATTTTTAATTTATCCAACTGTAAGTTTTTGCGCAAAACAAAATATTAATTTTGATTAGATTAAAAATACAAAACAAATTTAATAGTCCATTAACAACTTATTTGTTGTCTGATTACAATGTACTAAAAGTTGTGTGTAATTAATTAGAATTAAAATTTTAAAAAGAATATTTAAAATTGAATACAATTGACCCTCACTTGTTATCAGTGAATTGACGTCAATTTTTTTTTCTCAGAATCAACTTCGCCTAGATTTATTGCTGGTCCGAGCGGAGTACAGACGTTCTACAGCAAAACGTACCTTACCTTTATTAGATTCGGATAATCCTGCACCGCATAAATTTAGACATTTAGAGCATCATAACAAATGATTCATGTGATTCTGATATTAGCAGTAGGATTGTAGATATGTCTTCACCAAAACCGCATAAATAAATTGTTATTACTTCATACCTTTCTCCTTCTTCTGTTTCTATATTCGTTTTCATCACTCCCATTATTCTTTCCTCTCTTCCCTCTTTTTCTTTTTTCCATTCTTTTCTCACCCTTATTATTATTCCTCTCTTTGCTCTTTCCATCTTCTCTGTTTTTTTCGTGAACTGTATGTTCCATATAAGTTCTTCAGGCATCTTGTCTTTCCA
The DNA here is from genome assembly GCA_030710515.1 of Abscondita cerata. NCBI lineage: Eukaryota > Metazoa > Arthropoda > Insecta > Coleoptera > Lampyridae > Abscondita > Abscondita cerata. The sequence goes on from JALBCR010002352.1 coordinate 645,432, forward strand.
CTCTTCCCAATCTTTCTACCATCTAGGTTTCCACCTGCCCCACTATTTTAAAATCCCTAATATAATTCAAAAAATTTTGTTTTTTAATCCTGCCACATTCAAAATAATATCCTGTTTTTTCCCTGTCCCTTCTGTCCTTCTCCTTCCACCCACATTTTTAGGAATCACTTTTTTCCCTCCCTTTCCATATTTTTGGCCTCTAACCTTATCTTTGTTTTTATATCTCTTTCCTTTTTGATGTTTATGTCCTCGTCAATATAAATTCTCGTAACTTTTTATTTCGTAATATTTCTAATTTTTCTTCTAAACTTCCTACCTTTATTAATACTATTCTCTTCTTTATCTCTCTAGCTTCTTCCACTTTTTCTTCCAACCCCTTAACATATCTTGGACTTGAATCTTTATTTCTTGGTAGTTTCCGTTTACTTCCAACGCTTTCACGACTAAATTTTTTCTCCTCTTTTCTTTCTCTATGTTTTCCACTTTTTTTTTTAAGTTTTCCACCTTTTCCTCTAATTTCTTGCACTTATTTTCCTATTTCTCATTCATTGTCTTCATTTGCGCTCCTAATTCCTTTATTTCCCCTTTCGTTCTTTCTTGGTTTATTTTATTAACTTCATTTCTTTTAGCATCTCATAGATACATCTCGTATTCCATCTTCTTCTTACTTTTTTTTTACTTTTCTCTTCACTCTTACGGTCTTTCTCTGGCGATCTACCCATCTTTTTACTTCTTCTGAATGCATTAAATAACTCTTCTTCCGCCTTTCTTTTGCTCAGTCCGAATCCCCTGTGTCTGTTTAATCCCACACGTTATTTTATGTAATTTGCATAAGAATAATAAGAATAACTTATTCAATAGGACGCGATAATATGTGAGGAAAAAAGCAAAAATCAAATTAGAAATTGAAAACAGTCGTACCATTGATTTCGGAGAAAAACGACGTAATTTTGAATGCAATGATAAGTAAATATTGTTTATACAAATAAATTGTTTAGGTAAGTAAAAACGTAAATAAATTTGATTTATTAAAATTACAGTGTTGTTTTATTAAAGCATTGAATCAATATTAAAGTTTTGAAACAAAATTAAAAAGTAATTTATAAATCTACATCTACATTGAGGCACGATAAATTTGCGAGTTTTTTAATTTAATAGGAGAGCAAATAAAAATACGTGCAGTGCAGAAATAACCGGAGCCTACCTTAACATTCTTAAACGAAATTGCGGCCTTGAATAGCTTGTAGAAGTTAACACCAATAACAGCCGTGGCACCACAATCTACGAGTATAGTTTGTGGACCGCGGGTTAAAGAGAGTCCGGTTTCTGGAGGGAGAAGCTGGTACACATTTTAACTTACCGTTGCTCATCTTCCAGTAACTTTATAATCAATGGTTACACGGTTTAGTAACTAAAATTAGGGAAGTCAATATCATTTCTTTGGATTTAAATTTATAATAGTATAATTAGGGTACTAACCACGATATATTATATACCTAGTTAATTTAAATGTGTTGCGATCTGTACTGTTTTTCTAATTTATTTACTAAATGTTTTATTGTTACTTTCTATAACTGTATGTTTTATGTATTTTGGTCTGCGACACAAGTAGTAAAACAAGCTCTATGTCGTCAATTATATGTTTTTTGTGGTAACAGTTTGTTTTTTTTGTGTCCTGAGTCACAACTATTTAAGAATGAGTCACTTCAACTGTAGTGTGGCGCCCCTTAATCTCGAAGCATCTTCTTATTACTACATTGCTCATAATCGTCCACGACCCTTTGCCAAACGCAACTATCGGGCGTTGCATCGAAACGACTACAAATTTCTATTAATATACAATTTCGATTAAAACAAACAGCTTCCAACAGGACACAATGGAGTGCTGCAACAGACCAGTCTCTGGACTTAGGAGAAGGTGTAGGTAATTCATAATTTTAAAATTGCAAAATACAAAAAAGGTCTAATAATAATGTAAAGGGAGTTGTTAATTTTATCCTTTTGGGTAACTCAACTTCCTCGCGCATCGAGTTGCTGTCTAAAGCGTCGATGACACTAGGCTAGTTTACAAGCTGCTAGTCGGCGAGTTTACAAGCTAGCGAGTCAGCGAGTAACGATGAGACACAGAAAGGTTCTACTAGCTCAGTAGCTAACTAGCTAGCAAGTTGAAATCACGTGTTTGTTGTTTTGCGTGGGCGCGTTGTTTATTTTCTGATATGTTACGCTGAACAATGAAGTAGAACACGAGTGGTATCGTAGAGTTTCTAAACATATATGAGCAGTATCCGATTCTGTGGAATATAAAAGATAAAGACTATTCCAACACCAAAATAAAGGACGACATTTTCAAGAATCTCCTAGAGAAACTTAATGAGAAACAGCTAACTGTGGGTATGGATGTCAAGCAGTTGAAGACCAAAATAAAATCAATTAAGGACGTCTACAGACAAGAAATAAATAAAATAGAGAAATCTAAGAAAAGTGGCTGTGGTACTGAAGAAGTATACACGCCAAAGTTAGCATGGTTCAAAGATGCAAACTTGTTGGCAGAGGTTGTGGCCACAAAAGCAGCCAATCAAATTACGTGAGTAAAATATATTTGTATTATATAATAATACATATTAAAACTTAGACCGTTCTCCAGTTTTTTGAGTCCAGCTTTCTCCCATTGCCAAGGCAGAGGATTTTCTTCTGTAAAGTAGGCAACATATGCTTTTCTGATCTCCTCAGCAGTTCGACTGTAATGGTTTCCTCCTAGGTGATTAATAGGCTGCACAATGCCAGCATTTTCCCTCCAAAGCCCAGGTGTGATAATACCAGTATTCAAGTCCTCTCTATCTACTGCTTGTTGTGGCATGTAGTTACCCGGATCAGTCTTTCGTAACCAGTTATGAAGGCTACAGGCAGTCCAAATGACTTTATCGATAGTTTCCGGTGCCAAATCAATCGGTCTTGAAAATATTCTGAATCGCCATACTAGTATGCCAAAAGCATTTTCTACGACTCTTCTGGCACGGGAAAGACGATAATTGAATATTTTTGGTCAGGACTAAGAGCTGTTTTACTGTATGGTTTCATAAGATTTTTCTTCAAAGGGAAAGCATCATCTCCTATAATAACGCCATATTCAGGCAAACCAAGAGTCTCGTTTTCCATTCCAATATTCAAAGTGCTGTCTCTAAATATAGCACTATCGCTTGCTCGACCATTTGCACCTACGTCAATATACGTAAAGCAGTAATCGGCATCAACCATAGCAAATAATATACTGTAGGTTTTTTATAATTGAAGTAGACTGAACCGGAACACGGAGGCCTCTTAATTATAACGTGTTTCCCGTCGATTACACCAAAACATCTAGGAAAATTCCAACGCTGAACAAATTTATTTTCTATTTCTTTCCATTCATCAGCTTTTTAGGGACCTGAGAACAAACAAAATTATAGGTTTATTTTATTTTCTAGGAACTGTCACAAAGCAGTCAAGCCACACCACCAGACGAAGACAATAAAAGTGTCGAGTCTGAAAATGACGAGGACTCATCACAAGAACGTTCTAAGTCGCCTGAAAAAATGGGACTACCCCCGACACCAAGGAATAAACCTAAAAACGACCGAGAATTGAAGAAAAATCAAATGAAATTTCAGAAGCTATAAAAAATTGGATGAAATTGCCAAGGAGTCATCCGATGAGAAGCCCTATGACCTGTTTGGGAAATTTGTGGCTTCTGAGCTCTCCTACCACAGCGACAGGCCATCTTGGTGCAGCAGGAAATCCAAAACTCAATTATTAATGCTAAGCTGTCGTCTTTAGAGCAAGAGGCCCCCAATCTATCCATAGTGCGTTTTCACCTTTTTCAGATGACTCATTTGCTTCGACCTCTGCATCATCGATGCACGACGACGATGGGGATGTTTTGCAACAGGTCCTAATCAATACATTCGGAGGAAATACAACATAAATTTTTGTCAAATAAATTGTATATTTTCTAAAAACTGATGTTTAATTTTTAATTTCACTCACCTCAATGAACGGTCGAAGGGCGCAGGAAATTGATGTTAGCACTTCGGGTAAAAACTTCGAACTGTTCAATCTCAACATATTTCTATAAGCCAAAGGATCTTCGTCCTTCAACTCTCTCAATAAACGGCTAGAAGCACCATATTCATCGCGTTTTTATATCCATGATCTTATCCATTTTCTTTTCTGTTTCAAGTTTTTCTTTTGTTTTCGTTGTAAATCCTTCTTGATAGCACTTGCTAAAATAATTACTCCCGCACGAACTACTTTCGTCGACATTTTAGCTTTCAACTGCCAAAACGCAAAGATGCTCGCAACTAGTTACTAGCAGCGATGATGACACACGGATAGTTAACTAGCTTACAAGCCAACACGCCTACGAGTGGCGAGTAAATTAGCCCGGCTTTCTATATTACTAGCAGCGTTTTTACAATCGGATAGTTGACTAGCAGATTGTAAAAAAGCCGATGACACGGGACGAGTTTACAAGCTACTAGCGAACTCGCTGGCTTGTAGCTCGTAAACTAGCCAAGTGTCATCGAGCCTTAAGTAAAATTATGACACATGGACCATGCAAGTGGAGGCGCTTCTTACAAAGAACGACCTGCGGGAGTATGTAAATGGGACTAACCCGATTTCTACTGACGAAACGGCTATTACAAGTATACGTGCTTGATTGAAACGCGACAAAAAGGCGAAAGCAGATCTGATTTTGTCGATTCAACCGTCCGAATTAAAACAAATTCGTGGATGTGAGACATCGTGGGATGCGTGGATGTGAGACATCGCGGGTTGCGTGGCTTAAGTTAAATTCAATTTATGCATTAAAAGATCCGGCAAGCAAAGCGACATTGTTACAGAAATTAATGCTTCAAAGATTAGGTGAAGGTGGTGACGTAAAAGACCATTTGGCAAAATTTTTCGACGCAGTAGATAATCTCGAAAATATGAATGTGAAGATAAATGGTGATTTGTTAACTATCATGCTTTTGTATAGCCTTCCTTCTTCGTTCAAAAATTTCCGGTGTGCGATAGGGACTCGGGACGACCTTCCTACCGCTGAGGAATTAAAAGTGAAAATTATCGAAGAGACTGTAGCGCGCAGGCAAAGAACTGATAATGTAGTTATCGCACTGACCGCTGAAAATAGCAAAAGTAGTCGTCAAAATTGGAAAAGGGGAAAATGGAAGAAAAAACGCGAGTTTAAATGTTTCAAGTGCGGAACTCTAGGTCATAAATCAAACGCATGCACCGAAGGAAAACCTGCTAATTTAAAAGAAATCTAATCATTCGGCAAACAGTGTTGACGAATGTTACGAATCTTGCAAGTGACAATGGTTATAAGCTAATCACTTTAAAGATACCTTGTATGTCCCCGATTTAAGAACAAATCTTATCCCAGTTTGCTAAGATTACGAATAAAGGACATGCGGTTATTTTTCGCAAAGATGGCGCGTACATTCGTGATGAAAGTGTCCTTAATTGCTGATCGAAAAGGGGATCTTTATTTTCTGCGTGAAAATTCCGTGTGTGCGGAAGCAGTTGTTCAGCCAAGCTCTGAACTAGTAAAGTGGAATGAGCGATTAGGTCACTTAAACAGTAAGGATTTAACAAAATTAGTTCGAGAATTACTTATATCTGGAATCGACATTAAAAATGCGGAGGAGCTGTTAAATTGTGAAGTATGTTTAAAAGGAAAAATGAGCGCCCTACCTTTTTTTAAGGGTAATAATAAATATTGTCCATTTTGATGTAGTTGGTCCATTTAGAACGGAATCTACGGGTCGTGCTAAATATTTTGTTACTTTCATTGACGATAGCGCAAGGTGGTGTGAAGTTTACTTTTTGAGACAAAAATGCGGTGTGTTTGAGGCTTTTAAACTTTATCACAAATTTGTGGAAAAACAAACAGGAAAGAAGGTGAAATGTCTACAGTTCGATAACGGTGGCGAATACTGTAGTGCAGAATTTAATAAATATCTAGCAGATGAAGGCATCACGCGGGCACAGCGTACATTGATTGGTGTACACACAAAACAATAAACCATTAATTGCATAAATATGCTGATGCAGATTGTAGTGGTTGTACTGTTGATCGACGATCGTACACTGGGTACGTCTTCTTACTTAGTGGACCGGCGATCAGCTGAAAATCGCAAAAACAACGCACCGTTGCTTTATCGTCTACAGAAGCGAAGTACTATAGCCCAAGAATATTAGGTTTTAAACATAACCAGCTAAAAATTTGCAGACGTACTCATAATACATAAATAAATCATTTCCTAGAATTCCCCACTCCTCCGCCGTTTGCGTTCCTTAATTGACCCCCCCTTCACCTCCCGTCCCGACCGCGCTTCGGAAATCAAGTAAACAACTCGCGCAGTCGGCCGTCGGCTTTGTTTCAGTTGATATGCGTCACTTTTTGCAACATTGCGAGCTATCGCGTGGCCCACAATTCATATTTCCACTTTTACGGGGCAAGATATTTCGATTATAAAGCTGGTTAGATGAAGTACACAATGAGTGAGTGTTTATTGTGTAATATTTTGCTTGAAACTGACAATGTAGTTATAGTGAACAGAGGTATTGACACATTAATAAAAGCAAGCATAGCCCGCGGAGATGGCCTTGAAAATGCGTTAAAACAAACGAATCCGCTTACCGTGCACGAACAATGTAGAAAAAACTATACTCGACCATCATCTGTTAAAAGCTTCACTAATAAAACTACTAAAGATAGTAATTAGTAATGTTTCACAAACAGTATTGACGCGGTCTAGTGTACCTACTTTTGACTTCAAAAATTCGTGTGTTATCTGTGGTAATGAAGCTGATATTGAAAAAGAAAAAAAGCTCCCTCAAAAATACAGACGTACAATATGTGAGGTTAGCACTTTGAATATTATACATAAATTGAACTCTGTTGCTGATTGCCTTTGCGATGATTTAGGTAAGGCAGTCAAAGAAAGAATAACTGGAGTTATTGACTTAGTGGCAGCAGAAGGCCGTTACCACAAAGACTGTTATGCAATGTTTTTACAAATTCCAAGTGACCATCCGGCTCCGGTAAATAAAAAAGAACTAGCATTTTAGAAGCTTTTTACGGAAATCGAAAGCGGCGATGAATTACAATATTTCTTATCCCATATTAGTGAACACATGTCTCAAATTCTCGACGGGGATGATGGATATACTACTCAATATCTAAAACAAAAACTTATTCAACATTTTGGGAATAATATGATAATAACCAGTTGTCCTAAGCGCAGTCCTGTCGTCTGTTTTCGTGAATCTGTAGACAAAATAATTCACAAAAATTGGTACAAAGAGACACGATATGATCAGTATGAACAGCGTCTCAGAATAGTATCGGCAGCAGCAGCTATAATAAGAGAAGATATACGTTTCAACCTTACGATTTGGCATCTTATGCTGTTGACGGCAGGGATATTGGAGGACAAGATAATATCCCACAAACGTTAGAACATTTCGCAAATATCGTGATACAATCACTAACTGATTCTACAAGTGCACAAAGTAAACGCCAAAGTATTAGCGAAGCGATTATTTCAGCCTGTCGGCCTAGGTCATTTGTATCGCCTATCCTTCTAGGTATTGGTGTATATATGCATCGACATTTTGCCTCTCAAATGCTAATTGATATATTATGCACTTTGGGTTTTAGTGTATCATATGCAGAAGTTTGAAAACTGCTTAATAGCAGTACCTGAAGAAGAGATAGTAGAAGGATTTATTCAATTTGCTTTCGATAATGCAGATTTCAATATACGTACCATAGATGGCAACAACACGTTTCATAATATGGGCGGTATAAGAATTGAAACCCCAAAAATAGAGAAAGCAGGAGTTGTATAAGTGAAGAGGGGTGATGAGAAGCCTTCAGAAATGAGCGGTCGTATGAAGATTTTGACTTACACAAAACCTCAAAAAAAAGGGTTGACACAAATAAGTGTGCGAGACCTAGACATACTGAAAAATGTACAGTTTTCTATTTAATGTACACTATTGGATTATCTATGGATTTCGGGATATTGGCTTCAGTTATCTTCAGTACCAAACTGGAACGGTTACATGCAAGTGGGACTTCAGTCTCAGACTAATTATGAAGTCAGTAATGTAATTTTATTACCTTTCATAAATTTGGATCCTGGAAATTTGTCATGCATATATTCAGCATTGTTGTACTGCTAGATCACAATGTAATAAAATAAAACAAAATACATGTTTTATTACATTTGACCAGCCCTTATACGCCAAAGCCACTGACATTGTGGTAAGCTCGTGCAATGATGATTTAAAAAATACAGTAATTTTACTGGGTGGATTTTATATGATAATGTCATACTTAGAAGCGATTGGGCATATAATGATGGGTAGTGGTATCGAAGAACTTTGGGCTACGATATATGCAAAGAATACCGTTGCTCATATGATTACTGGTCATGCATATTCACGAGCTTTTCGAGCCCATAATTTGACTCAAGTGGCATTGTATTTTTTATCCTAGAAGATGACACTAACTTGACTTCTCCAGAAAAAAAAACCTTCTGGAAATTTACAACCAGTTTGAAAATCGGGAGATCTCCGAGATTGAAGTGAGGAAATTACTGTGTGTGTAAGTCTGCATTATGAGACTTAATAAACAGTAGGTGTTGTTTTGTTTTTTAAGTAGTGTTTACATTAAATTTTTTTTACAGACAGAGGTATAACAGACAGCACGCTGAGTACATGGATAGCGGCTTTGCCACGTTGTATGAAAATGTGTGAAGCTATGGAACAGTACACAGGTGTAAAGTCAGCAACGTCAGAGCAACATGTAGAGAATCAAGAAAGACCAAAGACCATCGAGATCTCGAAATTTTACGTGACTGGTTATCCAATCACAATCTATTTGGATCAAGGCAAAAATATGTACTGGTGTCTTTGGCCACTGGATTACTCGGCGACGAAACTATAAATTGTGACAGTGCTCTGGAGATCGGCTTAGAGTCTATGAAAAACGTTCGTGGCAATTTCGAGGACAAAACTAAAGAGGAAGGACAGAGTTAAACCTTTGTCTGCTATGTGTAGCTGTATAGCTGTGCGTAATGCTCGCGTTGAAGTGAATCCACATCAATTATTTAATTGAATATTGTGTGTAATGAATACCGAAGACTGTCTTAAGAAAGCTTTTAAATTTGAACTCGGGCAAAAACCCCCCTGTCTATTTGCTCATGTTTTATTGAGGAATACAAACAAGGCGGATCTCGCAAAAAAACTTGAATCTTACTTTCCCTGCTTCACCTACCTTAACGTCGGACACGTCTTATGTCCTTGACGGGGGATATCTTATACACACGGTATACTGGCCACCACGTCCTGCAACTCACGAAGATGTTTGTAAAGTTTATGTATCATATATCCAACGAAAATTCAAAACATCTTTCGTTATAGTATTTGACGGTTACAGAGGAGACTCAAGTACAGAAGTTGAGGAACAAAAGCGCCGATCCGCAGGTAAATGGTGTGCAGACTTAAAAGTTGAATTTCACTTACCGATTGTGTCTGGAAAAGATGAATTTCTTTGTAATCCAAAAAACAAAGCACAACTTATAGATTTACTGATACAAAAGCTACGGGAAAACTAAATTATCGTACACCAAACTGAAGCTGATGCAGACACATTGATCTCAAAAACAGCTATTGGTTTATGTTCCAATAATCCGCCAGTCACTGTAGTTGCGACAGATACTGATATTTTAACTGTCTTGATAGCAAGAAACTGAAGATGCTAAAACCTAGAAGTCATAAAAGGGAAAGTAAATACTATGACATTGCAGAAATCCAAAAAATATAGGTCTTACTATTTGCACATGCCATGTCAGGCTGTGATACTACATCAGCGTTTTTTAGAAAAGGTAAAGTAAAAACCTTCGCGGACAACCGTTTCCGTATTCAATCACCCTCGAGCGGAACATAACGACATTGCAAAATCTGGGGAAGCATTTGTTTTGGCCATATATAATAAATCTGACCTTAAGATAGATTTAGATGAGCTAAGGTACTTTTTGTTTAAACAAACAGTTGCCCAGCAAACCGTAAAAGATCATTTTCAGCTGTCATCTTTGCCACCAATTAAAGATGCAACTCGACATCATTCGTATCGTGTTTATTTACAAGTGCATAAATGGTTAGGAAACTGTCTTCCACCGTGCGAATGGGGTTGGATAAAGCGTGACACAACACTTGTTCCTATAACTACAGAGCTTCCTCCTGCGTCTGATAATTTACTTAATCTCATCAGCTGCGGTTGCAAAAAAGGATGTGAAAGTTGGTGTGAGTGTAGAAAAGCAGGTTTAATGTGTTCGGCAATGTGTCGCCATTGTGTTGGCCAATCATGTGAAAATTCACCGGACTTAATACGTGATGATGATGAGATTTAAATAATCCGAAAATTGTATTTTTTTCCTTTCTAATAAATATTAACAGTTCTTTTTTTTACTATTTGTTGTTCAAGGAAAATGTTATTGAAAAAAACACCCTGTATATATCTTATAACGCAAGCGGCGGAAACTTGGGGAGTATTGACTTGTTATTAATTATCACATACAGCGTCAGTATACCACATTTCAGCCGGTTGTGAAGGATTTTAGGTATTTGGTAAATTTTTCTCTAATACTCTTGAGCTAATAGCAGAAGCCGCGAAAGAAAAATTTATTTACGAAGTTCATTGCTTGAATTGAAGTTGAATAATTTAGCTAATATTTCGTTATTTGTGGATTATCAAGGTGCTCAATGCTTAGCGAACAATCTTGTGTTTTATGCTCGTACGAAGCACATCGATATTAAACATCATTTTGTTCGAGGATCAATTAGTGATGGAATATTTGTATTAAAACATATACCATCGGAACGCATGATTGCGGATGTTTTAACGAAGCCGTTGGTCTGGGTTAACCACGAGAAGTGTTTAGAAGGCCTTGGTTTTGGTAACATCATCGACGAGTAATTAACGTGCGTCTTGAGAGGGCGTGTGAAGAAATTTATTTATGTATTTGCAATACGCACGATGTATTTTAAGTTGTATTTTAATCTAATACCTGATTACTTGTAGTCCTTGAATGCAATGTGATATTTTGTGTAATATGTATACGTTCAGTTTGTTATCAGCCGTTGCACTCGATTCGCATTTGCTATTCTTGGCCTAAATTTGAATATAAGATTATTTTATACTTGACAATAAAACTTACGTTACAATTAATTCGTCACCTTTAATTATAACTACTTATCATCACACCCTGTATATGAAAACCTTTGTCCTGCATACAAGGAATTTTGCTAATTTAAGCGTACTGTTAGAGTTGTCGAAAGATTTGGAAATCAGGCCGACACGACAAAGGTATACTCACCTGTTACAAAATATTGAATACTTTTAGAAGCACTACGGTTGTGCCACGAGATGTGGCACTAAACTGAAATTTAGTCAACAGGTTAACATTCGAATTTTCTCACCTCTGAAGAGTCCCAAAAAGACGAAACAGCTGTCGTGTGATTTGCTGTTTGCTTGCAATGGTACAAATGGATAATGTACACTCATGAAATTTAAAACTTGGACACCACAATTTCTGTAAACAAAAGTTTGCACATTGTGAAGCGGGCTTAAGGGTATCATTTACAATTCTAACAGCAGGGGTTATCTTATAGAAGGACTGTAGAATGAATCACTAAGCACGTTTTAGAAAATAGGTAATTTACGTTGCTTACTTAATTTTTTTCTTTAAAGAATATATTTGAAGGTATCGCTAATTAAACACCATAGCTCGATTAATTATCGAATCAAAATTTTGTTTAGGAAATGTTTACAAAATAAAATTAGAAATAATTTTGATTTAAAAAACGTCTACAAGCAATAACTTTTAAATTAAATCAAAAAACTAAACATGGTTATTTGGGTTGACTGATTATTACTTATTTTAAAATAAATCTAACCTACTAATTATTGTAAGTTATTAAAAAAAATCATTAAACTCTCTATTCATAATATTTAGTCCTTACAAAATGTATATTTTATGACGTTTCATTTTTTCTGTAGTTAATATAAAAAGTGAAAATAAAAACTAAGGCAATTCTTATTGTCAACGTATATATTTAGTTTTTGACAAGAATTTATTACATAATTATAATTAAGATACCAAGTTATAGTTTAAAATTAAATGAAAACGCTTTTTTTTAAATAAAGGTATTACTATATAAATAAATATAAGAAATCAATAATGGGTGTGACCTCCATTATTATTGATACATTCTTGGAGGCGTCTGCTCATTGACGCTATCAAGGTATCAATATAATTAATATTAATCGTTTCCCATGCGGTATCAATGGCTGCAATTAGTGCATTACGGTTTACTGGTATAAAATTTGGCCCTTGTTGTCTTCGGATAACAGCAAGTATTCGAGCCCAAACATTTTCGATAATGTTAAAATCTGGGCTTTTGCTGGCCAGGGTAACAGCTCCAAGTTATTTGCTTGTATCCAGTTGCGCACAACCTGCGAAGTATAGGGTCATCATATCCCGATAGTTAATTATCGAATGTTCCAAGAAAATATGTGTAAATAGTAAATGGAATCTACTAACGTAACGTTAAGTCGTTAATTATAGTTACATAACTCTCCTTTCATAAGATATAGTTCATATTAATATGCTTATTGTAAAGCTTCGTACACACCTGAACAACAAACCGAGGAACAAACAGAACAACGAACCGAACGGCAATCGGAACATTAATTTGAACGGTGTTACGTACGAATTTTAGAACAGATTCGCACTGATTGTTCCACGAACGGTTTGCGACGTTTCCGTAACTTGTCGGTTTTTTCTCCGACATCAAAGAAAATGCGCTCGAATGCGTTTGCAGGTTTGGACGAATCTAAACAAAACGGCGAACAAACTTATGCGGGAGAATTAAATTATTTATTTTTGTCCTCCCTTTTGTGGGTTTGTTGTGTTTTAGGTAATATTATGGAGTTGACAGAAGAAAAATGTTTTAAATTAATCAGTGTTTAAGAATGCAAGAAAAAATGATGTCCCTATTAGCATCATTTGGGCTGGAAATTTCCAAAATAAAAAAAAAGCGAAGTAAATTATAATTTTTACTCTTCTTTGTGCGTAAAAATTTGGTTGGCACTATCTTCTTGTTTTCCGCAATTTTCTCTTCTCAATAATAAATATATATGAACTGAAAACTACTGAAAATAATTATGGGAACAGCACAAACGTTCCGTTTGTTGTTCGGATTGTGGAAATCATAAAAGATCGTTTGTCGTTCTGTTTGACTTTCGGTTCGTTGTTATGTTTGTTGCTCGGTTTGTTGTTCAGGTGTGTACGAAGCTTTACAACTTAAGCAACAATTTTTGGCGAATAAAGATTAGTTTGTGATGTAATATTAGAAACACAAATTTATATCATATCAAATTTATGACAACTTAAAACCAAGAACGTGTATGTTATTGCTAAGAAATTATTAAGGAAAAAGCGCAATTGCAGTGTAAATATTTATAATTAGATATTTTCGAAAGTTTATAAGTCCTCTATTGTAATCTTAAGCAACGTAAATTACCTATTTTCTAAAACGTGCTTAGTGTAATGATTCATTCTACAGTCCTTCTATAAGATAACCCCTGCTGAGACTACCTGCTGTTAGAATTGTAAATGATACCCTTAAGCCCGCTTCACAATGTGCAAACTTTTGTTTACAGAAATTGTGGTGTCCAAGTTTTAAATTTCATGAATGTACAGCAAACTATTTGAGATCGTTTTAAAATTTTTTGTCTGCCTGAATTTTTGTTCAATCCAATCTCTGAAACGATTAAGTAGATTTTTACAGCAATGTCGTAAGAAAGTATCTTATTTTGTTTATGTATGTCTGGCTGTTTGTATGTTGTCAAAGTTAATCTTCAAAACGCACTAGTAGGTTTAACATGAATTATTGGTGAAGAACATTTTAGATTTAGAAGCTATTTTCATTTCATTCAGTGTCGTCACTGTTATCTGTTGGCACTTTTTTGCTGTTTTTTCTTTTTGTCTTCACATCTGTCTGTGTTTCAGAAACGGCGAATAAATTTGGGCAGCACTTTCATTGACAGCTAAAGGAATGCTGGGGAGTAATAAAGACTTGCGTTTAATTTCTGTATGTTTGTCTGTCTGTTTTTTAGTTTCTGCCAAACTGATACTTTTGCAGAATATTTTCCAAGCTTTCGACAAACCTACCCTCACGTTTTGTAATTGCATAATAAATCAATTCTTAAATTGATAAGAAATTTAAACTTACCAAGAACTCAAAAATTTGAAAAAAAGACATTCGCTTATAAAACTGCAACCAATTCATTCAATTTGGTTTAAGATTAAATATATACATGACGTTATTGATTCACATAATATTTCAATGTTATGCAAATAATTGAATGCGACACAAACATATTATTGTCTGAAGAAAAATATATTCCTTGAAAAATATTTGTATATATATTCATTTAATTTTTATGGGTAGTTTGTACAATTAAAACGATTTTTACATTTAGTTAATTTCATATATTTTATCAATAACCGGTAGTAAAGTAGTACTTTTGTATTGTATTGTATTCTATTGTACAATTAAGGACTTTATATGCCTCAAACTCGTATCAAAACACCTATTATTATAATAACGATAAATATAGCAAATTTCGTGTATATGTGTTGCTTAATATTGAAGAATATAAAACTTAATGTACAAAATGTCCTTCTTGAAAGTCGTCTAAGGGTGCCGGGTTTGGTATAATCTTGGAAGCAATAAAGGACAGTGGTACCTACGCCACCATACCCTTTTCCATAAATATGGATGTTTCTAACTCCGGTTAATTAATTAAACACTTACACGTTACATGTACGATAATTTAGTGTAACTTAAGATACTTAACCCACTGATAAATATGGGATAAATATGAGACATGATTTCATCAAATTCTGTTTTATTTCAAAACGTTTTTTTACGACAGAAAAGCATTTTTTTATTTTCGAGAAATTCAAGTCTGCATTTTATGTTAGAATAATACGCGAAACTTTAAATATTGATAATAACGATAACTGTAGTGGAAAAAAGCAAAAACAAGATAACATTGTAAATCATGTAGTATTTAAATAAAAAAGATACAGAGATAGCGATCAAATACACCGTTCATCTCAATATCGTACGTATCAATAGGATGTCGGTGTAAAATGTTACATATTTAAAAATGAAGTGTAACATTTTTTATTATTCTTATTGTTTTCATTGGTAAGTTTTTTTACATTTTTTAAATAAAAAAAAATTAAAAACATTTCTATCCATTTACGCTCCAAATTATCTGCATAGTACTTTACAGACAGACGAAAGACAGTAGTTTTTAGGCGCTCATCTTAAAAAGAGACAATTTACGTATTCATTTGCGGCCGTAAAGTAGAACCTTTTTGAATCAACTGCCAAAAAAAATAAACGGTCGCTTCGCTAAAATCACAATTGCGATTTTTACACGATTATCGAAAAGTGACTGATTGAATTTGAAATTCTCATATTAATAAATGTAACCAACATAACTTTGTTTTAATTAACCTTTATTATTTTTATAATTTAATCATTTATTTTCAAAAACATAAATATTCGCCACTTGTACTTTAGTTTCCTACTTTGAAATGCCGCTGATCTTTCAAAAATTTTTCAACAACGAGTTCTACGAAAATATTTATAATCCATTAGTCGTTTTGGCGGCTTAATTTTAAATAAAATCATCAGTCGATTGCTAGGCTCAGTTTAATTAAACAAGACGAAGTTTGATTTCCATTCATTTTGACATAACACTCGTTTACATGCACCCTCTGGTGGTAAGTTAAAACAAAGCAAATCACTCGAAAATATTCTGCGTAAACGAATATTAATGTGTATCAATTTTTTTGTTGCATTATACACTTTCAAACAAATGCTAATTATATAATTAGTCTAAATAGTACAATAAAAATTTTTGAATGCATTAAGGTTTTAAAATCGATTAGTATTTGTTGCAATTTCTAATTTTATCATACATGCTCTAAAACTCTGAACTTTAAACGAAGCACTAAAGCCATTTGTTCTAAATTCCGAATACTGAAGCCTACTGTACCCGGTCTAGGACGATTGGCACCGCCGTTTTGGTGTCACCGTTTTTCCGCCAAGACGTCTTGGCTCAGGGATGTTTTGGCGTTAGGTCGTTTGACACGGGGATATACACGATTTTAAACACACATATTTTTTCTGATAAACACATAAATAAAAACTTTTGATTATTTATTTATAGAAATTAAACAATTATTATCCGATAAACGTAATAAGCCAAAATATTCCAGCGCCAAAATAGCTCGTCGCCAAAAAATCGAATGTCAAATGTCTAGGCGCCAAAACGTCTTGGCGCCAAAATGGTGGTGACAAAACGGAAGCGCCAATGCAGCGGCGCTAACACGTCCCATTCCGTTTTGTACCGACCAATTCCCGTGTATAATTCTTATGTCACTGACACCTATCATAAACATTGATTTCTTATGCAACTTTGACCAAAACCTTTTTTTTCTAAAACAGTCTGATTCGTTATAATTACGTTTTGAAAATAAAACTGTAATTGCAGCTTTTGTCGTGAATATTGAAATCCTTCCCAATTCATTAATTGATCTAGAATTAAGAAAAGCGTCCGTACAAAGTTGGGAGCACATTGTAGAATGTGAAAAATAATATATTAGGATATTTCAATTTAAATATAACAGTTTCTTAAAGTAAAAAATGTACAATAATACAATAACATTTTAGGCGACGTTACCACATACTAATAGTGATGGTATACTGTGCCCAAACAAAAACGGATTCATATGCAATTCGAGAACTACATTTACAAAATGCATTGAAACCAATGGTATATACTACACTATAGGGAGTGAACAAATATGTCCCGGAGGGCTTATATGCAACGAAAATATGCCTATTCAATGTGTGGATCTATCTACTTTAACACCCAAACCCAAAAACAAAACAAATACGAATAGATCTCAAAAAAACACATTACCAAATAAAACTTTCGATTCGAAATGGTTTAAACAAAGATCATTGCAATCGAACACTAATAATTATGTTTCTGTGAAAAGCACAACAGAAGATGAATGCTTAATCCCAGGTTCACAAACTACGACCTTAAAACAACCAACAACACAGAAACCTACACCCAACATCACAACAACAAATAATATTGTAAGTAGTACTCGAAAAGCTACAACTGCCGAAATTGAAACAAAAACCACAAAAAAAGAGACGACCGTTTCACAAACAACGATACAATCTGCTACAGAACCCGAAAAATGCTCAAGTCTTCAGACAGACGTAGTTACAACTCCAAATATAACTACAACTGTATTAAATACTTCTACACCGCCACTAACTACAACCATTAGGGTATCTAAAACTACAGACCAAGCAACTACTATAAAAAAAGCAACAACTACAGAAAAACCAACTACAACTGAAGAAGCTACAACCACATCCAAACAAACCACAACCACAATTGAAACTTCAGAACAACCAACAACAACAGAAAAAGTTACTACTACTGAAAATGTTACAACTGTCACAGAAACGGAACTACAACATTTGCATCCACTACTGAATCTGAAGAATGTTCTAGTGAAGAAACTACAACTGAAGAAATCACAACAACCACAGAAACTGAAACTCCCACAATATCAACAACCACTGAAGAAGTTACAACATCTACAACTGTACCTATCACGACTTCAAAACAAGTTATCACTACAACACAAACCACAGAACAAGCAACAACTACTGAAGAAGTAACAACTACGGAAAAAGTAACATCTACAAAGCAAGCAACAACTACAGAAGAAGCAACAACTACAGAACAAGCAACAACTACAGAAGAAGTAACTACCACTGAAAAGGCTACAACTACACCCAAACAAATCACAACTACAGTAGAAACTACGGAACAACCAACAACAACAGAAAAAGTTACTACTACTGAAAAAGCTACAACTGCTACAGAAACGGAAACTGCAACATTTGCATCCACTACTGAATCTGAAGAATGTTCTAGTGAAGAAACTACAACTGAAGAAATCACAACAACCACAGAAACTGAAACTCCCACAATATCAACAACCACTGAAGAAGTTACAACATCTACAACTGTACCTATCACGACTTCAAAACAAGTTATCACTACAACACAAACCACAGAACAAGCAACAACTACTGAAGAAGTAACAACTACGGAAAAGCAACATCTACAAAGCAAGCAACAACTACAGAAGAAGCAACAACTACAGAAGAAGCAACAACTACAGAACAAGCAACAACTACAGAACAAGCAACAACTACAGAAGAAGTAACTACCACTGAAAAGGCTACAACTACACCCAAACAAATCACAACTACAGTAGAAACTACGGAACAACCAACAACAACAGAAAAAGTTACTACTACTGAAAAAGCTACAACTGCTACAGAAACGGAAACTGCAACATTTGCATCCACTACTGAATCTGAAGAATGTTCTAGTGAAGAAACTACAACTGAAGAAATCACAACAACCACAGAAACTGAAACTCCCACAATATCAACAACCACTGAAGAAGTTACAACATCTACAACTGTACCTATCACGACTTCAAAACAAGTTATCACTACAACACAAACCACAGAACAAGCAACAACTACTGAAGAAGTAACAACTACGGAAAAAGCAACATCTACAAAGCAAGCAACAACTACAGAAGAAGCAACAACTACAGAAGAAGCAACAACTACAGAACAAGCAACAACTACAGAAGAAGTAACTACCACTGAAAAGGCTACAACTACACCCAAACAAATCACAACTACAGTAGAAACTACGGAACAACCAACAACAACAGAAAAAGTTACTACTACTGAAAAAGCTACAACTGCTACAGAAACGGAAACTGCAACATTTGCATCCACTACTGAATCTGAAGAATGTTCTAGTGAAGAAACTACAACTGAAGAAATCACAACAACCACAGAAACTGAAACTCCCACAATATCAACAACTACTGAAGAAGTTACAACATCTACAACTGTACCTATCACGACTTCAAAACAAGTTATCACTACAACACAAACCACAGAACAAGCAACAACTACTGAAGAAGTAACAACTACGGAAAAAGCAACATCTACAAAGCAAGCAACAACTACAGAAGAAGCAACAACTACAGAACAAGCAACAACTACAGAAGAAGTAACTACCACTGAAAAGGCTACAACTACACCCAAACAAATCACAACTACAGTAGAAACTACGGAACAACCAACAACAACAGAAAAAGTTACTACTACTGAAAAAGCTACAACTGCTACAGAAACGGAAACTGCAACATTTGCATCCACTACTGAATCTGAAGAATGTTCTAGTGAAGAAACTACAACTGAAGAAATCACAACAACCACAGAAACTGAAACTCCCACAATATCAACAACTACTGAAGAAGTTACAACATCTACAACTGTACCTATCACGACTTCAAAACAAGTTATCACTACAACACAAACCACAGAACAAGCAACAACTACTGAAGAAGTAACAACTACAGAACAAGCAACAACTACAGAAGGAGTAACTACCACTGAAAAGGCTACAACTACACCCAAACAAATCACAACTACAGTAGAAACTACGGAACAACCAACAACAACAGAAAAAGTTACTACTACTGAAAAAGCTACAACTGCTACAGAAACGGAAACTGCAACATTTGCATCCACTACTGAATCTGAAGAATGTTCTAGTGAAGAAACTACAACTGAAGAAATCACAACAACCACAGAAACTGAAACTCCCACAATATCAACAACCACTGAAGAAGTTACAACATCTACAACTGTACCTATCACGACTTCAAAACAAGTTATCACTACAACACAAACTACAGAACAAGCAACAACTACTGAAGAAGTAACAACTACGGAAAAAGCAACATCTACAAAGCAAGCAACAACTACAGAAGAAGCAACAACTACAGAAGAAGCAACAACTACAGAACAAGCAACAACTACAGAAGAAGTAACTACCACTGAAAAGGCTACAACTACACCCAAACAAATCACAACTACAGTAGAAACTACGGAACAACCAACAACAACAGAAAAAGTTACTACTACTGAAAAAGCTACAACTGCTACAGAAACGGAAACTGCAACATTTGCATCCACTACTGAATCTGAAGAATGTTCTAGTGAAGAAACTACAACTGAAGAAATCACAACAACCACAGAAACTGAAACTCCCACAATATCAACAACCACTGAAGAAGTTACAACATCTACAACTGTACCTATCACGACTTCAAAACAAGTTATCACTACAACACAAACCACAGAACAAGCAACAACTACTGAAGAAGTAACAACTACGGAAAAAGCAACATCTACAAAGCAAGCAACAACTACAGAAGAAGCAACAACTACAGAAGAAGCAACAACTACAGAACAAGCAACAACTACAGAAGAAGTAACTACCACTGAAAAGGCTACAACTACACCCAAACAAATCACAACTACAGTAGAAACTACGGAACAACCAACAACAACAGAAAAAGTTACTACTACTGAAAAAGCTACAACTGCTACAGAAACGGAAACTGCAACATTTGCATCCACTACTGAATCTGAAGAATGTTCTAGTGAAGAAACTACAACTGAAGAAATCACAACAACCACAGAAACTGAAACTCCCACAATATCAACAACCACTGAAGAAGTTACAACATCTACAACTGTACCTATCACGACTTCAAAACAAGTTATCACTACAACACAAACCACAGAACAAGCAACAACTACTGAAGAAGTAACAACTACGGAAAAAGCAACATCTACAAAGCAAGCAACAACTACAGAAGAAGCAACAACTACAGAAGAAGCAACAACTACAGAACAAGCAACAACTACAGAAGAAGTAACTACCACTGAAAAGGCTACAACTACACCCAAACAAATCACAACTACAGTAGAAACTACGGAACAACCAACAACAACAGAAAAGTTACTACTACTGAAAAAGCTACAACTGCTACAGAAACGGAAACTGCAACATTTGCATCCACTACTGAATCTGAAGAATGTTCTAGTGAAGAAACTACAACTGAAGAAATCACAACAACCACAGAAACTGAAACTCCCACAATATCAACAACCACTGAAGAAGTTACAACTTCTACAACTGTACCTATCACGACTTCAAAACAAGTTATCACTACAACACAAACCACAGAACAAGCAACAACTACTGAAGAAGTAACAACTACGGAAAAAGCAACATCTACAAAGCAAGCAACAACTACAGAAGAAGCAACAACTACAGAACAAGCAACAACTACAGAAGAAGTAACTACCACTGAAAAGGCTACAACTACACCCAAACAAATCACAACTACAGTAGAAACTACGGAACAACCAACAACAACAGAAAAAGTTACTACTACTGAAAAGCTACAACTGCTACAGAAACGGAAACTGCAACATTTGCATCCACTACTGAATCTGAAGAATGTTCTAGTGAAGAAACTACAACTGAAGAAATCACAACAACCACAGAAACTGAAACTCCCACAATATCAACAACTACTGAAGAAGTTACAACATCTACAACTGTACCTATCACGACTTCAAAACAAGTTATCACTACAACACAAACCACAGAACAAGCAACAACTACTGAAGAAGTAACAACTACGGAAAAAGCAACATCTACAAAGCAAGCAACAACTACAGAAGAAGCAACAACTACAGAAGAAGCAACAACTACAGAACAAGCAACAACTACAGAAGAAGTAACTACCACTGAAAAGGCTACAACTACACCCAAACAAATCACAACTACAGTAGAAACTACGGAACAACCAACAACAACAGAAAAAGTTACTACTACTGAAAAAGCTACAACTGCTACAGAAACGGAAACTGCAACATTTGCATCCACTACTGAATCTGAAGAATGTTCTAGTGAAGAAACTACAACTGAAGAAATCACAACAACCACAGAAACTGAAACTCCCACAATATCAACAACCACTGAAGAAGTTACAACATCTACAACTGTACCTATCACGACTTCAAAACAAGTTATCACTACAACACAAACCACAGAACAAGCAACAACTACTGAAGAAGTAACAACTACGGAAAAAGCAACATCTACAAAGCAAGCAACAACTACAGAAGAAGCAACAACTACAGAAGAAGCAACAACTACAGAACAAGCAACAACTACAGAAGAAGTAACTACCACTGAAAAGGCTACAACTACACCCAAACAAATCACAACTACAGTAGAAACTACGGAACAACCAACAACAACAGAAAAAGTTACTACTACTGAAAAAGCTACAACTGCTACAGAAACGGAAACTGCAACATTTGCATCCACTACTGAATCTGAAGAATGTTCTAGTGAAGAAACTACAACTGAAGAAATCACAACAACCACAGAAACTGAAACTCCCACAATATCAACAACCACTGAAGAAGTTACAACATCTACAACTGTACCTATCACGACTTCAAAACAAGTTATCACTACAACACAAACCACAGAACAAGCAACAACTACTGAAGAAGTAACAACTACGGAAAAAGCAACATCTACAAAGCAAGCAACAACTACAGAAGAAGCAACAACTACAGAAGAAGCAACAACTACAGAACAAGCAACAACTACAGAAGAAGTAACTACCACTGAAAAGGCTACAACTACACCCAAACAAATCACAACTACAGTAGAAACTACGGAACAACCAACAACAACAGAAAAAGTTACTACTACTGAAAAAGCTACAACTGCTACAGAAACGGAAACTGCAACATTTGCATCCACTACTGAATCTGAAGAATGTTCTAGTGAAGAAACTACAACTGAAGAAATCACAACAACCACAGAAACTGAAACTCCCACAATATCAACAACCACTGAAGAAGTTACAACATCTACAACTGTACCTATCACGACTTCAAAACAAGTTATCACTACAACACAAACCACAGAACAAGCAACAACTACTGAAGAAGTAACAACTACGGAAAAAGCAACATCTACAAAGCAAGCAACAACTACAGAAGAAGCAACAACTACAGAACAAGCAACAACTACAGAACAAGCAACAACTACAGAACAAGCAACAACTACAGAAGAAGTAACTACCACTGAAAAGGCTACAACTACACCCAAACAAATCACAACTACAGTAGAAACTACGGAACAACCAACAACAACAGAAAAGTTACTACTACTGAAAAAGCTACAACTGCTACAGAAACGGAAACTGCAACATTTGCATCCACTACTGAATCTGAAGAATGTTCTAGTGAAGAAACTACAACTGAAGAAATCACAACAACCACAGAAACTGAAACTCCCACAATATCAACAACCACTGAAGAAGTTACAACATCTACAACTGTACCTATCACGACTTCAAAACAAGTTATCACTACAACACAAACCACAGAACAAGCAACAACTACTGAAGAAGTAACAACTACGGAAAAAGCAACATCTACAAAGCAAGCAACAACTACAGAAGAAGCAACAACTACAGAACAAGCAACAACTACAGAAGAAGTAACTACCACTGAAAAGGCTACAACTACACCCAAACAAATCACAACTACAGTAGAAACTACGGAACAACCAACAACAACAGAAAAAGTTACTACTACTGAAAAAGCTACAACTGCTACAGAAACGGAAACTGCAACATTTGCATCCACTACTGAATCTGAAGAATGTTCTAGTGAAGAAACTACAACTGAAGAAATCACAACAACCACAGAAACTGAAACTCCCACAATATCAACAACCACTGAAGAAGTTACAACATCTACAACTGTACCTATCACGACTTCAAAACAAGTTATCACTACAACACAAACCACAGAACAAGCAACAACTACTGAAGAAGTAACAACTACGGAAAAAGCAACATCTACAAAGCAAGCAACAACTACAGAAGAAGCAACAACTACAGAAGAAGCAACAACTACAGAACAAGCAACAACTACAGAAGAAGTAACTACCACTGAAAAGGCTACAACTACACCCAAACAAATCACAACTACAGTAGAAACTACGGAACAACCAACAACAACAGAAAAAGTTACTACTACTGAAAAAGCTACAACTGCTACAGAAACGGAAACTGCAACATTTGCATCCACTACTGAATCTGAAGAATGTTCTAGTGAAGAAACTACAACTGAAGAAATCACAACAACCACAGAAACTGAAACTCCCACAATATCAACAACCACTGAAGAAGTTACAACATCTACAACTGTACCTATCACGACTTCAAAACAAGTTATCACTACAACACAAACCACAGAACAAGCAACAACTACTGAAGAAGTAACAACTACGGAAAAAGCAACATCTACAAAGCAAGCAACAACTACAGAAGAAGCAACAACTACAGAAGAAGCAACAACTACAGAACAAGCAACAACTACAGAAGAAGTAACTACCACTGAAAAGGCTACAACTACACCCAAACAAATCACAACTACAGTAGAAACTACGGAACAACCAACAACAACAGAAAAAGTTACTACTACTGAAAAAGCTACAACTGCTACAGAAACGGAAACTGCAACATTTGCATCCACTACTGAATCTGAAGAATGTTCTAGTGAAGAAACTACAACTGAAGAAATCACAACAACCACAGAAACTGAAACTCCCACAATATCAACAACCACTGAAGAAGTTACAACATCTACAACTGTACCTATCACGACTTCAAAACAAGTTATCACTACAACACAAACCACAGAACAAGCAACAACTACTGAAGAAGTAACAACTACGGAAAAAGCAACATCTACAAAGCAAGCAACAACTACAGAAGAAGCAACAACTACAGAAGAAGCAACAACTACAGAACAAGCAACAACTACAGAAGAAGTAACTACCACTGAAAAGGCTACAACTACACCCAAACAAATCACAACTACAGTAGAAACTACGGAACAACCAACAACAACAGAAAAAGTTACTACTACTGAAAAAGCTACAACTGCTACAGAAACGGAAACTGCAACATTTGCATCCACTACTGAATCTGAAGAATGTTCTAGTGAAGAAACTACAACTGAAGAAATCACAACAACCACAGAAACTGAAACTCCCACAATATCAACAACCACTGAAGAAGTTACAACATCTACAACTGTACCTATCACGACTTCAAAACAAGTTATCACTACAACACAAACCACAGAACAAGCAACAACTACTGAAGAAGTAACAACTACGGAAAAAGCAACATCTACAAAGCAAGCAACAACTACAGAAGAAGCAACAACTACAGAAGAAGCAACAACTACAGAACAAGCAACAACTACAGAAGAAGTAACTACCACTGAAAAGGCTACAACTACACCCAAACAAATCACAACTACAGTAGAAACTACGGAACAACCAACAACAACAGAAAAAGTTACTACTACTGAAAAAGCTACAACTGCTACAGAAACGGAAACTGCAACATTTGCATCCACTACTGAATCTGAAGAATGTTCTAGTGAAGAAACTACAACTGAAGAAATCACAACAACCACAGAAACTGAAACTCCCACAATATCAACAACCACTGAAGAAGTTACAACATCTACAACTGTACCTATCACGACTTCAAAACAAGTTATCACTACAACACAAACCACAGAACAAGCAACAACTACTGAAGAAGTAACAACTACGGAAAAAGCAACATCTACAAAGCAAGCAACAACTACAGAAGAAGCAACAACTACAGAAGAAGCAACAACTACAGAACAAGCAACAACTACAGAAGAAGTAACTACCACTGAAAAGGCTACAACTACACCCAAACAAATCACAACTACAGTAGAAACTACGGAACAACCAACAACAACAGAAAAAGTTACTACTACTGAAAAAGCTACAACTGCTACAGAAACGGAAACTGCAACATTTGCATCCACTACTGAATCTGAAGAATGTTCTAGTGAAGAAACTACAACTGAAGAAATCACAACAACCACAGAAACTGAAACTCCCACAATATCAACAACTACTGAAGAAGTTACAACATCTACAACTGTACCTATCACGACTTCAAAACAAGTTATCACTACAACACAAACCACAGAACAAGCAACAACTACTGAAGAAGTAACAACTACGGAAAAAGCAACATCTACAAAGCAACAACAACTACAAGAAGCAACAACTACAGAAGAAGCAACAACTACAGAACAAGCAACAACTACAGAAGAAGTAACTACCACTGAAAAGGCTACAACTACACCCAAACAAATCACAACTACAGTAGAAACTACGGAACAACCAACAACAACAGAAAAAGTTACTACTACTGAAAAAGCTACAACTGCTACAGAAACGGAAACTGCAACATTTGCATCCACTACTGAATCTGAAGAATGTTCTAGTGAAGAAACTACAACTGAAGAAATCACAACAACCACAGAAACTGAAACTCCCACAATATCAACAACCACTGAAGAAGTTACAACATCTACAACTGTACCTATCACGACTTCAAAACAAGTTATCACTACAACACAAACCACAGAACAAGCAACAACTACTGAAGAAGTAACAACTACGGAAAAAGCAACATCTACAAAGCAAGCAACAACTACAGAAGAAGCAACAACTACAGAAGAAGCAACAACTACAGAACAAGCAACAACTACAGAAGAAGTAACTACCACTGAAAAGGCTACAACTACACCCAAACAAATCACAACTACAGTAGAAACTACGGAACAACCAACAACAACAGAAAAAGTTACTACTACTGAAAAAGCTACAACTGCTACAGAAACGGAAACTGCAACATTTGCATCCACTACTGAATCTGAAGAATGTTCTAGTGAAGAAACTACAACTGAAGAAATCACAACAACCACAGAAACTGAAACTCCCACAATATCAACAACCACTGAAGAAGTTACAACATCTACAACTGTACCTATCACGACTTCAAAACAAGTTATCACTACAACACAAACCACAGAACAAGCAACAACTACTGAAGAAGTAACAACTACGGAAAAAGCAACATCTACAAAGCAAGCAACAACTACAGAAGAAGCAACAACTACAGAAGAAGCAACAACTACAGAACAAGCAACAACTACAGAAGAAGTAACTACCACTGAAAAGGCTACAACTACACCCAAACAAATCACAACTACAGTAGAAACTACGGAACAACCAACAACAACAGAAAAAGTTACTACTACTGAAAAAGCTACAACTGCTACAGAAACGGAAACTGCAACATTTGCATCCACTACTGAATCTGAAGAATGTTCTAGTGAAGAAACTACAACTGAAGAAATCACAACAACCACAGAAACTGAAACTCCCACAATATCAACAACCACTGAAGAAGTTACAACATCTACAACTGTACCTATCACGACTTCAAAACAAGTTATCACTACAACACAAACCACAGAACAAGCAACAACTACTGAAGAAGTAACAACTACGGAAAAAGCAACATCTACAAAGCAAGCAACAACTACAGAAGAAGCAACAACTACAGAAGAAGCAACAACTACAGAACAAGCAACAACTACAGAAGAAGTAACTACCACTGAAAAGGCTACAACTACACCCAAACAAATCACAACTACAGTAGAAACTACGGAACAACCAACAACAACAGAAAAAGTTACTACTACTGAAAAAGCTACAACTGCTACAGAAACGGAAACTGCAACATTTGCATCCACTACTGAATCTGAAGAATGTTCTAGTGAAGAAACTACAACTGAAGAAATCACAACAACCACAGAAACTGAAACTCCCACAATATCAACAACCACTGAAGAAGTTACAACATCTACAACTGTACCTATCACGACTTCAAAACAAGTTATCACTACAACACAAACCACAGAACAAGCAACAACTACTGAAGAAGTAACAACTACGGAAAAAGCAACATCTACAAAGCAAGCAACAACTACAGAAGAAGCAACAACTACAGAAGAAGCAACAACTACAGAACAAGCAACAACTACAGAAGAAGTAACTACCACTGAAAAGGCTACAACTACACCCAAACAAATCACAACTACAGTAGAAACTACGGAACAACCAACAACAACAGAAAAAGTTACTACTACTGAAAAAGCTACAACTGCTACAGAAACGGAAACTGCAACATTTGCATCCACTACTGAATCTGAAGAATGTTCTAGTGAAGAAACTACAACTGAAGAAATCACAACAACCACAGAAACTGAAACTCCCACAATATCAACAACCACTGAAGAAGTTACAACATCTACAACTGTACCTATCACGACTTCAAAACAAGTTATCACTACAACACAAACCACAGAACAAGCAACAACTACTGAAGAAGTAACAACTACGGAAAAAGCAACATCTACAAAGCAAGCAACAACTACAGAAGAAGCAACAACTACAGAAGAAGCAACAACTACAGAACAAGCAACAACTACAGAAGAAGTAACTACCACTGAAAAGGCTACAACTACACCCAAACAAATCACAACTACAGTAGAAACTACGGAACAACCAACAACAACAGAAAAAGTTACTACTACTGAAAAAGCTACAACTGCTACAGAAACGGAAACTGCAACATTTGCATCCACTACTGAATCTGAAGAATGTTCTAGTGAAGAAACTACAACTGAAGAAATCACAACAACCACAGAAACTGAAACTCCCACAATATCAACAACCACTGAAGAAGTTACAACATCTACAACTGTACCTATCACGACTTCAAAACAAGTTATCACTACAACACAAACCACAGAACAAGCAACAACTACTGAAGAAGTAACAACTACGGAAAAAGCAACATCTACAAAGCAAGCAACAACTACAGAAAAGCAACAACTACAGAAGAAGCAACAACTACAGAACAAGCAACAACTACAGAAGAAGTAACTACCACTGAAAAGGCTACAACTACACCCAAACAAATCACAACTACAGTAGAAACTACGGAACAACCAACAACAACAGAAAAAGTTACTACTACTGAAAAAGCTACAACTGCTACAGAAACGGAAACTGCAACATTTGCATCCACTACTGAATCTGAAGAATGTTCTAGTGAAGAAACTACAACTGAAGAAATCACAACAACCACAGAAACTGAAACTCCCACAATATCAACAACCACTGAAGAAGTTACAACATCTACAACTGTACCTATCACGACTTCAAAACAAGTTATCACTACAACACAAACCACAGAACAAGCAACAACTACTGAAGAAGTAACAACTACGGAAAAAGCAACATCTACAAAGCAAGCAACAACTACAGAAGAAGCAACAACTACAGAAGAAGCAACAACTACAGAACAAGCAACAACTACAGAAGAAGTAACTACCACTGAAAAGGCTACAACTACACCCAAACAAATCACAACTACAGTAGAAACTACGGAACAACCAACAACAACAGAAAAAGTTACTACTACTGAAAAAGCTACAACTGCTACAGAAACGGAAACTGCAACATTTGCATCCACTACTGAATCTGAAGAATGTTCTAGTGAAGAAACTACAACTGAAGAAATCACAACAACCACAGAAACTGAAACTCCCACAATATCAACAACCACTGAAGAAGTTACAACATCTACAACTGTACCTATCACGACTTCAAAACAAGTTATCACTACAACACAAACCACAGAACAAGCAACAACTACTGAAGAAGTAACAACTACGGAAAAAGCAACATCTACAAAGCAAGCAACAACTACAGAAGAAGCAACAACTACAGAAGAAGCAACAACTACAGAACAAGCAACAACTACAGAAGAAGTAACTACCACTGAAAAGGCTACAACTACACCCAAACAAATCACAACTACAGTAGAAACTACGGAACAACCAACAACAACAGAAAAAGTTACTACTACTGAAAAAGCTACAACTGCTACAGAAACGGAAACTGCAACATTTGCATCCACTACTGAATCTGAAGAATGTTCTAGTGAAGAAACTACAACTGAAGAAATCACAACAACCACAGAAACTGAAACTCCCACAATATCAACAACCACTGAAGAAGTTACAACATCTACAACTGTACCTATCACGACTTCAAAACAAGTTATCACTACAACACAAACCACAGAACAAGCAACAACTACTGAAGAAGTAACAACTACGGAAAAAGCAACATCTACAAAGCAAGCAACAACTACAGAAGAAGCAACAACTACAGAAGAAGCAACAACTACAGAACAAGCAACAACTACAGAAGAAGTAACTACCACTGAAAAGGCTACAACTACACCCAAACAAATCACAACTACAGTAGAAACTACGGAACAACCAACAACAACAGAAAAAGTTACTACTACTGAAAAAGCTACAACTGCTACAGAAACGGAAACTGCAACATTTGCATCCACTACTGAATCTGAAGAATGTTCTAGTGAAGAAACTACAACTGAAGAAATCACAACAACCACAGAAACTGAAACTCCCACAATATCAACAACCACTGAAGAAGTTACAACATCTACAACTGTACCTATCACGACTTCAAAACAAGTTATCACTACAACACAAACCACAGAACAAGCAACAACTACTGAAGAAGTAACAACTACGGAAAAGCAACATCTACAAAGCAAGCAACAACTACAGAAGAAGCAACAACTACAGAAGAAGCAACAACTACAGAACAAGCAACAACTACAGAAGAAGTAACTACCACTGAAAAGGCTACAACTACACCCAAACAAATCACAACTACAGTAGAAACTACGGAACAACCAACAACAACAGAAAAAGTTACTACTACTGAAAAAGCTACAACTGCTACAGAAACGGAAACTGCAACATTTGCATCCACTACTGAATCTGAAGAATGTTCTAGTGAAGAAACTACAACTGAAGAAATCACAACAACCACAGAAACTGAAACTCCCACAATATCAACAACCACTGAAGAAGTTACAACATCTACAACTGTACCTATCACGACTTCAAAACAAGTTATCACTACAACACAAACCACAGAACAAGCAACAACTACTGAAGAAGTAACAACTACGGAAAAAGCAACATCTACAAAGCAAGCAACAACTACAGAAGAAGCAACAACTACAGAAGAAGCAACAACTACAGAACAAGCAACAACTACAGAAGAAGTAACTACCACTGAAAAGGCTACAACTACACCCAAACAAATCACAACTACAGTAGAAACTACGGAACAACCAACAACAACAGAAAAAGTTACTACTACTGAAAAAGCTACAACTGCTACAGAAACGGAAACTGCAACATTTGCATCCACTACTGAATCTGAAGAATGTTCTAGTGAAGAAACTACAACTGAAGAAATCACAACAACCACAGAAACTGAAACTCCCACAATATCAACAACCACTGAAGAAGTTACAACATCTACAACTGTACCTATCACGACTTCAAAACAAGTTATCACTACAACACAAACCACAGAACAAGCAACAACTACTGAAGAAGTAACAACTACGGAAAAAGCAACATCTACAAAGCAAGCAACAACTACAGAAGAAGCAACAACTACAGAAGAAGCAACAACTACAGAACAAGCAACAACTACAGAAGAAGTAACTACCACTGAAAAGGCTACAACTACACCCAAACAAATCACAACTACAGTAGAAACTACGGAACAACCAACAACAACAGAAAAAGTTACTACTACTGAAAAAGCTACAACTGCTACAGAAACGGAAACTGCAACATTTGCATCCACTACTGAATCTGAAGAATGTTCTAGTGAAGAAACTACAACTGAAGAAATCACAACAACCACAGAAACTGAAACTCCCACAATATCAACAACCACTGAAGAAGTTACAACATCTACAACTGTACCTATCACGACTTCAAAACAAGTTATCACTACAACACAAACCACAGAACAAGCAACAACTACTGAAGAAGTAACAACTACGGAAAAAGCAACATCTACAAAGCAAGCAACAACTACAGAAGAAGCAACAACTACAGAAGAAGCAACAACTACAGAACAAGCAACAACTACAGAAGAAGTAACTACCACTGAAAAGGCTACAACTACACCCAAACAAATCACAACTACAGTAGAAACTACGGAACAACCAACAACAACAGAAAAAGTTACTACTACTGAAAAAGCTACAACTGCTACAGAAACGGAAACTGCAACATTTGCATCCACTACTGAATCTGAAGAATGTTCTAGTGAAGAAACTACAACTGAAGAAATCACAACAACCACAGAAACTGAAACTCCCACAATATCAACAACCACTGAAGAAGTTACAACATCTACAACTGTACCTATCACGACTTCAAAACAAGTTATCACTACAACACAAACCACAGAACAAGCAACAACTACTGAAGAAGTAACAACTACGGAAAAAGCAACATCTACAAAGCAAGCAACAACTACAGAAGAAGCAACAACTACAGAAGAAGCAACAACTACAGAACAAGCAACAACTACAGAAGAAGTAACTACCACTGAAAAGGCTACAACTACACCCAAACAAATCACAACTACAGTAGAAACTACGGAACAACCAACAACAACAGAAAAAGTTACTACTACTGAAAAAGCTACAACTGCTACAGAAACGGAAACTGCAACATTTGCATCCACTACTGAATCTGAAGAATGTTCTAGTGAAGAAACTACAACTGAAGAAATCACAACAACCACAGAAACTGAAACTCCCACAATATCAACAACCACTGAAGAAGTTACAACATCTACAACTGTACCTATCACGACTTCAAAACAAGTTATCACTACAACACAAACCACAGAACAAGCAACAACTACTGAAGAAGTAACAACTACGGAAATCTGAAGCAACACTCAGAAGAAGCAACAACTACAGAAGAAGCAACAACTACAGAACAAGCAACAACTACAGAAGAAGTAACTACCACTGAAAAGGCTACAACTACACCCAAACAAATCACAACTACAGTAGAAACTACGGAACAACCAACAACAACAGAAAAAGTTACTACTACTGAAAAAGCTACAACTGCTACAGAAACGGAAACTGCAACATTTGCATCCACTACTGAATCTGAAGAATGTTCTAGTGAAGAAACTACAACTGAAGAAATCACAACAACCACAGAAACTGAAACTCCCACAATATCAACAACCACTGAAGAAGTTACAACATCTACAACTGTACCTATCACGACTTCAAAACAAGTTATCACTACAACACAAACCACAGAACAAGCAACAACTACTGAAGAAGTAACAACTACGGAAAAGCAACATCTACAAAGCAAGCAACAACTACAGAAGAAGCAACAACTACAGAACAAGCAACAACTACAGAAGAAGTAACTACCACTGAAAAGGCTACAACTACACCCAAACAAATCACAACTACAGTAGAAACTACGGAACAACCAACAACAACAGAAAAAGTTACTACTACTGAAAAAGCTACAACTGCTACAGAAACGGAAACTGCAACATTTGCATCCACTACTGAATCTGAAGAATGTTCTAGTGAAGAAACTACAACTGAAGAAATCACAACAACCACAGAAACTGAAACTCCCACAATATCAACAACCACTGAAGAAGTTACAACATCTACAACTGTACCTATCACGACTTCAAAACAAGTTATCACTACAACACAAACCACAGAACAAGCAACAACTACTGAAGAAGTAACAACTACGGAAAAAGCAACATCTACAAAGCAAGCAACAACTACAGAAGAAGCAACAACTACAGAAGAAGCAACAACTACAGAACAAGCAACAACTACAGAAGAAGTAACTACCACTGAAAAGGCTACAACTACACCCAAACAAATCACAACTACAGTAGAAACTACGGAACAACCAACAACAACAGAAAAAGTTACTACTACTGAAAAAGCTACAACTGCTACAGAAACGGAAACTGCAACATTTGCATCCACTACTGAATCTGAAGAATGTTCTAGTGAAGAAACTACAACTGAAGAAATCACAACAACCACAGAAACTGAAACTCCCACAATATCAACAACCACTGAAGAAGTTACAACATCTACAACTGTACCTATCACGACTTCAAAACAAGTTATCACTACAACACAAACCACAGAACAAGCAACAACTACTGAAGAAGTAACAACTACGGAAAAAGCAACATCTACAAAGCAAGCAACAACTACAGAAGAAGCAACAACTACAGAAGAAGCAACAACTACAGAACAAGCAACAACTACAGAAGAAGTAACTACCACTGAAAAGGCTACAACTACACCCAAACAAATCACAACTACAGTAGAAACTACGGAACAACCAACAACAACAGAAAAAGTTACTACTACTGAAAAAGCTACAACTGCTACAGAAACGGAAACTGCAACATTTGCATCCACTACTGAATCTGAAGAATGTTCTAGTGAAGAAACTACAACTGAAGAAATCACAACAACCACAGAAACTGAAACTCCCACAATATCAACAACCACTGAAGAAGTTACAACATCTACAACTGTACCTATCACGACTTCAAAACAAGTTATCACTACAACACAAACCACAGAACAAGCAACAACTACTGAAGAAGTAACAACTACGGAAAAAGCAACATCTACAAAGCAAGCAACAACTACAGAAGAAGCAACAACTACAGAACAAGCAACAACTACAGAACAAGCAACAACTACAGAAGAAGTAACTACCACTGAAAAGGCTACAACTACACCCAAACAAATCACAACTACAGTAGAAACTACGGAACAACCAACAACAACAGAAAAAGTTACTACTACTGAAAAAGCTACAACTGCTACAGAAACGGAAACTGCAACATTTGCATCCACTACTGAATCTGAAGAATGTTCTAGTGAAGAAACTACAACTGAAGAAATCACAACAACCACAGAAACTGAAACTCCCACAATATCAACAACCACTGAAGAAGTTACAACATCTACAACTGTACCTATCACGACTTCAAAACAAGTTATCACTACAACACAAACCACAGAACAAGCAACAACTACTGAAGAAGTAACAACTACGGAAAAAGCAACATCTACAAAGCAAGCAACAACTACAGAAGAAGCAACAACTACAGAAGAAGCAACAACTACAGAACAAGCAACAACTACAGAAGAAGTAACTACCACTGAAAAGGCTACAACTACACCCAAACAAATCACAACTACAGTAGAAACTACGGAACAACCAACAACAACAGAAAAAGTTACTACTACTGAAAAAGCTACAACTGCTACAGAAACGGAAACTGCAACATTTGCATCCACTACTGAATCTGAAGAATGTTCTAGTGAAGAAACTACAACTGAAGAAATCACAACAACCACAGAAACTGAAACTCCCACAATATCAACAACCACTGAAGAAGTTACAACATCTACAACTGTACCTATCACGACTTCAAAACAAGTTATCACTACAACACAAACCACAGAACAAGCAACAACTACTGAAGAAGTAACAACTACGGAAAAAGCAACATCTACAAAGCAAGCAACAACTACAGAAGAAGCAACAACTACAGAACAAGCAACAACTACAGAACAAGCAACAACTACAGAAGAAGTAACTACCACTGAAAAGGCTACAACTACACCCAAACAAATCACAACTACAGTAGAAACTACGGAACAACCAACAACAACAGAAAAAGTTACTACTACTGAAAAAGCTACAACTGCTACAGAAACGGAAACTGCAACATTTGCATCCACTACTGAATCTGAAGAATGTTCTAGTGAAGAAACTACAACTGAAGAAATCACAACAACCACAGAAACTGAAACTCCCACAATATCAACAACCACTGAAGAAGTTACAACATCTACAACTGTACCTATCACGACTTCAAAACAAGTTATCACTACAACACAAACCACAGAACAAGCAACAACTACTGAAGAAGTAACAACTACGGAAAAAGCAACATCTACAAAGCAAGCAACAACTACAGAAGAAGCAACAACTACAGAAGAAGCAACAACTACAGAACAAGCAACAACTACAGAAGAAGTAACTACCACTGAAAAGGCTACAACTACACCCAAACAAATCACAACTACAGTAGAAACTACGGAACAACCAACAACAACAGGAAAAGTTTTTGAAAAGTACAACTGCTACAGAAACGGAAACTGCAACATTTGCATCCACTACTGAATCTGAAGAATGTTCTAGTGAAGAAACTACAACTGAAGAAATCACAACAACCACAGAAACTGAAACTCCCACAATATCAACAACCACTGAAGAAGTTACAACATCTACAACTGTACCTATCACGACTTCAAAACAAGTTATCACTACAACACAAACCACAGAACAAGCAACAACTACTGAAGAAGTAACAACTACGGAAAAAGCAACATCTACAAAGCAAGCAACAACTACAGAAGAAGCAACAACTACAGAAGAAGCAACAACTACAGAACAAGCAACAACTACAGAAGAAGTAACTACCACTGAAAAGGCTACAACTACACCCAAACAAATCACAACTACAGTAGAAACTACGGAACAACCAACAACAACAGAAAAAGTTACTACTACTGAAAAAGCTACAACTGCTACAGAAACGGAAACTGCAACATTTGCATCCACTACTGAATCTGAAGAATGTTCTAGTGAAGAAACTACAACTGAAGAAATCACAACAACCACAGAAACTGAAACTCCCACAATATCAACAACCACTGAAGAAGTTACAACATCTACAACTGTACCTATCACGACTTCAAAACAAGTTATCACTACAACACAAACCACAGAACAAGCAACAACTACTGAAGAAGTAACAACTACGGAAAAAGCAACATCTACAAAGCAAGCAACAACTACAGAAGAAGCAACAACTACAGAAGAAGCAACAACTACAGAACAAGCAACAACTACAGAAGAAGTAACTACCACTGAAAAGGCTACAACTACACCCAAACAAATCACAACTACAGTAGAAACTACGGAACAACCAACAACAACAGAAAAAGTTACTACTACTGAAAAAGCTACAACTGCTACAGAAACGGAAACTGCAACATTTGCATCCACTACTGAATCTGAAGAATGTTCTAGTGAAGAAACTACAACTGAAGAAATCACAACAACCACAGAAACTGAAACTCCCACAATATCAACAACCACTGAAGAAGTTACAACATCTACAACTGTACCTATCACGACTTCAAAACAAGTTATCACTACAACACAAACCACAGAACAAGCAACAACTACTGAAGAAGTAACAACTACGGAAAAAGCAACATCTACAAAGCAAGCAACAACTACAGAAGAAGCAACAACTACAGAAGAAGCAACAACTACAGAACAAGCAACAACTACAGAAGAAGTAACTACCACTGAAAAGGCTACAACTACACCCAAACAAATCACAACTACAGTAGAAACTACGGAACAACCAACAACAACAGAAAAAGTTACTACTACTGAAAAGCTACAACTGCTACAGAAACGGAAACTGCAACATTTGCATCCACTACTGAATCTGAAGAATGTTCTAGTGAAGAAACTACAACTGAAGAAATCACAACAACCACAGAAACTGAAACTCCCACAATATCAACAACCACTGAAGAAGTTACAACATCTACAACTGTACCTATCACGACTTCAAAACAAGTTATCACTACAACACAAACCACAGAACAAGCAACAACTACTGAAGAAGTAACAACTACGGAAAAGCAACATCTACAAAGCAAGCAACAACTACAGAAGAAGCAACAACTACAGAAGAAGCAACAACTACAGAACAAGCAACAACTACAGAAGAGGTAACTACCACTGAAAAGGCTACAACTACACCCAAACAAATCACAACTACAGTAGAAACTACGGAACAACCAACAACAACAGAAAAAGTTACTACTACTGAAAAAGCTACAACTGCTACAGAAACGGAAACTGCAACATTTGCATCCACTACTGAATCTGAAGAATGTTCTAGTGAAGAAACTACAACTGAAGAAATCACAACAACCACAGAAACTGAAACTCCCACAATATCAACAACCACTGAAGAAGTTACAACATCTACAACTGTACCTATCACGACTTCAAAACAAGTTATCACTACAACACAAACCACAGAACAAGCAACAACTACTGAAGAAGTAACAACTACGGAAAAAGCAACATCTACAAAGCAAGCAACAACTACAGAAGAAGCAACAACTACAGAAGAAGCAACCACTACAGAACAAGCAACAACTACAGAAGAGGTAACTACCACTGAAAAGGCTACAACTACACCCAAACAAATCACAACTACAGTAGAAACTACGGAACAACCAACAACAACAGAGAAAGTTACAACTGCTACAGAAACGGAAACTGCAACATTTGCATCCACTACTGAATCTGAAGAATGTTCTAGTGAAGAAACTACAACTGAAGAAATCACAACAACCACAGAAACTGAAACTCCCACAATATCAACAACCACTGAAGAAGTTACAACATCTACATCTGTACCTATCACGACTTCAAAACAAGTTATCACTACAACACAAACCACAGAACAAGCAACAACTACTGAAGAAGTAACAACTACGGAAAAAGCAACATCTACAAAGCAAGCAACAACTACAGAAGAAGCAACAACTACAGAAGAAGCAACAACTACAGAACAAGCAACAACTACAGAAGAGGTAACTACCACTGAAAAGGCTACAACTACACCCAAACAAATCACAACTACAGTAGAAACTACGGAACAACCAACAACAACAGAAAAAGTTACTACTACTGAAAAAGCTACAACTGCTACAGAAACGGAAACTGCAACATTTGCATCCACTACTGAATCTGAAGAATGTTCTAGTGAAGAAACTACAACTGAAGAAATCACAACAACCACAGAAACTGAAACTCCCACAATATCAACAACCACTGAAGAAGTTACAACATCTACAACTGTACCTATCACGACTTCAAAACAAGTTATCACTACAACACAAACCACAGAACAAGCAACAACTACTGAAGAAGTAACAACTACGGAAAAAGCAACATCTACAAAGCAAGCAACAACTACAGAAGAAGCAACAACTACAGAAGAAGCAACAACTACAGAAGAAGTAACTACCACTGAAAAGGCTACAACTACACCCAAACAAATCACAACTACAGTAGAAACTACGGAACAACCAACAACAACAGAAAAAGTTACTACTACTGAAAAAGCTACAACTGCTACAGAAACGGAAACTGCAACATTTGCATCCACTACTGAATCTGAAGAATGTTCTAGTGAAGAAACTACAACTGAAGAAATCACAACAACCACAGAAACTGAAACTCCCACAATATCAACAACCACTGAAGAAGTTACAACATCTACAACTGTACCTATCACGACTTCAAAACAAGTTATCACTACAACACAAACCACAGAACAAGCAACAACTACTGAAGAAGTAACAACTACGGAAAAAGCAACATCTACAAAGCAAGCAACAACTACAGAAGAAGCAACAACTACAGAAGAAGCAAACAACTACAGAACAAGCAACAACTACAGAAGAGGTAACTACCACTGAAAAGGCTACAACTACACCCAAACAAATCACAACTACAGTAGAAACTACGGAACAACCAACAACAACAGAAAAAGTTACTACTACTGAAAAAGCTACAACTGCTACAGAAACGGAAACTGCAACATTTGCATCCACTACTGAATCTGAAGAATGTTCTAGTGAAGAAACTACAACTGAAGAAATCACAACAACCACAGAAACTGAAACTCCCACAATATCAACAACCACTGAAGAAGTTACAACATCTACAACTGTACCTATCACGACTTCAAAACAAGTTATCACTACAACACAAACCACAGAACAAGCAACAACTACTGAAGAAGTAACAACTACGGAAAAAGCAACATCTACAAAGCAAGCAACAACTACAGAAGAAGCAACAACTACAGAACAAGCAACAACTACAGAAGAAGTAACTACCACTGAAAAGGCTACAACTACACCCAAACAAATCACAACTACAGTAGAAACTACGGAACAACCAACAACAACAGAAAAAGTTACTACTACTGAAAAAGCTACAACTGCTACAGAAACGGAAACTGCAACATTTGCATCCACTACTGAATCTGAAGAATGTTCAAGTGAAGAAACTACAACTGAAGAAATCACAACAACCACAGAAACTGAAACTCCCACAATATCAACAACCACTGAAGAAGTTACAACATCTACAACTGTACCTATCACGACTTCAAAACAAGTTATCACTACAACACAAACCACAGAACAAGCAACAACTACTGAAGAAGTAACAACTACGGAAAAAGCAACATCTACAAAGCAAGCAACAACTACAGAAGAAGCAACAACTACAGAACAAGCAACAACTACAGAAGAAGTAACTACCACTGAAAGGGCTACAACTACACCCAAACAAATCACAACTACAGTAGAAACTACGGAACAACCAACAACAACAGAAAAAGTTACTACTACTGAAAAAGCTACAACTGCTACAGAAACGGAAACTGCAACATTTGCATCCACTACTGAATCTGAAGAATGTTCTAGTGAAGAAACTACAACTGAAGAAATCACAACAACCACAGAAACTGAAACTCCCACAATATCAACAACCACTGAAGAAGTTACAACATCTACAACTGTACCTATCACGACTTCAAAACAAGTTATCACTACAACACAAACCACAGAACAAGCAACAACTACTGAAGAAGTAACAACTACGGAAAAAGCAACATCTACAAAGCAAGCAACAACTACAGAAGAAGCAACAACTACAGAAGAAGCAACAACTACAGAAGAAGTAACTACCACTGAAAAGGCTACAACTACACCCAAACAAATCACAACTACAGTAGAAACTACGGAACAACCAACAACAACAGAAAAAGTTACTACTACTGAAAAAGCTACAACTGCTACAGAAACGGAAACTGCAACATTTGCATCCACTACTGAATCTGAAGAATGTTCAAGTGAAGAAACTACAACTGAAGAAATCACAACAACCACAGAAACTGAAACTCCCACAATATCAACAACCACTGAAGAAGTTACAACATCTACAACTGTACCTATCACGACTTCAAAACAAGTTATCACTACAACACAAACCACAGAACAAGCAACAACTACTGAAGAAGTAACAACTACGGAAAAAGCAACATCTACAAAGCAAGCAACAACTACAGAAGAAGCAACAACTACAGAACAAGCAACAACTACAGAAGAAGTAACTACCACTGAAAAGGCTACAACTACACCCAAACAAATCACAACTACAGTAGAAACTACGGAACAACCAACAACAACAGAAAAAGTTACTACTACTGAAAAAGCTACAACTGCTACAGAAACGGAAACTGCAACATTTGCATCCACTACTGAATCTGAAGAATGTTCTAGTGAAGAAACTACAACTGAAGAAATCACAACAACCACAGAAACTGAAACTCCCACAATATCAACAACCACTGAAGAAGTTACAACATCTACAACTGTACCTATCACGACTTCAAAACAAGTTATCACTACAACACAAACCACAGAACAAGCAACAACTACTGAAGAAGTAACAACTACGGAAAAAGCAACATCTACAAAGCAAGCAACAACTACAGAAGAAGCAACAACTACAGAACAAGCAACAACTACAGAAGAAGTAACTACCACTGAAAAGGCTACAACTACACCCAAACAAATCACAACTACAGTAGAAACTACGGAACAACCAACAACAACAGAAAAAGTTACTACTACTGAAAAAGCTACAACTGCTACAGAAACGGAAACTGCAACATTTGCATCCACTACTGAATCTGAAGAATGTTCTAGTGAAGAAACTACAACTGAAGAAATCACAACAACCACAGAAACTGAAACTCCCACAATATCAACAACCACTGAAGAAGTTACAACATCTACAACTGTACCTATCACGACTTCAAAACAAGTTATCACTACAACACAAACCACAGAACAAGCAACAACTACTGAAGAAGTAACAACTACGGAAAAAGCAACATCTACAAAGCAAGCAACAACTACAGAAGAAGCAACAACTACAGAAGAAGCAACAACTACAGAACAAGCAACAACTACAGAAGAAGTAACTACCACTGAAAAGGCTACAACTACACCCAAACAAATCACAACTACAGTAGAAACTACGGAACAACCAACAACAACAGAAAAAGTTACTACTACTGAAAAAGCTACAACTGCGACAGAAACGGAAACTGCAACATTTGCATCCACTACTGAATCTGAAGAATGTTCTAGTGAAGAAACTACAACTGAAGAAATCACAACAACCACAGAAACTGAAACTCCCACAATATCAACAACCACTGAAGAAGTTACAACATCTACAACTGTACCTATCACGACTTCAAAACAAGTTATCACTACAACACAAACCACAGAACAAGCAACAACTACTGAAGAAGTAACAACTACGGAAAAAGCAACATCTACAAAGCAAGCAACAACTACAGAAGAAGCAACAACTACAGAAGAAGCAACAACTACAGAACAAGCAACAACTACAGAACAAGCAACAACTACAGAAGAGGTAACTACCACTGAAAAGGCTACAACTACACCCAAACAAATCACAACTACAGTAGAAACTACGGAACAACCAACAACAACAGAAAAAGTTACTACTACTGAAAAAGCTACAACTGCTACAGAAACGGAAACTGCAACATTTGCATCCACTACTGAATCTGAAGAATGTTCTAGTGAAGAAACTACAACTGAAGAAATCACAACAACCACAGAAACTGAAACTCCCACAATATCAACAACCACTGAAGAAGTTACAACATCTACAACTGTACCTATCACGACTTCAAAACAAGTTATCACTACAACACAAACCACAGAACAAGCAACAACTACTGAAGAAGTAACAACTACGGAAAAAGCAACATCTACAAAGCAAGCAACAACTACAGAAGAAGCAACAACTACAGAAGAAGCAACAACTACAGAACAAGCAACAACTACAGAAGAAGTAACTACCACTGAAAAGGCTACAACTACACCCAAACAAATCACAACTACAGTAGAAACTACGGAACAACCAACAACAACAGAAAAAGTTACTACTACTGAAAAAGCTACAACTGCTACAGAAACGGAAACTGCAACATTTGCATCCACTACTGAATCTGAAGAATGTTCTAGTGAAGAAACTACAACTGAAGAAATCACAACAACCACAGAAACTGAAACTCCCACAATATCAACAACCACTGAAGAAGTTACAACATCTACAACTGTACCTATCACGACTTCAAAACAAGTTATCACTACAACACAAACCACAGAACAAGCAACAACTACTGAAGAAGTAACAACTACGGAAAAAGCAACATCTACAAAGCAAGCAACAACTACAGAAGAAGCAACAACTACAGAACAAGCAACAACTACAGAAGAGGTAACTACCACTGAAAAGGCTACAACTACACCCAAACAAATCACAACTACAGTAGAAACTACGGAACAACCAACAACAACAGAAAAGTTACTACTACTGAAAAAGCTACAACTGCTACAGAAACGGAAACTGCAACATTTGCATCCACTACTGAATCTGAAGAATGTTCTAGTGAAGAAACTACAACTGAAGAAATCACAACAACCACAGAAACTGAAACTCCCACAATATCAACAACCACTGAAGAAGTTACAACATCTACAACTGTACCTATCACGACTTCAAAACAAGTTATCACTACAACACAAACCACAGAACAAGCAACAACTACTGAAGAAGTAACAACTACGGAAAAAGCAACATCTACAAAGCAAGCAACAACTACAGAAGAAGCA
Source organism: Abscondita cerata (assembly GCA_030710515.1). Taxonomy (NCBI): domain Eukaryota; kingdom Metazoa; phylum Arthropoda; class Insecta; order Coleoptera; family Lampyridae; genus Abscondita; species Abscondita cerata. The sequence continues at coordinate 689,474 of JALBCR010002352.1, forward strand.
ACAACTACAGAAGAAGCAACAACTACAGAACAAGCAACAACTACAGAAGAAGTAACTACCACTGAAAAGGCTACAACTACACCCAAACAAATCACAACTACAGTAGAAACTACGGAACAACCAACAACAACAGAAAAAGTTACTACTACTGAAAAAGCTACAACTGCTACAGAAACGGAAACTGCAACATTTGCATCCACTACTGAATCTGAAGAATGTTCTAGTGAAGAAACTACAACTGAAGAAATCACAACAACCACAGAAACTGAAACTCCCACAATATCAACAACCACTGAAGAAGTTACAACATCTACAACTGTACCTATCACGACTTCAAAACAAGTTATCACTACAACACAAACCACAGAACAAGCAACAACTACTGAAGAAGTAACAACTACGGAAAAAGCAACATCTACAAAGCAAGCAACAACTACAGAAGAAGCAACAACTACAGAAGAAGCAACAACTACAGAAGAAGTAACTACCACTGAAAAGGCTACAACTACACCCAAACAAATCACAACTACAGTAGAAACTACGGAACAACCAACAACAACAGAAAAAGTTACTACTACTGAAAAAGCTACAACTGCTACAGAAACGGAAACTGCAACATTTGCATCCACTACTGAATCTGAAGAATGTTCTAGTGAAGAAACTACAACTGAAGAAATCACAACAACCACAGAAACTGAAACTCCCACAATATCAACAACCACTGAAGAAGTTACAACATCTACAACTGTACCTATCACGACTTCAAAACAAGTTATCACTACAACACAAACCACAGAACAAGCAACAACTACTGAAGAAGTAACAACTACGGAAAAAGCAACATCTACAAAGCAAGCAACAACTACAGAAGAAGCAACAACTACAGAAGAAGCAACAACTACAGAACAAGCAACAACTACAGAAGAAGTAACTACCACTGAAAAGGCTACAACTACACCCAAACAAATCACAACTACAGTAGAAACTACGGAACAACCAACAACAACAGAAAAAGTTACTACTACTGAAAAAGCTACAACTGCTACAGAAACGGAAACTGCAACATTTGCATCCACTACTGAATCTGAAGAATGTTCTAGTGAAGAAACTACAACTGAAGAAATCACAACAACCACAGAAACTGAAACTCCCACAATATCAACAACCACTGAAGAAGTTACAACATCTACAACTGTACCTATCACGACTTCAAAACAAGTTATCACTACAACACAAACCACAGAACAAGCAACAACTACTGAAGAAGTAACAACTACGGAAAAAGCAACATCTACAAAGCAAGCAACAACTACAGAAGAAGCAACAACTACAGAAGAAGCAACAACTACAGAACAAGCAACAACTACAGAAGAAGTAACTACCACTGAAAAGGCTACAACTACACCCAAACAAATCACAACTACAGTAGAAACTACGGAACAACCAACAACAACAGAAAAAGTTACTACTACTGAAAAAGCTACAACTGCTACAGAAACGGAAACTGCAACATTTGCATCCACTACTGAATCTGAAGAATGTTCTAGTGAAGAAACTACAACTGAAGAAATCACAACAACCACAGAAACTGAAACTCCCACAATATCAACAACCACTGAAGAAGTTACAACATCTACAACTGTACCTATCACGACTTCAAAACAAGTTATCACTACAACACAAACCACAGAACAAGCAACAACTACTGAAGAAGTAACAACTACGGAAAAAGCAACATCTACAAAGCAAGCAACAACTACAGAAGAAGCAACAACTACAGAAGAAGCAACAACTACAGAACAAGCAACAACTACAGAACAAGCAACAACTACAGAAGAAGTAACTACCACTGAAAAGGCTACAACTACACCCAAACAAATCACAACTACAGTAGAAACTACGGAACAACCAACAACAACAGAAAAAGTTACTACTACTGAAAAAGCTACAACTGCTACAGAAACGGAAACTGCAACATTTGCATCCACTACTGAATCTGAAGAATGTTCTAGTGAAGAAACTACAACTGAAGAAATCACAACAACCACAGAAACTGAAACTCCCACAATATCAACAACCACTGAAGAAGTTACAACATCTACAACTGTACCTATCACGACTTCAAAACAAGTTATCACTACAACACAAACCACAGAACAAGCAACAACTACTGAAGAAGTAACAACTACGGAAAAAGCAACATCTACAAAGCAAGCAACAACTACAGAAGAAGCAACAACTACAGAACAAGCAACAACTACAGAAGAAGTAACTACCACTGAAAAGGCTACAACTACACCCAAACAAATCACAACTACAGTAGAAACTACGGAACAACCAACAACAACAGAAAAAGTTACTACTACTGAAAAAGCTACAACTGCTACAGAAACGGAAACTGCAACATTTGCATCCACTACTGAATCTGAAGAATGTTCTAGTGAAGAAACTACAACTGAAGAAATCACAACAACCACAGAAACTGAAACTCCCACAATATCAACAACCACTGAAGAAGTTACAACATCTACAACTGTACCTATCACGACTTCAAAACAAGTTATCACTACAACACAAACCACAGAACAAGCAACAACTACTGAAGAAGTAACAACTACGGAAAAAGCAACATCTACAAAGCAAGCAACAACTACAGAAGAAGCAACAACTACAGAAGAAGCAACAACTACAGAACAAGCAACAACTACAGAAGAAGTAACTACCACTGAAAAGGCTACAACTACACCCAAACAAATCACAACTACAGTAGAAACTACGGAACAACCAACAACAACAGAAAAAGTTACTACTACTGAAAAAGCTACAACTGCTACAGAAACGGAAACTGCAACATTTGCATCCACTACTGAATCTGAAGAATGTTCTAGTGAAGAAACTACAACTGAAGAAATCACAACAACCACAGAAACTGAAACTCCCACAATATCAACAACCACTGAAGAAGTTACAACATCTACAACTGTACCTATCACGACTTCAAAACAAGTTATCACTACAACACAAACCACAGAACAAGCAACAACTACTGAAGAAGTAACAACTACGGAAAAAGCAACATCTACAAAGCAAGCAACAACTACAGAAGAAGCAACAACTACAGAAGAAGCAACAACTACAGAAGAAGTAACTACCACTGAAAAGGCTACAACTACACCCAAACAAATCACAACTACAGTAGAAACTACGGAACAACCAACAACAACAGAAAAAGTTACTACTACTGAAAAAGCTACAACTGCTACAGAAACGGAAACTGCAACATTTGCATCCACTACTGAATCTGAAGAATGTTCTAGTGAAGAAACTACAACTGAAGAAATCACAACAACCACAGAAACTGAAACTCCCACAATATCAACAACCACTGAAGAAGTTACAACATCTACAACTGTACCTATCACGACTTCAAAACAAGTTATCACTACAACACAAACCACAGAACAAGCAACAACTACTGAAGAAGTAACAACTACGGAAAAAGCAACATCTACAAAGCAAGCAACAACTACAGAAGAAGCAACAACTACAGAACAAGCAACAACTACTGAAGAAGTAACAACTACGGAAAAAGCAACATCTACAAAGCAAGCAACAACTACAGAAGAAGCAACAACTACAGAACAAGCAACAACTACAGAACAAGCAACAACTACAGAACAAGCAACAACTACAGAAGAAGTAACTACCACTGAAAAAGCTACAACTACACCCAAACAAATCACAACTACAGTAGAAACTACGGAACAACCAACAACACCAGAAAAAGTTACTACTACTGAAAAAGCTACAACTGCTACAGAAACGGAAACTGCAACATTTGCATCCACTACTGAATCTGAAGAATGTTCTAGTGAAGAAACTACAACTGAAGAAATCACAACAACCACAGAAACTGAAACTCCCACAATATCAACAACCACTGAAGAAGTTACAACATCTACAACTGTACCTATCACGACTTCAAAACAAGTTATCACTACAACACAAACCACAGAACAAGCAACAACTACTGAAGAAGTAACAACTACGGAAAAAGCAACATCTACAAAGCAAGCAACAACTACAGAAGAAGCAACAACTACAGAACAAGCAACAACTACAGAACAAGCAACAACTACAGAAGAAGTAACTACCACTGAAAAGGCTACAACTACACCCAAACAAATCACAACTACAGTAGAAACTACGGAACAACCAACAACAACAGAAAAAGTTACTACTACTGAAAAAGCTACAACTGCTACAGAAACGGAAACTGCAACATTTGCATCCACTACTGAATCTGAAGAATGTTCTAGTGAAGAAACTACAACTGAAGAAATCACAACAACCACAGAAACTGAAACTCCCACAATATCAACAACCACTGAAGAAGTTACAACTTCTACAACTGTACCTATCACGACTTCAAAACAAGTTATCACTACAACACAAACCACAGAACAAGCAACAACTACTGAAGAAGTAACAACTACGGAAAAAGCAACATCTACAAAGCAAGCAACAACTACAGAAGAAGCAACAACTACAGAAGAAGCAACAACTACAGAAGAAGCAACAACTACAGAAGAAGCAACAACTACAGAACAAGCAACAACTACAGAAGAAGTAACTACCACTGAAAAGGCTACAACTACACCCAAACAAATCACAACTACAGTAGAAACTACGGAACAACCAACAACAACAGAAAAAGTTACTACTACTGAAAAAGCTACAACTGCTACAGAAACGGAAACTGCAACATTTGCATCCACTACTGAATCTGAAGAATGTTCTAGTGAAGAAACTACAACTGAAGAAATCACAACAACCACAGAAACTGAAACTCCCACAATATCAACAACCACTGAAGAAGTTACAACATCTACAACTGTACCTATCACGACTTCAAAACAAGTTATCACTACAACACAAACCACAGAACAAGCAACAACTACTGAAGAAGTAACAACTACGGAAAAAGCAACATCTACAAAGCAAGCAACAACTACAGAAGAAGCAACAACTACAGAACAAGCAACAACTACAGAACAAGCAACAACTACAGAACAAGCAACAACTACAGAAGAAGTAACTACCACTGAAAAGGCTACAACTACACCCAAACAAATCACAACTACAGTAGAAACTACGGAACAACCAACAACAACAGAAAAAGTTACTACTACTGAAAAAGCTACAACTGCTACAGAAACGGAAACTGCAACATTTGCATCCACTACTGAATCTGAAGAATGTTCTAGTGAAGAAACTACAACTGAAGAAATCACAACAACCACAGAAACTGAAACTCCCACAATATCAACAACCACTGAAGAAGTTACAACATCTACAACTGTACCTATCACGACTTCAAAACAAGTTATCACTACAACACAAACCACAGAACAAGCAACAACTACTGAAGAAGTAACAACTACGGAAAAAGCAACATCTACAAAGCAAGCAACAACTACAGAAGAAGCAACAACTACAGAACAAGCAACAACTACAGAACAAGCAACAACTACAGAAGAAGTAACTACCACTGAAAAGGCTACAACTACACCCAAACAAATCACAACTACAGTAGAAACTACGGAACAACCAACAACAACAGAAAAAGTTACTACTACTGAAAAAGCTACAACTGCTACAGAAACGGAAACTGCAACATTTGCATCCACTACTGAATCTGAAGAATGTTCTAGTGAAGAAACTACAACTGAAGAAATCACAACAACCACAGAAACTGAAACTCCCACAATATCAACAACCACTGAAGAAGTTACAACATCTACAACTGTACCTATCACGACTTCAAAACAAGTTATCACTACAACACAAACCACAGAACAAGCAACAACTACTGAAGAAGTAACAACTACGGAAAAAGCAACATCTACAAAGCAAGCAACAACTACAGAAGAAGCAACAACTACAGAACAAGCAACAACTACAGAACAAGCAACAACTACAGAAGAAGTAACTACCACTGAAAAGGCTACAACTACACCCAAACAAATCACAACTACAGTAGAAACTACGGAACAACCAACAACAACAGAAAAAGTTACTACTACTGAAAAAGCTACAACTGCTACAGAAACGGAAACTGCAACATTTGCATCCACTACTGAATCTGAAGAATGTTCTAGTGAAGAAACTACAACTGAAGAAATCACAACAACCACAGAAACTGAAACTCCCACAATATCAACAACCACTGAAGAAGTTACAACATCTACAACTGTACCTATCACGACTTCAAAACAAGTTATCACTACAACACAAACCACAGAACAAGCAACAACTACTGAAGAAGTAACAACTACGGAAAAAGCAACATCTACAAAGCAAGCAACAACTACAGAAGAAGCAACAAACAGAACAAGCAACAACTACAGAACAAGCAACAACTACAGAACAAGCAACAACTACAGAAGAAGTAACTACCACTGAAAAGGCTACAACTACACCCAAACAAATCACAACTACAGTAGAAACTACGGAACAACCAACAACAACAGAAAAAGTTACTACTACTGAAAAAGCTACAACTGCTACAGAAACGGAAACTGCAACATTTGCATCCACTACTGAATCTGAAGAATGTTCTAGTGAAGAAACTACAACTGAAGAAATCACAACAACCACAGAAACTGAAACTCCCACAATATCAACAACCACTGAAGAAGTTACAACATCTACAACTGTACCTATCACGACTTCAAAACAAGTTATCACTACAACACAAACCACAGAACAAGCAACAACTACTGAAGAAGTAACAACTACGGAAAAAGCAACATCTACAAAGCAAGCAACAACTACAGAAGAAGCAACAACTACAGAAGCAACAACTACAGAACAAGCAACAACTACAGAACAAGCAACAACTACAGAAGAAGTAACTACCACTGAAAAGGCTACAACTACACCCAAACAAATCACAACTACAGTAGAAACTACGGAACAACCAACAACAACAGAAAAAGTTACTACTACTGAAAAAGCTACAACTGCTACAGAAACGGAAACTGCAACATTTGCATCCACTACTGAATCTGAAGAATGTTCTAGTGAAGAAACTACAACTGAAGAAATCACAACAACCACAGAAACTGAAACTCCCACAATATCAACAACCACTGAAGAAGTTACAACATCTACAACTGTACCTATCACGACTTCAAAACAAGTTATCACTACAACACAAACCACAGAACAAGCAACAACTACTGAAGAAGTAACAACTACGGAAAAGCAACATCTACAAAGCAAGCAACAACTACAGAAGAAGCAACAACTACAGAACAAGCAACAACTACAGAACAAGCAACAACTACAGAAGAAGTAACTACCACTGAAAAGGCTACAACTACACCCAAACAAATCACAACTACAGTAGAAACTACGGAACAACCAACAACAACAGAAAAAGTTACTACTACTGAAAAAGCTACAACTGCTACAGAAACGGAAACTGCAACATTTGCATCCACTACTGAATCTGAAGAATGTTCTAGTGAAGAAACTACAACTGAAGAAATCACAACAACCACAGAAACTGAAACTCCCACAATATCAACAACCACTGAAGAAGTTACAACATCTACAACTGTACCTATCACGACTTCAAAACAAGTTATCACTACAACACAAACCACAAAACAAGCAACAACTACTGAAGAAGTAACAACTACGGAAAAAGCAACATCTACAAAGCAAGCAACAACTACAGAAGAAACAACAACTACAGAAGAAGCAACAACTACAGAAGAAGCAACAACTACAGAAGAAGCAACAACTACAGAACAAGCAACAACTACAGAAGAAGTAACTACCACTGAAAAGGCTACAACTACACCCAAACAAATCACAACTACAGTAGAAACTACGGAACAACCAACAACAACAGAAAAAGTTACTACTACTGAAAAAGCTACAACTGCTACAGAAACGGAAACTGCAACATTTGCATCCACTACTGAATCTGAAGAATGTTCTAGTGAAGAAACTACAACTGAAGAAATCACAACAACCACAGAAACTGAAACTCCCACAATATCAACAACCACTGAAGAAGTTACAACATCTACAACTGTACCTATCACGACTTCAAAACAAGTTATCACTACAACACAAACCACAGAACAAGCAACAACTACTGAAGAAGTAACAACTACGGAAAAAGCAACATCTACAAAGCAAGCAACAACTACAGAAGAAGCAACAACTACAGAAGAAGCAACAACTACAGAAGAAGTAACTACCACTGAAAAGGCTACAACTACACCCAAACAAATCACAACTACAGTAGAAACTACGGAACAACCAACAACAACAGAAAAAGTTACTACTACTGAAAAAGCTACAACTGCTACAGAAACGGAAACTGCAACATTTGCATCCACTACTGAATCTGAAGAATGTTCTAGTGAAGAAACTACAACTGAAGAAATCACAACAACCACAGAAACTGAAACTCCCACAATATCAACAACCACTGAAGAAGTTACAACATCTACAACTGTACCTATCACGACTTCAAAACAAGTTATCACTACAACACAAACCACAGAACAAGCAACAACTACTGAAGAAGTAACAACTACGGAAAAAGCAACATCTACAAAGCAAGCAACAACTACAGAAGAAGCAACAACTACAGAACAAGCAACAACTACAGAACAAGCAACAACTACAGAACAAGCAACAACTACAGAAGAAGTAACTACCACTGAAAAGGCTACAACTACACCCAAACAAATCACAACTACAGTAGAAACTACGGAACAACCAACAACAACAGAAAAAGTTACTACTACTGAAAAAGCTACAACTGCTACAGAAACGGAAACTGCAACATTTGCATCCACTACTGAATCTGAAGAATGTTCTAGTGAAGAAACTACAACTGAAGAAATCACAACAACCACAGAAACTGAAACTCCCACAATATCAACAACCACTGAAGAAGTTACAACATCTACAACTGTACCTATCACGACTTCAAAACAAGTTATCACTACAACACAAACCACAGAACAAGCAACAACTACTGAAGAAGTAACAACTACGGAAAAAGCAACATCTACAAAGCAAGCAACAACTACAGAAGAAGCAACAACTACAGAACAAGCAACAACTACTGAAGAAGTAACAACTACGGAAAAGCAACATCTACAAAGCAAGCAACAACTACAGAAGAAGCATCAACTACAGAACAAGCAACAACTACAGAACAAGCAACAACTACAGAACAAGCAACAACTACAGAAGAAGTAACTACCACTGAAAAGGCTACAACTACACCCAAACAAATCACAACTACAGTAGAAACTACGGAACAACCAACAACAACAGAAAAAGTTACTACTACTGAAAAAGCTACAACTGCTACAGAAACGGAAACTGCAACATTTGCATCCACTACTGAATCTGAAGAATGTTCTAGTGAAGAAACTACAACTGAAGAAATCACAACAACCACAGAAACTGAAACTCCCACAATATCAACAACCACTGAAGAAGTTACAACATCTACAACTGTACCTATCACGACTTCAAAACAAGTTATCACTACAACACAAACCACAGAACAAGCAACAACTACTGAAGAAGTAACAACTACGGAAAAAGCAACATCTACAAAGCAAGCAACAACTACAGAAGAAGCAACAACTACAGAACAAGCAACAACTACAGAACAAGCAACAACTACAGAAGAAGTAACTACCACTGAAAAGGCTACAACTACACCCAAACAAATCACAACTACAGTAGAAACTACGGAACAACCAACAACAACAGAAAAAGTTACTACTACTGAAAAAGCTACAACTGCTACAGAAACGGAAACTGCAACATTTGCATCCACTACTGAATCTGAAGAATGTTCTAGTGAAGAAACTACAACTGAAGAAATCACAACAACCACAGAAACTGAAACTCCCACAATATCAACAACCACTGAAGAAGTTACAACATCTACAACTGTACCTATCACGACTTCAAAACAAGTTATCACTACAACACAAACCACAGAACAAGCAACAACTACTGAAGAAGTAACAACTACGGAAAAGCAACATCTACAAAGCAAGCAACAACTACAGAAGAAACAACAACTACAGAAGAAGCAACAACTACAGAAGAAGCAACAACTACAGAAGAAGCAACAACTACAGAACAAGCAACAACTACAGAAGAAGTAACTACCACTGAAAAGGCTACAACTACACCCAAACAAATCACAACTACAGTAGAAACTACGGAACAACCAACAACAACAGAAAAAGTTACTACTACTGAAAAAGCTACAACTGCTACAGAAACGGAAACTGCAACATTTGCATCCACTACTGAATCTGAAGAATGTTCTAGTGAAGAAACTACAACTGAAGAAATCACAACAACCACAGAAACTGAAACTCCCACAATATCAACAACCACTGAAGAAGTTACAACATCTACAACTGTACCTATCACGACTTCAAAACAAGTTATCACTACAACACAAACCACAGAACAAGCAACAACTACTGAAGAAGTAACAACTACGGAAAAAGCAACATCTACAAAGCAAGCAACAACTACAGAAGAAGCAACAACTACAGAACAAGCAACAACTACAGAACAAGCAACAACTACAGAACAAGCAACAACTACAGAAGAAGTAACTACCACTGAAAAGGCTACAACTACACCCAAACAAATCACAACTACAGTAGAAACTACGGAACAACCAACAACAACAGAAAAAGTTACTACTACTGAAAAAGCTACAACTGCTACAGAAACGGAAACTGCAACATTTGCATCCACTACTGAATCTGAAGAATGTTCTAGTGAAGAAACTACAACTGAAGAAATCACAACAACCACAGAAACTGAAACTCCCACAATATCAACAACCACTGAAGAAGTTACAACATCTACAACTGTACCTATCACGACTTCAAAACAAGTTATCACTACAACACAAACCACAGAACAAGCAACAACTACTGAAGAAGTAACAACTACGGAAAAAGCAACATCTACAAAGCAAGCAACAACTACAGAAGAAGCAACAACTACAGAACAAGCAACAACTACAGAACAAGCAACAACTACAGAAGAAGTAACTACCACTGAAAAGGCTACAACTACACCCAAACAAATCACAACTACAGTAGAAACTACGGAACAACCAACAACAACAGAAAAAGTTACTACTACTGAAAAAGCTACAACTGCTACAGAAACGGAAACTGCAACATTTGCATCCACTACTGAATCTGAAGAATGTTCTAGTGAAGAAACTACAACTGAAGAAATCACAACAACCACAGAAACTGAAACTCCCACAATATCAACAACCACTGAAGAAGTTACAACATCTACAACTGTACCTATCACGACTTCAAAACAAGTTATCACTACAACACAAACCACAGAACAAGCAACAACTACTGAAGAAGTAACAACTACGGAAAAAGCAACATCTACAAAGCAAGCAACAACTACAGAAGAAGCAACAACTACAGAACAAGCAACAACTACAGAACAAGCAACAACTACAGAAGAAGTAACTACCACTGAAAAGGCTACAACTACACCCAAACAAATCACAACTACAGTAGAAACTACGGAACAACCAACAACAACAGAAAAAGTTACTACTACTGAAAAAGCTACAACTGCTACAGAAACGGAAACTGCAACATTTGCATCCACTACTGAATCTGAAGAATGTTCTAGTGAAGAAACTACAACTGAAGAAATCACAACAACCACAGAAACTGAAACTCCCACAATATCAACAACCACTGAAGAAGTTACAACTTCTACAACTGTACCTATCACGACTTCAAAACAAGTTATCACTACAACACAAACCACAGAACAAGCAACAACTACTGAAGAAGTAACAACTACGGAAAAAGCAACATCTACAAAGCAAGCAACAACTACAGAAGAAGCAACAACTACAGAACAAGCAACAACTACAGAACAAGCAACAACTACAGAACAAGCAACAACTACAGAAGAAGTAACTACCACTGAAAAGGCTACAACTACACCCAAACAAATCACAACTACAGTAGAAACTACGGAACAACCAACAACAACAGAAAAAGTTACTACTACTGAAAAAGCTACAACTGCTACAGAAACGGAAACTGCAACATTTGCATCCACTACTGAATCTGAAGAATGTTCTAGTGAAGAAACTACAACTGAAGAAATCACAACAACCACAGAAACTGAAACTCCCACAATATCAACAACCACTGAAGAAGTTACAACATCTACAACTGTACCTATCACGACTTCAAAACAAGTTATCACTACAACACAAACCACAGAACAAGCAACAACTACTGAAGAAGTAACAACTACGGAAAAAGCAACATCTACAAAGCAAGCAACAACTACAGAAGAAGCAACAACTACAGAACAAGCAACAACTACAGAACAAGCAACAACTACAGAACAAGCAACAACTACAGAAGAAGTAACTACCACTGAAAAGCTACAACTACACCCAAACAAATCACAACTACAGTAGAAACTACGGAACAACCAACAACAACAGAAAAAGTTACTACTACTGAAAAAGCTACAACTGCTACAGAAACGGAAACTGCAACATTTGCATCCACTACTGAATCTGAAGAATGTTCTAGTGAAGAAACTACAACTGAAGAAATCACAACAACCACAGAAACTGAAACTCCCACAATATCAACAACCACTGAAGAAGTTACAACATCTACAACTGTACCTATCACGACTTCAAAACAAGTTATCACTACAACACAAACCACAGAACAAGCAACAACTACTGAAGAAGTAACAACTACGGAAAAAGCAACATCTACAAAGCAAGCAACAACTACAGAAGAAGCAACAACTACAGAACAAGCAACAACTACAGAACAAGCAACAACTACAGAAGAAGTAACTACCACTGAAAAGGCTACAACTACACCCAAACAAATCACAACTACAGTAGAAACTACGGAACAACCAACAACAACAGAAAAAGTTACTACTACTGAAAAAGCTACAACTGCTACAGAAACGGAAACTGCAACATTTGCATCCACTACTGAATCTGAAGAATGTTCTAGTGAAGAAACTACAACTGAAGAAATCACAACAACCACAGAAACTGAAACTCCCACAATATCAACAACCACTGAAGAAGTTACAACATCTACAACTGTACCTATCACGACTTCAAAACAAGTTATCACTACAACACAAACCACAGAACAAGCAACAACTACTGAAGAAGTAACAACTACGGAAAAGCAACATCTACAAAGCAAGCAACAACTACAGAAGAAACAACAACTACAGAAGAAGCAACAACTACAGAAGAAGCAACAACTACAGAAGAAGCAACAACTACAGAACAAGCAACAACTACAGAAGAAGTAACTACCACTGAAAAGGCTACAACTACACCCAAACAAATCACAACTACAGTAGAAACTACGGAACAACCAACAACAACAGAAAAAGTTACTACTACTGAAAAAGCTACAACTGCTACAGAAACGGAAACTGCAACATTTGCATCCACTACTGAATCTGAAGAATGTTCTAGTGAAGAAACTACAACTGAAGAAATCACAACAACCACAGAAACTGAAACTCCCACAATATCAACAACCACTGAAGAAGTTACAACATCTACAACTGTACCTATCACGACTTCAAAACAAGTTATCACTACAACACAAACCACAGAACAAGCAACAACTACTGAAGAAGTAACAACTACGGAAAAAGCAACATCTACAAAGCAAGCAACAACTACAGAAGAAGCAACAACTACAGAAGAAGCAACAACTACAGAAGAAGTAACTACCACTGAAAAGGCTACAACTACACCCAAACAAATCACAACTACAGTAGAAACTACGGAACAACCAACAACAACAGAAAAAGTTACTACTACTGAAAAAGCTACAACTGCTACAGAAACGGAAACTGCAACATTTGCATCCACTACTGAATCTGAAGAATGTTCTAGTGAAGAAACTACAACTGAAGAAATCACAACAACCACAGAAACTGAAACTCCCACAATATCAACAACCACTGAAGAAGTTACAACATCTACAACTGTACCTATCACGACTTCAAAACAAGTTATCACTACAACACAAACCACAGAACAAGCAACAACTACTGAAGAAGTAACAACTACGGAAAAAGCAACATCTACAAAGCAAGCAACAACTACAGAAGAAGCAACAACTACAGAAGAAGCAACAACTACAGAACAAGCAACAACTACAGAACAAGCAACAACTACAGAAGAAGTAACTACCACTGAAAAGGCTACAACTACACCCAAACAAATCACAACTACAGTAGAAACTACGGAACAACCAACAACAACAGAAAAAGTTACTACTACTGAAAAAGCTACAACTGCTACAGAAACGGAAACTGCAACATTTGCATCCACTACTGAATCTGAAGAATGTTCTAGTGAAGAAACTACAACTGAAGAAATCACAACAACCACAGAAACTGAAACTCCCACAATATCAACAACCACTGAAGAAGTTACAACATCTACAACTGTACCTATCACGACTTCAAAACAAGTTATCACTACAACACAAACCACAGAACAAGCAACAACTACTGAAGAAGTAACAACTACGGAAAAAGCAACATCTACAAAGCAAGCAACAACTACAGAAGAAGCAACAACTACAGAAGAAGCAACAACTACAGAACAAGCAACAACTACAGAAGAAGTAACTACCACTGAAAAGGCTACAACTACACCCAAACAAATCACAACTACAGTAGAAACTACGGAACAACCAACAACAACAGAAAAAGTTACTACTACTGAAAAAGCTACAACTGCTACAGAAACGGAAACTGCAACATTTGCATCCACTACTGAATCTGAAGAATGTTCTAGTGAAGAAACTACAACTGAAGAAATCACAACAACCACAGAAACTGAAACTCCCACAATATCAACAACCACTGAAGAAGTTACAACATCTACAACTGTACCTATCACGACTTCAAAACAAGTTATCACTACAACACAAACCACAGAACAAGCAACAACTACTGAAGAAGTAACAACTACGGAAAAAGCAACATCTACAAAGCAAGCAACAACTACAGAAGAAGCAACAACTACAGAACAAGCAACAACTACAGAAGAAGTAACTACCACTGAAAAGGCTACAACTACACCCAAACAAATCACAACTACAGTAGAAACTACGGAACAACCAACAACAACAGAAAAAGTTACTACTACTGAAAAAGCTACAACTGCTACAGAAACGGAAACTGCAACATTTGCATCCACTACTGAATCTGAAGAATGTTCTAGTGAAGAAACTACAACTGAAGAAATCACAACAACCACAGAAACTGAAACTCCCACAATATCAACAACTACTGAAGAAGTTACAACATCTACAACTGTACCTATCACGACTTCAAAACAAGTTATCACTACAACACAAACCACAGAACAAGCAACAACTACTGAAGAAGTAACAACTACGGAAAAAGCAACATCTACAAAGCAAGCAACAACTACAGAAGAAGCAACAACTACAGAACAAGCAACAACTACAGAACAAGCAACAACTACAGAAGAAGTAACTACCACTGAAAAGGCTACAACTACACCCAAACAAATCACAACTACAGTAGAAACTACGGAACAACCAACAACAACAGAAAAAGTTACTACTACTGAAAAAGCTACAACTGCTACAGAAACGGAAACTGCAACATTTGCATCCACTACTGAATCTGAAGAATGTTCTAGTGAAGAAACTACAACTGAAGAAATCACAACAACCACAGAAACTGAAACTCCCACAATATCAACAACCACTGAAGAAGTTACAACATCTACAACTGTACCTATCACGACTTCAAAACAAGTTATCACTACAACACAAACCACAGAACAAGCAACAACTACTGAAGAAGTAACAACTACGGAAAAAGCAACATCTACAAAGCAAGCAACAACTACAGAAGAAGCAACAACTACAGAACAAGCAACAACTACAGAACAAGCAACAACTACAGAACAAGCAACAACTACAGAAGAAGTAACTACCACTGAAAAGGCTACAACTACACCCAAACAAATCACAACTACAGTAGAAACTACGGAACAACCAACAACAACAGAAAAAGTTACTACTACTGAAAAAGCTACAACTGCTACAGAAACGGAAACTGCAACATTTGCATCCACTACTGAATCTGAAGAATGTTCTAGTGAAGAAACTACAACTGAAGAAATCACAACAACCACAGAAACTGAAACTCCCACAATATCAACAACCACTGAAGAAGTTACAACTTCTACAACTGTACCTATCACGACTTCAAAACAAGTTATCACTACAACACAAACCACAGAACAAGCAACAACTACTGAAGAAGTAACAACTACGGAAAAAGCAACATCTACAAAGCAAGCAACAACTACAGAAGAAGCAACAACTACAGAAGAAGCAACAACTACAGAACAAGCAACAACTACAGAACAAGCAACAACTACAGAAGAAGTAACTACCACTGAAAAGGCTACAACTACACCCAAACAAATCACAACTACAGTAGAAACTACGGAACAACCAACAACAACAGAAAAAGTTACTACTACTGAAAAAGCTACAACTGCTACAGAAACGGAAACTGCAACATTTGCATCCACTACTGAATCTGAAGAATGTTCTAGTGAAGAAACTACAACTGAAGAAATCACAACAACCACAGAAACTGAAACTCCCACAATATCAACAACCACTGAAGAAGTTACAACTTCTACAACTGTACCTATCACGACTTCAAAACAAGTTATCACTACAACACAAACCACAGAACAAGCAACAACTACTGAAGAAGTAACAACTACGGAAAAAGCAACATCTACAAAGCAAGCAACAACTACAGAAGAAGCAACAACTACAGAACAAGCAACAACTACAGAACAAGCAACAACTACAGAACAAGCAACAACTACAGAAGAAGTAACTACCACTGAAAAGGCTACAACTACACCCAAACAAATCACAACTACAGTAGAAACTACGGAACAACCAACAACAACAGAAAAAGTTACTACTACTGAAAAAGCTACAACTGCTACAGAAACGGAAACTGCAACATTTGCATCCACTACTGAATCTGAAGAATGTTCTAGTGAAGAAACTACAACTGAAGAAATCACAACAACCACAGAAACTGAAACTCCCACAATATCAACAACCACTGAAGAAGTTACAACATCTACAACTGTACCTATCACGACTTCAAAACAAGTTATCACTACAACACAAACCACAGAACAAGCAACAACTACTGAAGAAGTAACAACTACGGAAAAAGCAACATCTACAAAGCAAGCAACAACTACAGAAGAAGCAACAACTACAGAAGAAGCAACAACTACAGAAGAAGCAACAACTACAGAACAAGCAACAACTACAGAAGAAGTAACTACCACTGAAAAGGCTACAACTACACCCAAACAAATCACAACTACAGTAGAAACTACGGAACAACCAACAACAACAGAAAAAGTTACTACTACTGAAAAAGCTACAACTGCTACAGAAACGGAAACTGCAACATTTGCATCCACTACTGAATCTGAAGAATGTTCTAGTGAAGAAACTACAACTGAAGAAATCACAACAACCACAGAAACTGAAACTCCCACAATATCAACAACCACTGAAGAAGTTACAACATCTACAACTGTACCTATCACGACTTCAAAACAAGTTATCACTACAACACAAACCACAGAACAAGCAACAACTACTGAAGAAGTAACAACTACGGAAAAGCAACATCTACAAAGCAAGCAACAACTACAGAAGAAGCAACAACTACAGAGAACAAGCAACAACTACAGAAGAAGTAACTACCACTGAAAAGGCTACAACTACACCCAAACAAATCACAACTACAGTAGAAACTACGGAACAACCAACAACAACAGAAAAAGTTACTACTACTGAAAAAGCTACAACTGCTACAGAAACGGAAACTGCAACATTTGCATCCACTACTGAATCTGAAGAATGTTCTAGTGAAGAAACTACAACTGAAGAAATCACAACAACCACAGAAACTGAAACTCCCACAATATCAACAACCACTGAAGAAGTTACAACATCTACAACTGTACCTATCACGACTTCAAAACAAGTTATCACTACAACACAAACCACAGAACAAGCAACAACTACTGAAGAAGTTACAACTACGGAAAAAGCAACATCTACAAAACAAGCAACAACTACAGAAGAAGCAACAACTACAGAAGAAGCAACAACTACAGAACAAGCAACAACTACAGAACAAGCAACAACTACAGAAGAAGTAACTACCACTGAAAAGGCTACAACTACACCCAAACAAATCACAACTACAGTAGAAACTACGGAACAACCAACAACAACAGAAAAAGTTACTACTACTGAAAAAGCTACAACTGCTACAGAAACGGAAACTGCAACATTTGCATCCACTACTGAATCTGAAGAATGTTCTAGTGAAGAAACTACAACTGAAGAAATCACAACAACCACAGAAACTGAAACTCCCACAATATCAACAACCACTGAAGAAGTTACAACATCTACAACTGTACCTATCACGACTTCAAAACAAGTTATCACTACAACACAAACCACAGAACAAGCAACAACTACTGAAGAAGTAACAACTACGGAAAAAGCAACATCTACAAAGCAAGCAACAACTACAGAAGAAGCAACAACTACAGAAGAAGCAACAACTACAGAACAAGCAACAACTACAGAAGAAGTAACTACCACTGAAAAGGCTACAACTACACCCAAACAAATCACAACTACAGTAGAAACTACGGAACAACCAACAACAACAGAAAAAGTTACTACTACTGAAAAAGCTACAACTGCTACAGAAACGGAAACTGCAACATTTGCATCCACTACTGAATCTGAAGAATGTTCTAGTGAAGAAACTACAACTGAAGAAATCACAACAACCACAGAAACTGAAACTCCCACAATATCAACAACCACTGAAGAAGTTACAACATCTACAACTGTACCTATCACGACTTCAAAACAAGTTATCACTACAACACAAACCACAGAACAAGCAACAACTACTGAAGAAGTAACAACTACGGAAAAAGCAACATCTACAAAGCAAGCAACAACTACAGAAGAAGCAACAACTACAGAACAAGCAACAACTACAGAAGAAGTAACTACCACTGAAAAGGCTACAACTACACCCAAACAAATCACAACTACAGTAGAAACTACGGAACAACCAACAACAACAGAAAAAGTTACTACTACTGAAAAAGCTACAACTGCTACAGAAACGGAAACTGCAACATTTGCATCCACTACTGAATCTGAAGAATGTTCTAGTGAAGAAACTACAACTGAAGAAATCACAACAACCACAGAAACTGAAACTCCCACAATATCAACAACCACTGAAGAAGTTACAACATCTACAACTGTACCTATCACGACTTCAAAACAAGTTATCACTACAACACAAACCACAGAACAAGCAACAACTACTGAAGAAGTAACAACTACGGAAAAAGCAACATCTACAAAGCAAGCAACAACTACAGAAGAAGCAACAACTACAGAAGAAGCAACAACTACAGAACAAGCAACAACTACAGAAGAAGTAACTACCACTGAAAAGGCTACAACTACACCCAAACAAATCACAACTACAGTAGAAACTACGGAACAACCAACAACAACAGAAAAAGTTACTACTACTGAAAAAGCTACAACTGCTACAGAAACGGAAACTGCAACATTTGCATCCACTACTGAATCTGAAGAATGTTCTAGTGAAGAAACTACAACTGAAGAAATCACAACAACCACAGAAACTGAAACTCCCACAATATCAACAACCACTGAAGAAGTTACAACATCTACAACTGTACCTATCACGACTTCAAAACAAGTTATCACTACAACACAAACCACAGAACAAGCAACAACTACTGAAGAAGTAACAACTACGGAAAAAGCAACATCTACAAAGCAAGCAACAACTACAGAAGAAGCAACAACTACAGAACAAGCAACAACTACAGAAGAAGTAACTACCACTGAAAAGGCTACAACTACACCCAAACAAATCACAACTACAGTAGAAACTACGGAACAACCAACAACAACAGAAAAAGTTACTACTACTGAAAAAGCTACAACTGCTACAGAAACGGAAACTGCAACATTTGCATCCACTACTGAATCTGAAGAATGTTCTAGTGAAGAAACTACAACTGAAGAAATCACAACAACCACAGAAACTGAAACTCCCACAATATCAACAACCACTGAAGAAGTTACAACATCTACAACTGTACCTATCACGACTTCAAAACAAGTTATCACTACAACACAAACCACAGAACAAGCAACAACTACTGAAGAAGTAACAACTACGGAAAAAGCAACATCTACAAAGCAAGTAACAACTACAGAAGAAGCAACAACTACAGAAGAAGCAACAACTACAGAACAAGCAACAACTACAGAAGAAGTAACTACCACTGAAAAGGCTACAACTACACCCAAACAAATCACAACTACAGTAGAAACTACGGAACAACCAACAACAACAGAAAAAGTTACTACTACTGAAAAAGCTACAACTGCTACAGAAACGGAAACTGCAACATTTGCATCCACTACTGAATCTGAAGAATGTTCTAGTGAAGAAACTACAACTGAAGAAATCACAACAACCACAGAAACTGAAACTCCCACAATATCAACAACCACTGAAGAAGTTACAACATCTACAACTGTACCTATCACGACTTCAAAACAAGTTATCACTACAACACAAACCACAGAACAAGCAACAACTACTGAAGAAGTAACAACTACGGAAAAAGCAACATCTACAAAGCAAGCAACAACTACAAGAAGAAGCAACAACTACAGAACAAGCAACAACTACAGAAGAAGTAACTACCACTGAAAAGGCTACAACTACACCCAAACAAATCACAACTACAGTAGAAACTACGGAACAACCAACAACAACAGAAAAAGTTACTACTACTGAAAAAGCTACAACTGCTACAGAAACGGAAACTGCAACATTTGCATCCACTACTGAATCTGAAGAATGTTCTAGTGAAGAAACTACAACTGAAGAAATCACAACAACCACAGAAACTGAAACTCCCACAATATCAACAACCACTGAAGAAGTTACAACATCTACAACTGTACCTATCACGACTTCAAAACAAGTTATCACTACAACACAAACCACAGAACAAGCAACAACTACTGAAGAAGTAACAACTACGGAAAAAGCAACATCTACAAAGCAAGCAACAACTACAGAAGAAGCAACAACTACAGAAGAAGCAACAACTACAGAAGAAGCAACAACTACAGAACAAGCAACAACTACAGAAGAGGTAACTACCACTGAAAAGGCTACAACTACACCCAAACAAATCACAACTACAGTAGAAACTACGGAACAACCAACAACAACAGAAAAAGTTACTACTACTGAAAAAGCTACAACTGCTACAGAAACGGAAACTGCAACATTTGCATCCACTACTGAATCTGAAGAATGTTCTAGTGAAGAAACTACAACTGAAGAAATCACAACAACCACAGAAACTGAAACTCCCACAATATCAACAACCACTGAAGAAGTTACAACATCTACAACTGTACCTATCACGACTTCAAAACAAGTTATCACTACAACACAAACCACAGAACAAGCAACAACTACTGAAGAAGTAACAACTACGGAAAAAGCAACATCTACAAAGCAAGCAACAACTACAGAAGAAGCAACAACTACAGAACAAGCAACAACTACAGAAGAAGTAACTACCACTGAAAAGGCTACAACTACACCCAAACAAATCACAACTACAGTAGAAACTACGGAACAACCAACAACAACAGAAAAAGTTACTACTACTGAAAAAGCTACAACTGCTACAGAAACGGAAACTGCAACATTTGCATCCACTACTGAATCTGAAGAATGTTCAAGTGAAGAAACTACAACTGAAGAAATCACAACAACCACAGAAACTGAAACTCCCACAATATCAACAACCACTGAAGAAGTTACAACATCTACAACTGTACCTATCACGACTTCAAAACAAGTTATCACTACAACACAAACCACAGAACAAGCAACAACTACTGAAGAAGTAACAACTACGGAAAAAGCAACATCTACAAAGAAACAGAACAAGCAACAACTACAGAAGAAGCAACAACTACAGAACAAGCAACAACTACAGAAGAAGTAACTACCACTGAAAAGGCTACAACTACACCCAAACAAATCACAACTACAGTAGAAACTACGGAACAACCAACAACAACAGAAAAAGTTACTACTACTGAAAAAGCTACAACTGCTACAGAAACGGAAACTGCAACATTTGCATCCACTACTGAATCTGAAGAATGTTCTAGTGAAGAAACTACAACTGAAGAAATCACAACAACCACAGAAACTGAAACTCCCACAATATCAACAACCACTGAAGAAATTACAACATCTACAACTGTACCTATCACGACTTCAAAACAAGTTATCACTACAACACAAACCACAGAACAAGCAACAACTACTGAAGAAGTAACAACTACGGAAAAAGCAACATCTACAAAGCAAGCAACAACTACAGAAGAAGCAACAACTACAGAAGAAGCAACAACTACAGAACAAGCAACAACTACAGAAGAAGTAACTACCACTGAAAAGGCTACAACTACACCCAAACAAATCACAACTACAGTAGAAACTACGGAACAACCAACAACAACAGAAAAAGTTACTACTACTGAAAAAGCTACAACTGCTACAGAAACGGAAACTGCAACATTTGCATCCACTACTGAATCTGAAGAATGTTCTAGTGAAGAAACTACAACTGAAGAAATCACAACAACCACAGAAACTGAAACTCCCACAATATCAACAACCACTGAAGAAGTTACAACATCTACAACTGTACCTATCACGACTTCAAAACAAGTTATCACTACAACACAAACCACAGAACAAGCAACAACTACTGAAGAAGTAACAACTACGGAAAAGCAACATCTACAAAGCAAGCAACAACTACAGAAGAAGCAACAACTACAGAAGAAGCAACAACTACAGAACAAGCAACAACTACAGAAGAAGTAACTACCACTGAAAAGGCTACAACTACACCCAAACAAATCACAACTACAGTAGAAACTACGGAACAACCAACAACAACAGAAAAAGTTACTACTACTGAAAAGCTACAACTGCTACAGAAACGGAAACTGCAACATTTGCATCCACTACTGAATCTGAAGAATGTTCTAGTGAAGAAACTACAACTGAAGAAATCACAACAACCACAGAAACTGAAACTCCCACAATATCAACAACCACTGAAGAAGTTACAACATCTACAACTGTACCTATCACGACTTCAAAACAAGTTATCACTACAACACAAACCACAGAACAAGCAACAACTACTGAAGAAGTAACAACTACGGAAAAAGCAACAACTACAGAAGAAGCAACAACTACAGAAGAAGCAACAACTACAGAACAAGCAACAACTACAGAAGAAGTAACTACCACTGAAAAGGCTACAACTACACCCAAACAAATCACAACTACAGTAGAAACTACGGAACAACCAACAACAACAGAAAAAGTTACTACTACTGAAAAAGCTACAACTGCTACAGAAACGGAAACTGCAACATTTGCATCCACTACTGAATCTGAAGAATGTTCTAGTGAAGAAACTACAACTGAAGAAATCACAACAACCACAGAAACTGAAACTCCCACAATATCAACAACCACTGAAGAAGTTACAACATCTACAACTGTACCTATCACGACTTCAAAACAAGTTATCACTACAACACAAACCACAGAACAAGCAACAACTACGGAAAAAGCAACATCTACAAAGCAAGCAACAACTACAGAAGAAGCAACAACTACAGAAGAAGCAACAACTACAGAAGAAGCAACAACTACAGAACAAGCAACAACTACAGAAGAGGTAACTACCACTGAAAAGGCTACAACTACACCCAAACAAATCACAACTACAGTAGAAACTACGGAACAACCAACAACAACAGAAAAAGTTACTACTACTGAAAAAGCTACAACTGCTACAGAAACGGAAACTGCAACATTTGCATCCACTACTGAATCTGAAGAATGTTCTAGTGAAGAAACTACAACTGAAGAAATCACAACAACCACAGAAACTGAAACTCCCACAATATCAACAACCACTGAAGAAGTTACAACATCTACAACTGTACCTATCACGACTTCAAAACAAGTTATCACTACAACACAAACCACAGAACAAGCAACAACTACTGAAGAAGTAACAACTACGGAAAAGCAACATCTACAAAGCAAGCAACAACTACAGAAGAAGCAACAACTACAGAACAAGCAACAACTACAGAACAAGCAACAACTACAGAAGAAGTAACTACCACTGAAAAGGCTACAACTACACCCAAACAAATCACAACTACAGTAGAAACTACGGAACAACCAACAACAACAGAAAAAGTTACTACTACTGAAAAAGCTACAACTGCTACAGAAACGGAAACTGCAACATTTGCATCCACTACTGAATCTGAAGAATGTTCTAGTGAAGAAACTACAACTGAAGAAATCACAACAACCACAGAAACTGAAACTCCCACAATATCAACAACCACTGAAGAAGTTACAACATCTACAACTGTACCTATCACGACTTCAAAACAAGTTATCACTACAACACAAACCACAGAACAAGCAACAACTACTGAAGAAGTAACAACTACGGAAAAAGCAACATCTACAAAGCAAGCAACAACTACAGAAGAAGCAACAACTACAGAAGAAGCAACAACTACAGAACAAGCAACAACTACAGAAGAAGTAACTACCACTGAAAAGGCTACAACTACACCCAAACAAATCACAACTACAGTAGAAACTACGGAACAACCAACAACAACAGAAAAAGTTACTACTACTGAAAAAGCTACAACTGCTACAGAAACGGAAACTGCAACATTTGCATCCACTACTGAATCTGAAGAATGTTCTAGTGAAGAAACTACAACTGAAGAAATCACAACAACCACAGAAACTGAAACTCCCACAATATCAACAACCACTGAAGAAGTTACAACATCTACAACTGTACCTATCACGACTTCAAAACAAGTTATCACTACAACACAAACCACAGAACAAGCAACAACTACTGAAGAAGTAACAACTACGGAAAAAGCAACAATCTACAGAAGCAAGCAACAACTACAGAAGAAGCAACAACTACAGAAGAAGCAACAACTACAGAACAAGCAACAACTACAGAAGAAGTAACTACCACTGAAAAGGCTACAACTACACCCAAACAAATCACAACTACAGTAGAAACTACGGAACAACCAACAACAACAGAAAAGTTACTACTACTGAAAAAGCTACAACTGCTACAGAAACGGAAACTGCAACATTTGCATCCACTACTGAATCTGAAGAATGTTCTAGTGAAGAAACTACAACTGAAGAAATCACAACAACCACAGAAACTGAAACTCCCACAATATCAACAACCACTGAAGAAGTTACAACATCTACAACTGTACCTATCACGACTTCAAAACAAGTTATCACTACAACACAAACCACAGAACAAGCAACAACTACTGAAGAAGCAACAACTACGAAAAAGCAACAACTACAGCAGAAGCAACAACTACAGAAGAAGCAACAACTACAGAAGAAGCAACAACTACAGAACAAGCAACAACTACAGAAGAAGTAACTACCACTGAAAAGGCTACAACTACACCCAAACAAATCACAACTACAGTAGAAACTACGGAACAACCAACAACAACAGAAAAAGTTACTACTACTGAAAAAGCTACAACTGCTACAGAAACGGAAACTGCAACATTTGCATCCACTACTGAATCTGAAGAATGTTCTAGTGAAGAAACTACAACTGAAGAAATCACAACAACCACAGAAACTGAAACTCCCACAATATCAACAACCACTGAAGAAGTTACAACATCTACAACTGTACCTATCACGACTTCAAAACAAGTTATCACTACAACACAAACCACAGAACAAGCAACAACTACTGAAGAAGTAACAACTACGGAAAAAGCAACATCTACAAAGCAAAGCAACAACTACAGAAGAAGCAACAACTACAGAACAAGCAACAACTACAGAAGAAGTAACTACCACTGAAAAGGCTACAACTACACCCAAACAAATCACAACTACAGTAGAAACTACGGAACAACCAACAACAACAGAAAAAGTTACTACTACTGAAAAAGCTACAACTGCTACAGAAACGGAAACTGCAACATTTGCATCCACTACTGAATCTGAAGAATGTTCTAGTGAAGAAACTACAACTGAAGAAATCACAACAACCACAGAAACTGAAACTCCCACAATATCAACAACCACTGAAGAAGTTACAACATCTACAACTGTACCTATCACGACTTCAAAACAAGTTATCACTACAACACAAACCACAGAACAAGCAACAACTACTGAAGAAGTAACAACTACGGAAAAAGCAACATCTACAAAGCAAGCAACAACTACAGAAGAAGCAACAACTACAGAACAAGCAACAACTACAGAAGAAGTAACTACCACTGAAAAGGCTACAACTACACCCAAACAAATCACAACTACAGTAGAAACTACGGAACAACCAACAACAACAGAAAAAGTTACTACTACTGAAAAAGCTACAACTGCTACAGAAACGGAAACTGCAACATTTGCATCCACTACTGAATCTGAAGAATGTTCTAGTGAAGAAACTACAACTGAAGAAATCACAACAACCACAGAAACTGAAACTCCCACAATATCAACAACCACTGAAGAAGTTACAACATCTACAACTGTACCTATCACGACTTCAAAACAAGTTATCACTACAACACAAACCACAGAACAAGCAACAACTACTGAAGAAGTAACAACTACGGAAAAAGCAACATCTACAAAGCAAGCAACAACTACAGAAGAAGCAACAACTACAGAAGAAGCAACAACTACAGAACAAGCAACAACTACAGAAGAAGTAACTACCACTGAAAGGGCTACAACTACACCCAAACAAATCACAACTACAGTAGAAACTACGGAACAACCAACAACAACAGAAAAAGTTACTACTACTGAAAAAGCTACAACTGCTACAGAAACGGAAACTGCAACATTTGCATCCACTACTGAATCTGAAGAATGTTCTAGTGAAGAAACTACAACTGAAGAAATCACAACAACCACAGAAACTGAAACTCCCACAATATCAACAACCACTGAAGAAGTTACAACATCTACAACTGTACCTATCACGACTTCAAAACAAGTTATCACTACAACACAAACCACAGAACAAGCAACAACTACTGAAGAAGTAACAACTACGGAAAAAGCAACATCTACAAAGCAAGCAACAACTACAGAAGAAGCAACAACTACAGAAGAAGCAACAACTACAGAACAAGCAACAACTACAGAAGAAGTAACTACCACTGAAAAGGCTACAACTACACCCAAACAAATCACAACTACAGTAGAAACTACGGAACAACCAACAACAACAGAAAAAGTTACTACTACTGAAAAAGCTACAACTGCTACAGAAACGGAAACTGCAACATTTGCATCCACTACTGAATCTGAAGAATGTTCTAGTGAAGAAACTACAACTGAAGAAATCACAACAACCACAGAAACTGAAACTCCCACAATATCAACAACCACTGAAGAAGTTACAACATCTACAACTGTACCTATCACGACTTCAAAACAAGTTATCACTACAACACAAACCACAGAACAAGCAACAACTACTGAAGAAGTAACAACTACGGAAAAAGCAACATCTACAAAGCAAGCAACAACTACAGAAGAAGCAACAACTACAGAAGAAGCAACAACTACAGAACAAGCAACAACTACAGAAGAAGTAACTACCACTGAAAAGGCTACAACTACACCCAAACAAATCACAACTACAGTAGAAACTACGGAACAACCAACAACAACAGAAAAGTTACTACTACTGAAAAAGCTACAACTGCTACAGAAACGGAAACTGCAACATTTGCATCCACTACTGAATCTGAAGAATGTTCTAGTGAAGAAACTACAACTGAAGAAATCACAACAACCACAGAAACTGAAACTCCCACAATATCAACAACCACTGAAGAAGTTACAACATCTACAACTGTACCTATCACGACTTCAAAACAAGTTATCACTACAACACAAACCACAGAACAAGCAACAACTACTGAAGAAGTAACAACTACGGAAAAAGCAACATCTACAAAGCAAGCAACAACTACAGAAGAAGCAACAACTACAGAAGAAGCAACAACTACAGAACAAGCAACAACTACAGAAGAAGTAACTACCACTGAAAAGGCTACAACTACACCCAAACAAATCACAACTACAGTAGAAACTACGGAACAACCAACAACAACAGAAAAAGTTACTACTACTGAAAAAGCTACAACTGCTACAGAAACGGAAACTGCAACATTTGCATCCACTACTGAATCTGAAGAATGTTCTAGTGAAGAAACTACAACTGAAGAAATCACAACAACCACAGAAACTGAAACTCCCACAATATCAACAACCACTGAAGAAGTTACAACATCTACAACTGTACCTATCACGACTTCAAAACAAGTTATCACTACAACACAAACCACAGAACAAGCAACAACTACTGAAGAAGTAACAACTACGGAAAAAGCAACATCTACAAAGCAAGCAACAACTACAGAAGAAGCAACAACTACAGAAGAAGCAACAACTACAGAACAAGCAACAACTACAGAAGAAGTAACTACCACTGAAAAGGCTACAACTACACCCAAACAAATCACAACTACAGTAGAAACTACGGAACAACCAACAACAACAGAAAAAGTTACTACTACTGAAAAGCTACAACTGCTACAGAAACGGAAACTGCAACATTTGCATCCACTACTGAATCTGAAGAATGTTCTAGTGAAGAAACTACAACTGAAGAAATCACAACAACCACAGAAACTGAAACTCCCACAATATCAACAACCACTGAAGAAGTTACAACATCTACAACTGTACCTATCACGACTTCAAAACAAGTTATCACTACAACACAAACCACAGAACAAGCAACAACTACTGAAGAAGTAACAACTACGGAAAAAGTAACATCTACAAAGCAAGCAACAACTACAGAAGAAGCAACAACTACAGAAGAAGTAACTACCACTGAAAAGGCTACAACTACACCCAAACAAATCACAACTACAGTAGAAACTACGGAACAACCAACAACAACAGAAAAAGTTACTACTACTGAAAAAGCTACAACTGCTACAGAAACGGAAACTGCAACATTTGCATCCACTACTGAATCTGAAGAATGTTCTAGTGAAGAAACTACAACTGAAGAAATCACAACAACCACAGAAACTGAAACTCCCACAATATCAACAACCACTGAAGAAGTTACAACATCTACAACTGTACCTATCACGACTTCAAAACAAGTTATCACTACAACACAAACCACAGAACAAGCAACAACTACTGAAGAAGTAACAACTACGGAAAAAGCAACATCTACAAAGCAAGCAACAACTACAGAAGAAGCAACAACTACAGAAGAAGCAACAACTACAGAACAAGCAACAACTACAGAAGAAGTAACAACTACGGAAAAAGCAACATCTACAAAGCAAGCAACAACTACAGAAGAAGCAACAACTACAGAACAAGCAACAACTACAGAAGAAGTAACTACCACTGAAAGGGCTACAACTACACCCAAACAAATCACAACTACAGTAGAAACTACGGAACAACCAACAACAACAGAAAAAGTTACTACTACTGAAAAAGCTACAACTGCTACAGAAACGGAAACTGCAACATTTGCATCCACTACTGAATCTGAAGAATGTTCTAGTGAAGAAACTACAACTGAAGAAATCACAACAACCACAGAAACTGAAACTCCCACAATATCAACAACCACTGAAGAAGTTACAACATCTACAACTGTACCTATCACGACTTCAAAACAAGTTATCACTACAACACAAACCACAGAACAAGCAACAACTACTGAAGAAGTAACAACTACGGAAAAAGCAACATCTACAAAGCAAGCAAACTACAGAAGAAGCAACAACTACAGAAGAAGCAACAACTACAGAAGAAGCAACAACTACAGAACAAGCAACAACTACAGAAGAAGTAACTACCACTGAAAAGGCTACAACTACACCCAAACAAATCACAACTACAGTAGAAACTACGGAACAACCAACAACAACAGAAAAAGTTACTACTACTGAAAAAGCTACAACTGCTACAGAAACGGAAACTGCAACATTTGCATCCACTACTGAATCTGAAGAATGTTCTAGTGAAGAAACTACAACTGAAGAAATCACAACAACCACAGAAACTGAAACTCCCACAATATCAACAACCACTGAAGAAGTTACAACATCTACAACTGTACCTATCACGACTTCAAAACAAGTTATCACTACAACACAAACCACAGAACAAGCAACAACTACTGAAGAAGTAACAACTACGGAAAAAGCAACATCTACAAAGCAAGCAACAACTACAGAAGAAGCAACAACTACAGAACAAGCAACAACTACAGAAGAAGTAACTACCACTGAAAAGGCTACAACTACACCCAAACAAATCACAACTACAGTAGAAACTACGGAACAACCAACAACAACAGAAAAAGTTACTACTACTGAAAAAGCTACAACTGCTACAGAAACGGAAACTGCAACATTTGCATCCACTACTGAATCTGAAGAATGTTCTAGTGAAGAAACTACAACTGAAGAAATCACAACAACCACAGAAACTGAAACTCCCACAATATCAACAACCACTGAAGAAGTTACAACATCTACAACTGTACCTATCACGACTTCAAAACAAGTTATCACTACAACACAAACCACAGAACAAGCAACAACTACTGAAGAAGTAACAACTACGGAAAAAGCAACATCTACAAAGCAAGCAACAACTACAGAAGAAGCAACAACTACAGAAGAAGCAACAACTACAGAACAAGCAACAACTACAGAAGAAGTAACTACCACTGAAAAGGCTACAACTACACCCAAACAAATCACAACTACAGTAGAAACTACGGAACAACCAACAACAACAGAAAAAGTTACTACTACTGAAAAAGCTACAACTGCTACAGAAACGGAAACTGCAACATTTGCATCCACTACTGAATCTGAAGAATGTTCTAGTGAAGAAACTACAACTGAAGAAATCACAACAACCACAGAAACTGAAACTCCCACAATATCAACAACCACTGAAGAAGTTACAACATCTACAACTGTACCTATCACGACTTCAAAACAAGTTATCACTACAACACAAACCACAGAACAAGCAACAACTACTGAAGAAGTAACAACTACGGAAAAGCAACATCTACAAAGCAAGCAACAACTACAGAAGAAGCAACAACTACAGAAGAAGCAACAACTACAGAACAAGCAACAACTACAGAAGAGGTAACTACCACTGAAAAGGCTACAACTACACCCAAACAAATCACAACTACAGTAGAAACTACGGAACAACCAACAACAACAGAAAAAGTTACTACTACTGAAAAAGCTACAACTGCTACAGAAACGGAAACTGCAACATTTGCATCCACTACTGAATCTGAAGAATGTTCTAGTGAAGAAACTACAACTGAAGAAATCACAACAACCACAGAAACTGAAACTCCCACAATATCAACAACCACTGAAGAAGTTACAACATCTACAACTGTACCTATCACGACTTCAAAACAAGTTATCACTACAACACAAACCACAGAACAAGCAACAACTACTGAAGAAGTAACAACTACGGAAAAAGCAACATCTACAAAGCAAGCAACAACTACAGAAGAAGCAACAACTACAGAAGAAGCAACAACTACAGAACAAGCAACAACTACAGAAGAAGTAACTACCACTGAAAAGGCTACAACTACACCCAAACAAATCACAACTACAGTAGAAACTACGGAACAACCAACAACAACAGAAAAAGTTACTACTACTGAAAAAGCTACAACTGCTACAGAAACGGAAACTGCAACATTTGCATCCACTACTGAATCTGAAGAATGTTCTAGTGAAGAAACTACAACTGAAGAAATCACAACAACCACAGAAACTGAAACTCCCACAATATCAACAACCACTGAAGAAGTTACAACATCTACAACTGTACCTATCACGACTTCAAAACAAGTTATCACTACAACACAAACCACAGAACAAGCAACAACTACTGAAGAAGTAACAACTACGGAAAAAGCAACAACTACAGAAGAAGCAACAACTACAGAAGAAGCAACAACTACAGAACAAGCAACAACTACAGAAGAGGTAACTACCACTGAAAAGGCTACAACTACACCCAAACAAATCACAACTACAGTAGAAACTACGGAACAACCAACAACAACAGAAAAAGTTACTACTACTGAAAAAGCTACAACTGCTACAGAAACGGAAACTGCAACATTTGCATCCACTACTGAATCTGAAGAATGTTCTAGTGAAGAAACTACAACTGAAGAAATCACAACAACCACAGAAACTGAAACTCCCACAATATCAACAACTACTGAAGAAATTACAACATCTACAACTGTACCTATCACGACTTCAAAACAAGTTATCACTACAACACAAACCACAGAACAAGCAACAACTACTGAAGAAGTAACAACTACGGAAAAAGTAACATCTACAAAGCAAGCAACAACTACAGAAGAAGCAACAACTACAGAACAAGCAACAACTACAGAAGAAGTAACTACCACTGAAAAGGCTACAACTACACCCAAACAAATCACAACTACAGTAGAAACTACGGAACAACCAACAACAACAGAAAAAGTTACTACTACTGAAAAGCTACAACTGCTACAGAAACGGAAACTGCAACATTTGCATCCACTACTGAATCTGAAGAATGTTCAAGTGAAGAAACTACAACTGAAGAAATCACAACAACCACAGAAACTGAAACTCCCACAATATCAACAACTACTGAAGAAATTACAACATCTACAACTGTACCTATCACGACTTCAAAACAAGTTATCACTACAACACAAACCACAGAACAAGCAACAACTACTGAAGAAGTAACAACTACGGAAAAGCAACATCTACAAAGCAAGCAACAACTACAGAAGAAGCAACAACTACAGAACAAGCAACAACTACAGAAGAAGTAACTACCACTGAAAGGGCTACAACTACACCCAAACAAATCACAACTACAGTAGAAAC
Source organism: Abscondita cerata (assembly GCA_030710515.1). Lineage (NCBI taxonomy): Eukaryota > Metazoa > Arthropoda > Insecta > Coleoptera > Lampyridae > Abscondita > Abscondita cerata. Next base: position 723,013 of record JALBCR010002352.1, read on the forward strand.
TACGGAACAACCAACAACAACAGAAAAAGTTACTACTACTGAAAAAGCTACAACTGCTACAGAAACGGAAACTGCAACATTTGCATCCACTACTGAATCTGAAGAATGTTCTAGTGAAGAAACTACAACTGAAGAAATCACAACAACCACAGAAACTGAAACTCCCACAATATCAACAACCACTGAAGAAATTACAACATCTACAACTGTACCTATCACGACTTCAAAACAAGTTATCACTACAACACAAACCACAGAACAAGCAACAACTACTGAAGAAGTAACAACTACGGAAAAAGCAACATCTACAAAGCAAGCAACAACTACAGAAGAAGCAACAACTACAGAAGAAGCAACAACTACAGAACAAGCAACAACTACAGAAGAAGTAACTACCACTGAAAAGGCTACAACTACACCCAAACAAATCACAACTACAGTAGAAACTACGGAACAACCAACAACAACAGAAAAAGTTACTACTACTGAAAAAGCTACAACTGCTACAGAAACGGAAACTGCAACATTTGCATCCACTACTGAATCTGAAGAATGTTCTAGTGAAGAAACTACAACTGAAGAAATCACAACAACCACAGAAACTGAAACTCCCACAATATCAACAACCACTGAAGAAGTTACAACATCTACAACTGTACCTATCACGACTTCAAAACAAGTTATCACTACAACACAAACCACAGAACAAGCAACAACTACTGAAGAAGTAACAACTACGGAAAAAGTAACATCTACAAAGCAAGCAACAACTACAGAAGAAGCAACAACTACAGAAGAAGCAACAACTACAGAACAAGCAACAACTACAGAAGAAGTAACTACCACTGAAAGGGCTACAACTACACCCAAACAAATCACAACTACAGTAGAAACTACGGAACAACCAACAACAACAGAAAAAGTTACTACTACTGAAAAAGCTACAACTGCTACAGAAACGGAAACTGCAACATTTGCATCCACTACTGAATCTGAAGAATGTTCTAGTGAAGAAACTACAACTGAAGAAATCACAACAACCACAGAAACTGAAACTCCCACAATATCAACAACCACTGAAGAAATTACAACATCTACAACTGTACCTATCACGACTTCAAAACAAGTTATCACTACAACACAAACCACAGAACAAGCAACAACTACTGAAGAAGTAACAACTACGGAAAAAGCAACATCTACAAAGCAAGCAACAACTACAGAAGAAGCAACAACTACAGAAGAAGCAACAACTACAGAACAAGCAACAACTACAGAAGAAGTAACTACCACTGAAAAGGCTACAACTACACCCAAACAAATCACAACTACAGTAGAAACTACGGAACAACCAACAACAACAGAAAAAGTTACTACTACTGAAAAAGCTACAACTGCTACAGAAACGGAAACTGCAACATTTGCATCCACTACTGAATCTGAAGGATGTTCTAGTGAAGAAACTACAACTGAAGAAATCACAACAACCACAGAAACTGAAACTCCCACAATATCAACAACCACTGAAGAAGTTACAACATCTACAACTGTACCTATCACGACTTCAAAACAAGTTATCACTACAGCACAAACCACAGAACAAGCAACAACTACTGAAGAAGTAACAACTACGGAAAAGTAACATCTACAAAGCAAGCAACAACTACAGAAGAAGCAACAACTACAGAACAAGCAACAACTACAGAAGAAGTAACTACCACTGAAAAGGCTACAACTACACCCAAACAAATCACAACTACAGTAGAAACTACGGAACAAACAACAACAACAGAAAAAGTTACTACTACTGAAAAAGCTACAACTGCTACAGAAACGGAAACTGCAACATTTGCATCCACTACTGAATCTGAAGAATGTTCAAGTGAAGAAACTACAACTGAAGAAAACACAACAACCACAGAAACTGAAACTCCCACAATATCAACAACCACTGAAGAAGTTACAACATCTACAACTGTACCTATCACGACTTCAAAACTAGTTATCACTACAACACAAACCACAGAACAAGCAACAACTACTGAAGAAGTAACAACTACGGAAAAAGTAACATCTACAAAGCAAGCAACAACTACAGAAGAAGCAACAACTACAGAACAAGCAACAACTACAGAAGAAGTAACTACCACTGAAAAGGCTACAACTACACCCAAACAAATCACAACTACAGTAGAAACTACGGAACAACCAACAACAACAGAAAAAGTTACTACTACTGAAAAAGCTACAACTGCTACAGAAACGGAAACTGCAACATTTGCATCCACTACTGAATCTGAAGAATGTTCTAGTGAAGAAACTACAACTGAAGAAATCACAACAACCACAGAAACTGAAACTCCCACAATATCAACAACCACTGAAGAAGTTACAACATCTACAACTGTACCTATCACGACTTCAAAACAAGTTATCACTACAACACAAACCACAGAACAAGCAACAACTACTGAAGAAGTAACAACTACAGAAAAAGCAACATCTACAAAGCAAGCAACAACTACAGAACAAGCAACAACTACAGAACAAGCAACAACTACAGAACAAGCAACAACTACAGCACAAGCAACAACTACAGAAGAAGTAACTACCACTGAAAAGGCTACAACTACACCCAAACAAATCGCAACTACAGTAGAAACTACGGAACAACCAACAACAACAGAAAAAGTTACTACTACTGAAAAAGCTACAACTGCTACAGAAACGGAAACTGCAACATTTGCATCCACTACTGAATCTGAAGAATGTTCTAGTGAAGAAACTACAACTGAAGAAATCACAACAACCACAGAAACTGAAACTCCCACAATATCAACAACCACTGAAGAAGTTACAACATCTACAACTGTACCTATCACGACTTCAAAACAAGTTATCACTACAACACAAACCACAGAACAAGCAACAACTACTGAAGAAGTAACAACTACGGAAAAGCAACATCTACAAAGCAAGCAACAACTACAGAAGAAGCAACAACTACAGAAGAAGCAACAACTACAGAACAAGCAACAACTACAGAAGAAGTAACTACCACTGAAAAGGCTACAACTACACCCAAACAAATCACAACTACAGTAGAAACTACGGAACAACCAACAACAACAGAAAAAGTTACTACTACTGAAAAAGCTACAACTGCTACAGAAACGGAAACTGCAACATTTGCATCCACTACTGAATCTGAAGAATGTTCTAGTGAAGAAACTACAACTGAAGAAATCACAACAACCACAGAAACTAAAACTCCCACAATATCAACAACCACTGAAGAAGTTACAACATCTACAACTGTACCTATCACGACTTCAAAACAAGTTATCACTACAACACAAACCACAGAACAACCAACAACTACTGAAGAAGTAACAACTACGGAAAAGCAATACCTACAAAGCAAGCAACAACTACAGAAGAAGCAACAACTACAGAACAAGCAACAACTACAGAAGAGGTAACTACCACTGAAAAGGCTACAACTACACCCAAACAAATCACAACTACAGTAGAAACTACGGAACAACCAACAACAACAGAAAAAGTTACTACTACTGAAAAGCTACAACTGCTACAGAAACGGAAACTGCAACATTTGCATCCACTACTGAATCTGAAGAATGTTCTAGTGAAGAAACTACAACTGAAGAAATCACAACAACCACAGAAACTGAAACTCCCACAATATCAACAACCACTGAAGAAGTTACAACATCTACAACTGTACCTATCACGACTTCAAAACAAGTTATCACTACAGCACAAACCACAGAACAAGCAACAACTACTGAAGAAGTAACAACTACGGAAAAAGTAACATCTACAAAGCAAGCAACAACTACAGAAGAAGCAACAACTACAGAACAAGCAACAACTACAGAAGAAGTAACTACCACTGAAAAGGCTACAACTACACCCAAACAAATCACAACTACAGTAGAAACTACGGAACAACCAACAACAACAGAAAAAGTTACTACTACTGAAAAAGCTACAACTGCTACAGAAACGGAAACTGCAACATTTGCATCCACTACTGAATCTGAAGAATGTTCAAGTGAAGAAACTACAACTGAAGAAAACACAACAACCACAGAAACTGAAACTCCCACAATATCAACAACCACTGAAGAAGTTACAACATCTACAACTGTACCTATCACGACTTCAAAACAAGTTATCACTACAGCACAAACCACAGAACAAGCAACAACTACTGAAGAAGTAACAACTACGGAAAAGTAACATCTACAAAGCAAGCAACAACTACAGAAGAAGCAACAACTACAGAACAAGCAACAACTACAGAAGAAGTAACTACCACTGAAAAGGCTACAACTACACCCAAACAAATCACAACTACAGTAGAAACTACGGAACAACCAACAACAGAAAAAGTTACTACTACTGAAAAAGCTACAACTGCTACAGAAACGGAAACTGCAACATTTGCATCCACTACTGAATCTGAAGAATGTTCTAGTGAAGGAACTACAACTGAAGAAATCACAACAACCACAGAAACTAAAACTCCCACAATATCAACAACTACTGAAGAAGTTACAACATCTACAACTGTACCTATCACGACTTCAAAACAAGTTATCACTACAACACAAACCACAAAACAACCAACAACTACTGAAGAAGTAACAACTACGGAAAAAGCAACATCTACAAAGCAAGCAACAACTACAGAAGAAGCGACAACTACAGAACAACCAACAAGTACAGAAGAAACAACTACCACTGAAAAAGCTACAACCACATCCAAACAAGTAACTACCACAATTGAAACTACGGAACAACCAACAACAACAGATAAAGTTACTACTACTGAAAAAGCTACAACTGCTACAGAAACGAAAACTGCAACATTTGCATCCACTACTGAATCCGAAGAATTTTCTAGTGAAGAATCTACAACAGAAGAAGTCACAACAACCACAGAAACTAAAACTCCCATAGTATCAACAACCACAGAGGAAATAACAACTTCTACAGCAGCACCAACTACTACTGTAAATATGTCTACCACTACCGAAAATTTAGAAACAACTACTGAAGAAGTTACAACTTCTACAACTCTAGCAACACAGAAGTTTACCACAACAAGCATTACTACTGAGACTACTGATGATGAATGTTTATTAACGGAGACTACCACAGTTACTACAGAACCCGTTTGTTCTAGCGCAGAAGTGTTAGTATCATCTGAATGTGCTAGTTTATTATTAATTATTAATCTAAATGAAACAGAATTTGTCATTGATTTTGGGGAAGATGTCAATGTCACAATAATTTCTAACGACACTGGAAAATGTGTAACTTCCAATAATTTTGAAGGAACTAATGTCATGTGCAATTCAAACACAAGTAATGGTTTGGAACCATGTGGAATTAATTGTGATCCAAATATAGACATATTTATTTCAACAGAGACCAATATAACTCACTTAAATTTCTCTTCAACAGATAACGAAACTGTAAACATTTACTATGCCGATCCATCTACAAACTTATTGTCTCCATCTTCATCGTTTAGTGCTAGAAAAATGAATCTAATGTACAATGCCAATGATATCAATTCACCTCTTACAAGTAATTCAGAATTCAAATGTTCTAAGCCTGGAATATTTCCAGATGATGTCGTCTGTAATGTTTATCATATATGTTCAAGTAATGGAACAAATGCATCTAGTTTTAAATGTCCCGATGGGACAAGATTTAATAGAAATACCCGAAGTTGTAGCAGTACCCCAGTAGAATGTCCTGGCGATCCACCATTATACTGCAATAAATCTGGCTATAACCCACATCCTTTGTACTGCAACAGATATTATCTATGTAATTGGAATACTTTTATGAGAGTATTTATGATACGTCAGTATTATTGTCCTCAAAATTATAAATTTGATATAAACGAAGGAAAATGTTCTAATTCAAATTACAGTGAATGCTATAAACACTCCGTAATTGAAGCACATATTCAAACACTGGAGCCATTTATTTGTCCATCTCGAGGTGTGTTTCCATACGAATACAACTGCATTAATTATTATTATTGCTCATCGCCTGATTCTCAGGCAATACTATCATCTTGCAGTCAAAACAAGTTATTTGATAGGATCCGCAGAAAATGTTTCAAGTACGAAACTACTCTGTGTCCAATTATTAACGCAGTACCAAAAATGATGTTATTTTAGTACCTTCTCTTAACAAACTATAATTTCTTTATTAAAAATCCATTATCTATGGATTAAAATTCCACTAATTTTTTTGTAAGTACTAACCCAAAATAATAAAATTATGAATTTGAGACTATATTTTTATTTAAAGATCAACGTTAACAAAATAGTGATATGATTTTTAGTTACTAGGTGGACCAGCCCTACACCAAATGTATGGCATCTAGTAGCCAATGTTGTAGTTATATAGGTATACATATTCGACTAAAAACTGTATTACCGACGATGATAGGTAAATATTTTCTCCTATAAGTTTTCTTAATTTGATTTGTTCTTCGTTGAGGAGGGGCACCAAAAACCACTAAGTTGTTTTTCAGGCAACGTTTCGTGCAACAGAATGTACACTTCTTCAGGCCTTTAAAACGGAAAAGTGGTCCGCCACTTGAATAAGGATAAAAAACTCATAGATATTAAACAAACACAAAATAAATTAACAATTAAATTTTATTTAATTCTGCTGCTACTTTTGCAAAAAACCGACCACCTTTAATTTTTGAAAAATTGGTTATGATGGTTATTTTGGCTTTTAGTTTACACTTTTGATTTTTTATCGAAAAAAAACCTCCTCCTGGATCATTTTAAAGAAGGTAGGTTGAATCCACTTCGATATTTTATAATTTTCGGATTATTATCCTTGCCAGCATAACCATAATTAAATATCCATTGACTTAATTAAAACGGAGTACGTCTGCAATGACCAGCAGAATAAGCCAAAGGGTAAAACCCACAACCAAAAAACCAAAAAAAAAGTGCCTGCAATTAATAGAACCCGTAAGAACAAATATTTTATTAAAACAAAGGAAAGTGAAAGAAAGGTACTTACACCGGAACCGTTATTGAAGACTTATTCCCTAATTAGAATGGGATGTTTTTACTTCAATCGATATTACAAAACACATGTCTAATTGTTCGAATTTTATACAGCATTTTCCATGTACACCCTTTCACAACGATCAGCAAATCGGAAATAACGTATAATTTTTGCGAGAAAATGAGTACAAATTATCAGAACTGGCAACTCCAAACAACTAAAATCCTCAGAAGATTTCTCAAACCAAACATTCATATTCACGCATGAGTGTAAACACGGCAATCATTTGAAATTATTTCCGGTTATACCGTTGTTATTTTAAATACAATGCCCCAATTTTTATTTTATTTTCGGTTTCTGCGTAAAATTTTACGTCTACCAATACCAGGTTTGGCGTACCTATCTCTTACCATTATTACGAAAAAAAATAATTTCAGGCTTTAGCAACAAAATTTTAAATCTACTGAACAATTAATATTTCATGAAACAAAAAAGACAAATAAGCGAAATTTGTACAACGGTTAGACATGATATTGGACTGTGTTTTTAGTATTAGACATTTTTGAAATTTATTTCTAGGGGAGGTCCGGGATTAACGTAGTTAAGAAAATTAAAATTGTCAAGGAGTCAATTCTCCATAAGCCAAATATATTTTTATATATGTAGTAAATAAGAAATGTACTGTTTATATGTATGGATAATCAAATATGCCAAATAAAATACCGGGTGTCTACTTATATTTTCCCCTATTTAACTGCTTATAACTTCTAAACGCTTTAGAATAGAAACATGAAACTGAAATGTTACTTTTTAGTATAAGTTTTCTTTGAATACATTGTTTTTTTTATCAATTTTGAGGACGTCATAACGAAAGTGGCGGATTTTTGACAATTTTTTGTTAACTTTTTTGTCATGGATCATCCGGTATATTTTTTGTAGTTTGAAATAACTGAGTTTCACCAATCCAACGATGCAAAGTTTTTCAAAATCGGTTACCGAATGACTAAGTAATCAATTTTTAAAATGAAAGATACAAATCAAAAATTGTACAACAGAACATCAATTCAATTTTACATAAAACAATACACAAACAGAAAAGTGCAAGTACTATTTCATTAAATTCTCAATGTGCCGCCCTTCTTGATGAATACAGGTGTCCCAACGTAGATATAAATTTGTGACAGCTTTCTGCAGCATATCTTGGGTAATGCTGTCAAATGCTTGACAAATATGATTCCTCAATTCTTCCAAATTTTGTGGTGCAGTATTATAAGCTAGAGATTTTACGTATCCTCATACAAAAAAATTGGGAACTATTAAATCAGGTGAATTAGGAGCCCTTTCTACTGGACCACTTCTACCAATCCAGTTGTCACCAAATTTATTGGAAACAGAGTTTCTAGCAACTAAGGAAAAATGAGGCGGTGCTCCATCTTGTTGAAAATAGGTTTTATTCCTGTTACCATATAATTGTACATCCTGATCTAACTGTGGATAGAAAAATAATTCTAACATGTCTGTATAACTATTTCCATTTACTGTTTTTTTTTAGACTTACTCATGTTGAAATGAGAAGCAAGTTTTCTAATCGACGATTTTGGATATCTTCTAACAAAATCATACACAGCTATGGTGTCATTTAGAACATTATTATGACCAGTCTCTATTTTTTCATGATAATGATCCATAGTTTTTAAATTTGTGGAACCAAGTCTTAATTGATTTTGAAGTGGGTGGTTGTTTATTAAAATTTGTGAAGAAACGTCTTTTAGTTAAAGTCACCGATTTTGTTTCAGCAAAATAAATTACATTTGCTTTTTCTACGTTAGAAAATACAATTTTTACTTAAAAACATACAACAACAATGACAGAAAATACGAAAATGATTACAAGAACTGAACAAATTGATGTTCTGTTGTACGATTTTTGATTTCTATCTCTCATTTTCAAAATTAATTACTCGGTCATTCGCTAACCGATTTTGATAAACGTTGCATCGCTGGATGGGTGAAAGTCAGTTCTTTCAAACTACAAAAAAATATACCGGGTGTTCCATGAAAAAAAGTTAGCAAAAAAATTGTCAAAAATCCGCCATTTTTGTTATGACGTCCTCGAAATCGATAAAAAAAATTCAAGGTATTCAAAGAAAACTTATACTAAAATGTAACATTTTAGTGAAAACCACATGTTTCTATCCTGAACCGTTTATAAGTTATAGGCAGTTAAAATAAGGGAAAATATAAGTGGACACCCTGTATTTGTTTATATTGTGTTAGGTGTACATTTGTTTTACGTAATAACACAAAACTATGTCGGGTAGCAAAATCTGTTTTAATTATCGTGAAGAAAACGTACATCAAATTAAATTAGAAAACAAATCGAATAAAGAACCAAATATGTACCATAAAAAGGATGAGGATAAAGTAAAATTGTGGAAAGTAGTGCCGTAAAAAATTATATATCATAGAAGTAGTTGTAAATTATTTTTGAGGTTCTAAAATGGCCTCCAGGAACCGTAATTACGATCTTGAGTTTTAAAACTGGTTTTCCGAAAACTTTTCTTATATTAACGATATTCTGACATAATCGTGAAGAAAATAATTTTCTTAAAAAATTCGGGTGAAGCAAAAAGCTAAACAAAATGTCAACAAAGTGCAATCAGTAGTTATTTACACTCACTTAATTTCAAAATCGTTACACCTATCAGCTGTGTCTGCAGGTGAGACAAAATATTCAAAAATTATTAATAATTATTAAATTACTCGGCATTTGTTTGATTAATGATGATGTGTATTTGATCAAGCAAACAGTGATACAATGCTTAAAATACCCACAATGGCGCAACGTTTAATTAATAAACACAATTAGTTATTTAATTTATTAAACCAAAAATAAATTTTTATCAAAGTTTATAGGTATCATAATTTTTCAAAATTTTCAACAATTAGCGTATAAAACGTAATTTGTTATTTCAGGATTGGGAAAATTACAATTTTAAAATAATGAAATAATTGGAAATTGTAACTAATTAACGAATTTTTTATTTAAAAAATATGGTGAGTGATAGTTAAATTAAACAAAACTAGATTAACTTAATTAAGAATTTTCATTGTGATAAATTCATTATCTTACAGTTGATGAGACATTAAATAGATTTTAACATTTCCGGATTTTTTATCAATCATAGTTTGCCAATCGATTTGAGTGGCACGCTTAGTAATTGCTAATTTATTGCCGTAACCGAACTATATAAAGTAGACAGACTATAAAATTTATTTAGGTATTGCTCCAGAATTAGCAATTATTTGATCTGTTACTGCTTCTGCTCATTTTAGCGTACCTCATATGAACTGTAGAAGTAGGTATTCATTTGTTATGAAAACATCTACTGAGTTTTTCTTTTGTGCATTGCTTTTCTGGGTAAGTACGTTAGTATAATTTTATTCTTAGAACTTTTAATTTGTTGCAAAACCTTGCGAATAGCGTCTGTATGTTAAATGTTGCTTCAGTTACTCTAAGTACGTTTTGCATATTGCTTATGCTGTTTCTCATTTTGGAATTCTATTTCAAGTTTGCTTTTGCAAATCTCTATAGTAATGCATTACTTTGATGACGGTTAGCGATAAAATAATTTCAAAGAATACCAATAAATTTTACAAAAAATGTGTTAAGTAAAAATTGTTATTTACATCAATTTTATTTATATTTTATCGTAAATAATATGTTTGAACATATTGTTAAGTAAAATTCAAAAAATTGTTCAAACACAAGTTACTGCAAAATTGAAATTAAAATAATTTTTTTTTTCGATTTCAGATTTTGAAATTGTATCATGTTACTTGTAACTTTAGTTTAGTCCATGAAATGCACAAAACTATTCTCTTTGTATTATATTATACCAAATTTATATTGTAAATACTAACATTGACTCTATGTTAGAAAAATAATTATGAACCAATGTGTTTTAGGCTTGCAACTGTTACGAGGTGATCGCAGATGCAGAATCAGAGGTATAAAAACAAAGCGAAATTGTTTATTAAATTTTAGATTTAAATTTTTCAGAATTGTTGTTGTGAAGAAAAAAAAACAGCAAATGTGTTTAGTGTACCAAGTGAACGAATAGATAATAAACAAATATTTAATTATACCGACAATGTAGAAGACATTTTCCGAAAAATTGGAAACGATTCGGATATAATACGAACAGCTGAAACGTTAGATAAAGGTTATTACACAGCTTTGTGTTGGTCTGAAATTATAACACTCACTGAAAGAAGAAATGGTACGAATACAGTCTCTAAAGAATATGCTATAACGTTTGAAACAAAATCAGACATACCCGATAAATATCTTAAACTTGATAACAATACCAAGTTTGGACGGGAATACAAACAGTATCATATATACGATCAAGCAACTAGAAAAAGTGAGATAGTGAATTTTACAACAATAAGTAAAAGCAACGAAGCTATTGTGAGGCAAAGTAGAAAAATGTTTTGTGGTTCAGGACCAGTTTATACAAAGGAATTTATGCAGTGGTCCCAGTCAGGCAGGAAAAGGGTTGAAATTAAAGTTAGTCCAAAAATGCAAAACTTGATTGCGAGCAATTTAAGTCCGAATATTTCATCTTATAAAACGAACACAACTAGAAGTTACACTATCCCAACAGAAATTATTGAAAGAACTAGATATCCCCAAGAAAATTCGAAGAAAACAACAATATCGCCGGATTATTTTTATAATAATAACATGCACGCAACTCATAAAATTATTCCACCCCATAGTTTCAGAAATTCGACTACATATCATTTCTACACAAACGGTGACATCGTTCCAACTGAGCACTCTAATTCAGCTCTACCAGATGAACGAGTATCTGTTTCAATTCCACAAATCATTAATTCAATTAATCCTGTTAAGCAACACTTTACAACAGACTACAATTCTTCACCAAAATATATAAAAGGTAAAGTAGAAAAAGTAACTAGTAATCCAATCCTTGCAGACGACCAACACAAGATCCAAAATGATAAACCCACGACTCGATTAAAAAATCAGTTTCGCGACCAACCTTTCCGCTCTGCAACACCACAATTTAATATCTTTACATCCAGTTATGCAAGCCCCGAAACCACCTCGACTAGTAATAATAATTCGGATACAACCGTCAACACAAATCCGGAAGTTTCAAGAACCACCGTCTTATCTACTTCTCAAAATCCCAATGTTTCACAAAGACCTTTATCAACGTTACAACATTCCATCACGACTATCGCCACGACCCCCGATTTTGATTATGACGATGATTTTAGTGACGAGTTGGGCGATATAAGAAAGGATGTTACGAAATCTACTGATTGCACCGATGTTACCGACAAATTAACGACACTACGTAAAAATGTTTTACAACAATCGATCCCAATTTAAATAGTCAGAATTTACAGGGTACTACTAAATCACCCATTGACATTGGAGATAGCGCAAACAGAATTGCGATTGGGGATTATCAAAATCCTAACAACGAACATGTAAGAAAAGGCACAGAAACTGCTGTGCCTGTCAATGATTTATCCACTCTTAACGTACCGACAGCAAGAACACCTGAAATAAAACATTGCATTTTACCGCCACAAAAAATTAAAGTAAAAGTAAAAATTTCCATTGATCTTAATATGAAACCGATTGAACTATCTGAACATCATCTTCATAGTGTTCCCATTATGGGAATAGAAAAAATTGCAGAGATTCCTATCAATTCTATCAAAGAAATTCCCACAGTGCCCGATGAATTAATCAACGCAGAGTGGAACACCTTTATGAAAGATTTAGGCAATCAATTTTTCACAATCAATAAAGAACAAATTTTAAATTATACACAATTGGTAAGCAATAATTTAAATTTGACTGCTCCCGAATCTGAACTTGATTATCAAATTCTTCCCGAAGAAACTGTAAAACGTTTGCAAGGTATTAAGGATTATTTACGATTTTGCCAAACCTTTACCCAAAAGAAAGTGAATGAATTAGGTGTTATTCCCGAATTTCGATTTTCAGGGAACTAGGACAGCAAGGACCGATGATATCTTTAAAACCGCCAAGCTTCGGATTTTATAATTACATGTTACCTCCGCAGTACAGTGCCGGTAATAGTTTTCCAATACAACAAAAAGGGAACTACGGTTCTCTTGGAAATGACTACTCAACGTATAATTTAAAGCAACCGAGGATGAATTATTTATCGGATTTGAAAAATAAAATGCAATACTATGATTACTTGCCAACACAATATAACAATCCTAGTAAGTTGGGAAACAATTCACCTTTGACGATAGCATCCTTGCCTAATGACGCTTATCGAGTTCTTCGAAACGGTCAACCGTACAGTCAAGAGGAAACATCTGCATCGTGTCCTGGTTGTACAGCAGTTAATGAATTCACTAATTCCTTAAATCGAGCTTTAAGTCATTTGCAGACGCTCCTGCAGGCCAAAAATGAACGGTAATAATTTTGATACATATCTAGTTGTAATATAAATATAAATGTATTTTTGTTTAATTGTGCGCAAAAGACTAATAAAAGTCTGTCAATATGTTTGTGTTTTACTGTACATTTCATTGGGTCAAAAATAATTTTGACCAAAAGAGAATAAATTACTTATACGAAAATGTGTGACCAACAACAAGTGGGTACTTGTTTTCTTGCTTTCAATAAATCAGACCCAATTACTACTATAACCAGTTTAATTTTTATCTTTGACGACGCGACGGGACGGTTTTATTAGGCGTAAAAAACACTACGGGCGAATGAAGTGAGTCGGGTAACTACAGACAAGAATAAAACATGTTATTTTTTCTCCAAACTTTTAGTTTCGCTGCCAATAGCAACCGGCTGTGTAAAAAAATGAGACTTTAGCGTCTAAAAATAGAAGGTAAAAGTTCAAGTAACTGACGTTTGAAGAAAAACACTTTTATTGAATTCAACGAACAACAATCAAATTATGATTATCCAGCGTCAAATCAAAAAATTTTATACAAAATCTGAATAAACGTGATTGACAGAGAAAAAAATGTTAACAAAAATTACGATACTATTCAAATGTACAGAGATAATGAGGATTATTTTTGTTTTTAAACATAAAAACTAGACGACAAGATAAAATTACTACAAGAACAGACAATATAGAATGTGAGGAGGTACACTCTACTTATTATCGTTTTAAGTCCACGCAGTAAATTTTGGCTATTGAAACCGCCGTCCTTAAAGATCTTTTGCTTTAGGAAATAAATAAAAGTCGCATGGGACCATACATAGTGTACGGTATTCACTTGTCATTTTCACTCTACAAAAATTGTGAGTGATCATGATCGTGGTAAAATATCCATTTTCCAATCAGTCCAAGATGTTTTATGATGATGCGATATTTCATTAACTGGTGCATGAGCCAGTTGTGGGATAGTAGATCTTTGCTGCTCCAGTATTGACGGTTTCTTCAGTTAACGGAGTAATTAGTGAACTTGGATTGTCTTAGAACTTGCAGTTATCCCGACCACTGTTTAACTTTTGTACCGTAGGAAAGAAGAAGAATTCGATGGCCGTTTTCATAGAAGCTGTTTTAGTTGCAGTTTTTCCCAGACCAAATTTAATTGCATACCTTCAAATCATCACGAATTTTAGAGGTGCAATAACAATGTCGCAACTTTCGAGCTCCGTCAAACTAAAATGAATAATTTATGACGCTTGTTATTTTGACAATGAAGGAAACCTTGGATCTCAGACTCGACCTTAAGTATTAATTGGGGTTCAACTGTACTAGGCCTAAGTCCATGCCCAACAAGCGCTTTAAATCATTTACTGTTTTAGGTAGTAGTGAAACAATTTAAAATGGCTGAAATCTTTTTTGGTATAGATTTAATTCCACTATTGGAAATTAAGCAACAAAAAACTTATTTTTCTTTTGCCGAGATGAGTTTTTCCTTTATTAATAACTTGTCAATCTTCGAAAAAATAACTTTAATTCTCGGAAGTGCTCTGTTGCATTGACCGATGTTCAAGATCCCTAGTGACTTCACTCACAACTCCTTGAAACAACTCGGCCGAGTTGCAAACCCAAACGTCATCAACGGAAACTCAAATAACCCAAAAGGAGTGATTAAGAAATTAACTTTCCTCGGATAATATTTAAAGAATTTACTTCTAATAAGCTAGCAAAAGATTGAAGTCTGCGCCGATTATCGGCTTTGAAACATCATCAACAATGAACTTCCAAGTAAATTTTTTTTTTCAAATTTAAGAGTAAATTAAAAATTTTCTTATCGAATGTACTAATTCGCAAGCCATTTGCGACAACCAATTGTGGATTGTCATTAGAAGATAATGTATGCACAGATTTTAAGTTAAGGATTACTGATACATTTGCTCCAGTATCAATTAAAAAACGTAAACCAAATTTGTATTATACCAACAGAACCTCTTGTTATCTTTGCTTTTAGAACGGCTGAAATTTCTGCGTTTTGTAAAATTTTTAACCTGATTTCTACCTCATTTATTTGAAACTTCTTGTACCTCAAGAAAAATAGAGTTTATAATTGGTGTTGATGATGTAACTTCACAAATCATATCTCCTAATATACTGAACTTTGGTTTTTGTGGAAGCCGTTACTACAAAGTGTTCAATTTTATTTGCAGCTGATTTTTTTGTTTCTCTGAGTAACTCAAACGGTTTACGATCTTCTAACTGCATTTTATTCAAAAGTGGTTTAATTTTTTTTTCTTCTGATTTTATAAAGTGTTCTTATGATCTTGTTTTCAAGTTAAGATGCCTACATAATGGATACGCATTATGGAGGTCTCCTAATTTTTGCCTAGAACTTGATTTTCATCAGAATTTATGTTTAGAATCAGTTTTAAATGTCAACTTAGAGTTTAGACAATGGACACTAGCATCGCTTCCTATTGCCTTTGGTGGGTTAGGAATAAGAAAAATTTTAGGTGTTTCTTTACCGGCCTTCTTGTCCTCAATTCACTGTGAGTCGGATTTTGCTTAACATTCTTTTATGTAGCTTATTATCGGAAATTCCAATCTTTTTAAAAAATGAAGCTTTAATAAATTGAAACAATTAAAATTTAGAATTACCTTCTATTCACAGTATTCAAAAAAATTGGGATTCAATAAATATTCAGCGGATTATTGACTTAAACTTAAATTTTTTTCAAGTTATTAAATTAAGCTTAAAGAGTCGAGTGCTTGGTTACATGCAATACTTTAAACTTCTGGATAACAACACTTTTCGCATTTGTACTGCGCTTATGCTGGGTAGTCAAATTTGTCATCCCCATATATGTTCATGTGGTTGTCATGTGGATTGTTACGAACTTCATGGTCTTTCTTGGTCGCTTTCCTCGTCATTTAAAACTGAACCAAATTCCAAACTATAATATTGTTAGCTTTGCCGTTGAAACCATAGGCCCATAGTGTAGTGAAGTACTGAAATTAGTGGTCAAAATTAAGAAAAAAATTATATTAAACTTCTTGGGAAAGCCGGGCAAAATTTTTTTTTGTCTCAAAGAATTTCCATGGCGATTCAGAAAGGAAATGCTGCAAGCATAACGGGGACTCTACCAGTGGGGCGAACTTTTGAAGAAATTTTTTACCTTTAGTTTTTTTTTATTTTGAATTTGTTTCTTTTTTCTGCATTTGTTATTGTTAAAATAATAATTATCAGTAGTAATTAAATTAAATATAAAATAAAAGGCTTTGCACAAAAATATTACAAAACAAAAGTAAATGAAATTATAAAAACTTATAAATTACAAGAGAAGGAAACGGAAGAAAAATTTAGGCAGAAAATAGAAATAGAAATAGAGAAAATAGAGAACACTGGGGTAGTTGGGGATTAGAGGAAGTATGGATAAGTTTCAAGAATAAAATTTTTACAAACAGCAAAAGAAACATGTGGAATAAACAAATTAAATAAATAAAAGAAACAAACGAAATGGTGGAACGAAGAAATAAAACAACAAATACAAATGAAGAAAAATGGAAAGTATACCTTGCTAATAAATCTAAAGAAAACTACACAGGATACAAAAGAAAGCGAACAAAAGTAAAAATGATGGTGCTAGAAAACAAACAACAAAAATGGGAACAAGTAAAAGCGAAAGATAATAGAATACTAACAGAAGAAAATGAAATTATGGAAAGGTGGAAGGAATATTTTCAAGAGCTATATAATACAAACGATCAGATACAAGACGAAGACGAAGAATAGAAAACATAGCGGGGATAATGATTATACAATACAAATAAAACAAGTACTTACAGCAATAACAGAGATGAAAAGAGGAAAGTCGGCAGAGCATGACAGGATAACTGGAGAAATGGTGAAAAATATAGGAAAAAGTGGGGCGAAAATGTTAACACAAATCTTTAATAAGGCATGGGACATTGGAAAAATACTTGAAGATTAGAAGATAGGAATAACTGTACCTCTGTTTAAGAAAGAAGACAGTAGAGAATGTGCCAACTATAGAGGCATCACATTATTAAATGTAATATTTAAAATATATGAGCGAATATTAGGGAACAAATTAGGAAAAGCAGTAGAAGGAGAATTAGACGATACACAAAGTATATTCAGGAAAGGACGAAGTGTACAAGATCATATATTCACTATAAAACAAATAATAGAGAAAGCGCGAATGACAGATATGGAGATTTACATCGCATTCTTAGACTTACAAAATGCATTTGACAGAATCGGACAAAAAGAGGAGTGGGAAAGCCTAAGAAGAAGGAAGATTAGTGGAAAATTGATAAGAGCAATAAAAACCTATAAACTAACAGCAAAAACTAAGTAAGGAATGACAACATGGAATCGGATTTTTTCAATATCAAGGACGGACTCAGACAAGGTGTAGTGTTGAGTCCAACCTTGTTCTCACTGTTAATGGACGATGTAATTAAAACGACGAGAAACAAAACCAAGAAAGTACATGTTGGATACAATAGTTTAACACCGTTGTATGTATCAGAATGTGCTTTCGCAGACGATCTAATGATATGCGCAGCTAGAGAAACGGAATTACAAGAAAACATACAGATATGGAGTACAGAACTTGGTAAAAGAAAAATGAAAATAATAGGAGTAAGACAAAGGTGGTGGTTGTAAGCAAACAAAAAATATAAATAAAGGAAACATTGAAACGGAAGTAAACGAAAGAATTAACAACGCGACAAAATTATACCACAGTTTAAGTAACGCATTTATAGCAAAGAAGGAAGTAAGCGAAAGAACATAAATGACAATATATAAAACCGTTTTTAAGCCAATTTTAACCTACGGCAGCGATAGTTGGATATTAACAAATTCGATGAAGAGCAAAATACAAGCCATCGAGATGAAATATTTAAGAAATGTGCAGGGTATAACTAGAAAAGACAGTATACGTAACGACACAGTACGAAAAGATCTAGAAACAGAACCAATTATGAACACAATACAGAAACAACAGATGAGATGGATTGGGCATTTGTGTAGGATGAATAATAGCAGACAAGTAAAAAATGTATAGGAAGCAGGAGTACATAAAAGTAAAAAACGGGGCAGGTCCAAGAAAACATGGAAGAACGAAATAGCAGCAATTCTAAAAAGAAAAAACAAGAGTTGGAAAAAAGCGAAAAAGTTAGCCTTGGAAAAGAAGAAATGGAAGATATTTGTATATGACCTAAATTATGAATGTAACTTGTAAAAATGTAATGTAAACACCTTACACCTTAGGGTAGGAAGGTTCCCGATTATATATAAACATTTACGTTCGTGATCGTTAACACGAGTCGACACTAGGTGTCGCAAAACTTATTGTTGTAAACAATGTATTAGCATTGATTATAAAGTTAATGGTAGTAGCATTGATGTAACTTTGATTATAAAGTTACTTTTATAATCAATGCTAATACCATTAATTAATAATCGATTTTTTCTCATCGTCCTGTGGATTTTTCCGTAGACTTTTTCTGCGAGCAGTTGTTCTGTTTACGAGGCTTGTGCTACTGAGCTTTTTGTAACTATTTTACAACAAGTATGTGTCCCACCAAGATGAAAGAAATAATTAAGCGAAGCGCTGGATAGGGATGGATTTTGTTGTTTTTACTTAAAACTTTTGTATGTTTCTCGAAATATGTGACTAAGAAACGTTGCATTTTATTTTCACTTATAGATGCGATCCTAACTAGAGGTGGCGAAAACACTGGTTGAAGAATTAAGATACAGTGAAAAATCTGAACCTTCGACAAAACATGTTTCACATCGTTTCTAAGAAAGCTGCTCAAAACACATTAAAAAAACGATAATCTTTGAAATTACAAGAACCGGTGCACTTTCTTGTAGTTGCAGATTACTCGATGTGTTACATAAACATTAATTAATATTTCAGAGCGTACTTTAATTCGGAAATTAAATAGAATAAAAACGTGCAAACAATCTAAGTAGATTACTTTCAAACATTAAAATGCATATTACATAAAATAATTGTAGAAGTTTTTCACCAGAAAGTTGTTCAAATAGAAATTGCAATATATATTTGCTTAACAATAACGAAACGACACGATTTGTTTTCCAAATAACCAATAATCCAATTTAAGTTATAATCATAATACCATTTTGGTATTCAGAACAAATCACATGAAAAATACAAGAGAAAGCATTAGTAAAAGGTTGACAAGAATTTTAATTGCTGGGATTAAAATACAAAACGTGAAACTAATGTAATTATTATGAACACATCTTTTAAATTGACTATTTTGGGAGATGAAAGCAAACAATTTATTTAATGGGAAGCGTTTTAATTCTAATACAATATCATTAAATGTTAAAAAAAATTTCATTTGAATTTAAACGTCTTAATTGAGTTTAAAATTGTTTCAATAGTTTTCAAGTAAGTACAGGTAAGGCAAAACAGAATTTGAAGTGAACCCTGAAATATTATTTTTTTCTTCAAGCGTGCTAAAATATGAATTTTACTATACCGCATTGAATATATAGAACGACTACATTATTTTACGGCGTACAATAATATTATTATTTTACGCTCAATTAGTAACTTAGTTTGCCGGTAGAGGTATTAGCACTTTTAAGCAGAAACGCCATTTAAAATTTAAACTTTTAAAAATGTCGCAAATTGAAGGAACTCCACCTAAAATAAAACAAATCGCCGATGCCTTAGTTGAAAATTTGATCCCCAACAAATCGCGCAAAATATATGATTTTGCTTACAATAAATTTTTGAAATGGGCGCAAGAAAATAATATAATCAATTACACAGAAAATGTTATGTTAGCGTATTTTTCCCATTTGGCGGAAACTATGAAAAGTCATTATGGGCACAATATTCCATGCTAAACTGCCAATTAAATATTAAACATGACATAAACTTAAAAATTACGCAAAATTAATTTCCTTCTTGAAGCGCCAAGCTGATGGGTATCAACCAAAAAAAGCAAAAGTTTTCTCAAAAGAACATTTTAATAACTTTTTACAAAATGCGCCAAACAATGAATATTTGGCCATGAAG
Organism: Abscondita cerata; assembly: GCA_030710515.1. NCBI lineage: Eukaryota > Metazoa > Arthropoda > Insecta > Coleoptera > Lampyridae > Abscondita > Abscondita cerata. The sequence goes on from JALBCR010002352.1 coordinate 743,662, forward strand.
GTAATTTCAAATATAACTTTTTCAATCGCTAAAGTAGATACTATTTTCTTAGATCGTATTAATATTCGGAGTTAGTGGGGCATGTCGTTGCGACGAACTAGTCAATTTAAGAATACAGGATATCGAAGACCTGGAACGTATAATACTAGTAAAAATTCCTAATACTAAAACGAATAAGTCACGGACATTTACCATAGTTGGAGATTTTATTTAAATTTATGTAGACAATATATGACACTTCGACCTAATGACATCAACATAACAAGATTCTTTTTAAAATACCAAAATGGTAGATGCCACCGTGTCGTTATGGGGATACATAAAATTTCAGGTATACCAAAACAAGTGGCAACTTTTTAAAACTACCTAATCCAGAGGAATACACTGGTCATACACTGCGACGAACCTCAGCTACATTGTTAGTTGACAATGGTGGAGACATTACCACTCTAAAAAGACACGGTGGATGGAAATCTAACAATGTAGCTGAGGGATACATCGAAGACTCCCTTTCAAACAAACGTGAAATTGCCAATAGAATATTAGGTGCGATGAAGGTAACACATCTACCGTAACATCAGGTGATCTTAACAGGCCTAGTACTTCCACCGCAACATCGAGCATATCCCAGTCAAGTGAATATGAAATCCATCACGACTATAATGACGTCAATGTCAGTTCTAAAACAGCAAGTAGTGGATTAAATATTATTAACTCGACATTACAAAATTGTACCTTTAATATTACTATAAATAAGAAATAGGTATTTTTTCCACTATATAGTTACTACAAAAGAATGTTTGTTTTAAGTTTTCATCTGAAATAAGAGTTAATTATTATTATTGTTGTATTGTTAAATAATTATAGCTTTCTTTCTTACTCTACAAATTAATACAAAAATTTTCCTTTTACAAACCGTGTTAATACACACAACAAAAATAATGTTGTTTGACAGTCATGTTTGACAGTTGTAAAGTTGAGTTAACGCTGTTGCCTATTCATTCTAAAACCACCTCAATTACTTCAAGAATTTGGTTTTTTAACGCTTGAAGAAAAATAGTATATGCTACACGGAGTCGAACGCTTTTTGTGTTTCGCAAAGTATTTTGCGGCCTCAGCTGCAATACCTTCGCTCAACACAAAAAGAATGCGTTCTACTCCTAGTAGCATAATATACTATTTTAACAGAACTCGTGTTGAATTCTATTTTTAGATGAAGCAAAAAATAGAAACAGTAATTTTATAATAGAATAATAAGAATCACCAACCTACGGAGTTCTATAATCACATGCACAAGTCACGACTACTTTGCTGTTGGCTAATCAGTATTTCAAGAACTGTAAACCAGACAAAATATGTGTCAGTTTACTTGTTGCCGAGATGGTTCGTTTCACTATGATATAGCTCTTTTGCTTGGTAAGGCTTATACTATAGTTACAAATCGTCAAATTTAGTAAATTTTATGTTTGAAGTATAGCTAGCTATCTCTCTATATTTAATAGAGGTATTTTGGGTTAATTAAAATAACGTACTCTGTGATTATCGAACAAAATTCAATAGAGGTTTTGGACTGCATTTAACAGTACCGTTAGTTATTCACCCTAACCTAATTTTTTGTGATTATTATATCATTTGATCTTATTGTTGTCTTACTGCGCATGCGCAAAATAACGATAACCGCCGAAACTGCTATTTTAGGTGACCCAAAATCTCCCTAATAAGTGCAATAAGCAACGGCGTATTTCTGTTGTTCTGAATAATAACTTATAATCATAAAACATTTGATATTTGTTCTATTAGATCTAAATTTGTACACTCATCGGGATTTTTTAAAATACATATTCGAAAACATATCCAGCATTTGTAAACTTGCCACGTTATTACCAATACGATTTTTATTCATTCCGATTAAAAATCACCTCAAAAATTAAAATTTATTGATGACAATTAACCGCCTGATATCTGACTTATTCTGTTATTGACCGCCGTTTCTAACCGATTTTCTTAACGTTCTTGCTATATGAAACAGATTTTGTTTTCAGATTTGATTCTTTACATAGGCTCTGTAATACTACACCTAAATTTTATAACATTCTTCCTGCACTAAAAAGATCTTGTTTTTAAATTAGAACCTCCATAGTGCAGTTTCTAATTTCTATAATATTCTCCTTGCACGAAAGAATACGAGATGGTAGATTTGATTCTAACTCCAAAGTCTACAGTGCTATTTCTATTGGCTACAATTTTCACTCCTAACGTTTCCGATTTTAGTACGAACATTTGTTCTACCTTAAAGCATTCTAAAACCTCCCTTGTTACAAGCTGACCGTTCAATTAAACAGTAATACTATAAAAAACCGATACCAACAGCACTGTCGTGTCGCCACATTCCGCTATCGTACCCTTGCGGGACAGTTTCGGTGCTTGAATACGTCATCTTTAACTCAGTCGAGTCGAGCTACCACTATCAGAATCCGCAAAGGTTTCGACGAGCACCTCGAGGACACAATCTCACTACACCGACGTCGTTTGAAAGAGTTGCGTATCGAATAATCTATCCTTTTAAATTAATTGTATTTTACAACACATCCATAACTATTCTACTTAAAGAAGCCCAGTAAATTATCGCCGAAATCCGAAAGATTGCCAATCAAATTCACGTGTGCGTAAGCTATCAAATCGTGGAAGTGGCTACTTTACCGCCAATATATACAGAGTGCGACGACAATCCCGTTGGGAACTATTAGAAGTTGTTGTATTAATTTTCCTTACCTACTACGAATTGTGATTAAATTTATTTGCTTATAAGTAAACAACACTTGTGTAAATATCCGAATAATATACTGTTTGAACTCTGGTGTTTAGTTTTCCCTGCACAAGCACAAAATAAAATTTGTCCTCAATTAACCCCTTATTATTGTTAATTAAGCAAGATGTGTTACAATGTATATTGAGAAAAGTGTTCTCTATTCTAGTCTCCTCCTGTTCAAAATTCAGTTCCTAACCTCTCGTTTACTTTTATCTTACACTTTGTTCCTCTGTATATCTCCTAGATTGCTCTGTTATATCTTGCATTTTCTCATTGTGTCATCTCTACTCTAGATAGATAGATATATGTAATCTGGGGTGTGTAGCACTGAATCAGTACTGATTATTGTGCTCCCCCTTTTTGAACTTATAGCTCCTCCAGTAGGTTAAGTTCGCCGAGGAATCTCATGACTGACCTTGGATTGAGAGGAGTAATTTTCTCTAGTTCGAGGAAACGTTTCCCAATGCAGTTCCACATTCTGAAAAGCGTGGCTTTACATTCCGTAAGTAAGTGTGTCGGGGTCTCTTTATACGCACAACAAAATCTGCATGTCGAGTTAGTTGTTACACCAATCTTAGCCAGATGTCCGCCAAGTCGGCAGTGCCCCGTCAGAAAACCGGTGAGAATTCTTAAGTGCTAACTGCTAAGTAAACCTTGTGCTCTTTATCGCTTAAGTGACCTAGTAGAGCTTTGGATTGCCTCAGCCCTGGTAAATTGACCCCCTTTCTTGGCAGGGACATCCGTTTGATCTTTACCAGGAATCCTAGAATGTCCTGGGACTCAAGCTAGGGTAATCTTATTGCTTGCCCCTAGTTTATTCAGTTTCTTTTTGCAAGTTCTTACCATCTTTGAGCTAATGACACAACTGCTCAGTGCTCGATCCAGGTTAAACTGCACACGGCGTTCTATTGCGTAAACTTTCGCTTGAAAGGTACTGCTATGCTTGCCCATGAGCTTGTAGTATTTAGTGCGTGGCTCAAATACCCCCGCACCAGCACTTCAGTCGTCCTTGATCCGTCTGTAAACCAGCAGATCTGACCATCTGGCACTTGGGAAAAAGATCCCCCGGCCGCTCAGTTGTCCTTATTGCCTAGTACCGTCCGGAAGATGGCCTCAAATAGGAAGTCATTTTTTATATCGTCTCTGTGAGAGAGAAGCAGGGGGTATCTCTACTCTATCAAACGCGGCTTTAATGTCAATGAATATAGCATAAATTTTTCCTCCTTTTTTTTCTAATTCTTTATTTACAATATATTAATTCACCTAATTTTAGAGTGCGCTTTTCCCCACTTTCGTATGACAAGTTTGTTTTAGATTTAGTGAAAAACTCTTGGAAGTTTTGGTTTTGAAAGTGCCCAAGTAACCTTAAAATTTGATTTACAGATTATAGCTATTTATTTATCAGCTTCTACTAATTAGTAAACAATATTTTGTACCCGAAAGATTCGTGTTTTTTCTATAGGAGTTTACCATAACCCTCCAAACTAAGAAATGTTCTAATCAAAAAATATCAACATTTTTAAATAATGACCATGTTTACTTTTAACTTACTTTATTCAGGATTAAGTAAACTTCTTATTTTTGTAATAATTTGTAGTGTACCGATGCTGGGCAAGCTGTATTTCATGAAAAAAGGTTTAACCATTTTTTTTTTCATTGAAAACCTAAAATTTGATCCGATACTTTTGAATCACTCTGTTTTTAATTACAAATTTTAATTTGAATATGGTTAATTAAACTTTTATACATTTTTATGTAAAAATTTCTACATTAACTGGTTTTTGTGATGATATAATCTTGTTAATATAATAATACAAAAAGTGTAAGAAACTTATTCTTGTCTGTTTAATTTTATTCTATTTTGTTTGGTTTAAGAGTGCCGCACTTTACCACGAAATGATTGATGTAATACAATTTTGAGTTACTTCCATATTTATTTCTAATGACAACTAGTGCAAACATGATTCTAGCAGAACCTATTTTTTATATTATTTTCCGTTCGTGAGATATTGAATGATTTCCATACTTTTGCTAACCCGGTGCATATAACTTAACGACTATAAAACATTCTTGTGCAGGTAATTTCATTTCTTCCCAATCTATTCAAGAACACGAACTACTACTTTACGTTTAAGATCGTTACTTATGTTATTGCGCTTTATTGCCACCATAATCTCCATTGTGAGTAAAATCAGGTGTTGGTATTTGTACTTATTTTTAAGCGAACAAAAAATATAACAAAGACCTGCATTTTTAGAATGTTTTCAAACCTGTTTGGACTCATCCCTTACGAACTATCGTCTAGGACGAACATAGATAAAAGGTAGGTAATCTGCAGGTAAAATGGTAAGAGTATTAGAAATGGGTCGCTGATATAAAGTGTTTGCTGCGAAGATTTTTAAAGTTATTTACTTGTCGAGTGTCGGTAAAACACGGTCATCCATACCTGAATTTCACTTCTCTTCAGAACTACTTCCGAGGATATTTCCTATACTTACTTCATTGGGATGCTTTCTCGCGATCTTTACTGTTTGATAAGGTGTTAGAATTTTATTATACGTAGGTGCAGTTTGTGAGAACGGACGACGTGTTTCTGATTTGGATTTAATTTGTTAAGTGATGTGCCGAACATGTATACTGGTTAGTATTAATTTTTAAATGTTAGTATAGATAAGTGAGGCGAAAAAACAGTGTTATTGCATGTGTTTAAAAAAATGTACGCAAACCACATAAAAATTAAAATACCAACAATTTTACGTAAAATAAAAAAATTGAGAAATTGTTTAAAATCATCATTTAGTAGCAGTTTTGAATTAATTATATGTTATTGGTGCCAAACTATAGAATTGACACACATAATTTATACATTTTGTTATGTCCTGATTTGGTCAATCCATAATTTTGGTTTAAAAAAATTGTAGGTATTTAATAGAATTGGAAGTGAAGAGAAGAAATACATTGTTTAATATGCTAATAAACCACACGACTCTCTTTTATTGTGTTTGTACAAGTTTAAGGTCACGGATTTATTTACATATTATGAAGAGCCTTACTTTCTTTTTCTGCCGCATCTTTTTCAAATGTGTGGCGATTTTAAAATAGTTAGTGTTTCCACTTTTCACATTATTAGCTGAGGTTTGCTAAATGAAGAAATTGAATACTAATTAATTAACAAACAATTGCTTACATAGCCTACAATACTTTTTTAGTTTAATATTTTTTTTAAACTTGAACCTTTGTATTAAAATGTGCAATTAAAAAAGAATAATGATTCTTGAATGTTCGTAACTCTACTACTGACAGTGATTAATTAATCGTTTCAATATTATATACTTTTTGATCATTTTTAAACTTTAGAAAATAATTTAATTATTACTAAGTGTACACATACTAGAGGTGACAAGTGGTACCGTATTCTCCATTTTAGTTTCGAATTTTTTATTGGGTTTTACGGATACGAATATATGTCACAATTTATTTTCGTTTTTAAATGACAAACTATAATCTACACAAATTTGTTTATCATTAATATGTAGAAACTGTTGGTTAATTAATTAATTCTAATTTTTTATTTACGTGTCGGTTGTTTTGATCGCACGTTTTATTGATTATATTTCATAAGTTTTTACAGTTTAATCAACAATTAGTAGTTAAAAAATATTTTGAAAATCTAAATAATGGACTATTTTTTGTTCTTATTCAGAAATTAATTAATTTTAAAAAAATATTTATTATAAAACATTGGGATAGAGTCTTTTTAAAATACCGACTTAGGACGAACTCAAAATGTTTGTTGTCTGTCCTAGATGAATGTGGGGTATAAATTTTATTTAGTATAAAATTAATTTTTTGTGTTGATTGTTTTCGAAAATTTTCGAAAAAGTTTCGAATTTAATTAATCCGTAAGAAAATTGCAACATTATTTTAAGAAAAAACTCTAATAAAGTTGAAGTGAGCCATTTATTAAATTAAATTAGATTTATTCAATAAATATTAGGTTCGTTTTGTTGTAAAAAAAAATTCTATTTATGAATTTTATTTAACGAGACTTAAAATTTCCGGATATTTTTGGTGTTGCTATGGTAAAATTTGGTTAATTCTTCCACAATGTCACACATTTTCTATTTAAAACAAAGATTAAGTTGCTTACTATGTTTGAAGTAGAAAAACAGTTTAAAATTTAACCGTATATTTACAATACTATTACTAATTTCAGTAACCTTATGAACAATGAGATTATGAAATTTTAAATATTAATTAATTATTTATTTGTTTCGCCGTAATATTTTACGGCACCTGTATATATATATATATATATATATATGTCGTCGGATTAAATTCCAAAAACACAAAAAAAAAGAAAAAATAATATCTAAACTAAACTAATTCGAGAAAAGAAACTCAGGTGTTTTATAAAAAGCCACCGGTTTTAAAAATCCAAATTCGGTAGTGTTTGGTCAAACTTTGTTGAGCCTGTTATACTCAGGTGCTTCAAGAACTATCTTAGGGAGTACTATATGAAAACTTCTCCGTTACTTGATCTACTACCTTAAATCAGGTTGTTACTCTTTCTGTGCTATGGACGATGGTATTGAATGCAATGTCTTAAAATATATCACCTTACCTATCACTGTAGGTAGAACATCCTACTAAGATTCTGAAAGTATTAGTAGTACCTGAATTAACACACCAGTTGATCTTGGGAATAAACTTTTAGATCTCTATTTTGTTCTAAACTTTTAAGGTAGACATGGGAGTTTTAGAGACTTGTCTTCTTCTTTTGTATCATGTAGTCGCTCATTCTCAACTCTCTCTTACTCAACAGCAGATGCTCAAATCTTTTCTTAATAATACTCATAATAGGTACTATTTATCCAATTTTGACACAAACCTCCTTGGTTTAACACAAGATCATTACTTCTTCAGATCCTATCAAACGCGTTATCGACTACAGCTCAAGAAGTTGCTGATTTAGGTGTCGTTGAACGCTCACATTTTCCCTGGGCTAGTTCTACGATGCCTTATATCTCGTGTATTCCGGATCGTCTTTGAGACGCTTGCTTTCTTCCTTCTTTTAACATCCTCTATGGGGCGAACCTAAAACCATTACAACTTTCACGGTGCATAACCGAGGTCCTTATCAATTTACCTGTATGCCTTTTGGCCGTCATAACTTTCTTGCAGGTTTCCATTAATTGATGAAGTATTAGGCGTTGATTTAGAACTATTTGATTTTGCATTCTTAGACGATTAATATCGCTACACCTACAAATCTTTTCTAAAATTTATGATCGGTTGATTGCTTCCGGTCTAACTATTCGTGCTTATAAAAGTAAATATTTTTTACGTGAATTATGTGATCTAAGAATGGATTATTAGTAGATCCCGAAAAAGTTTGGGCGTTTTAGAAATTTCTACTCCTAGGACTGTTACTGATACGCTTCATTGATATGGCTAATTGATACCGGCAATTTTTTCCCAAATTTGCTACATTTATTGTTCCACTTATGTCTCACACCAAGAAAAATTCTCATTTGGCCTTCATAACTTTTTTGCAGTTTTCCATTAATTGATGAAGTATTAGGTATCGATCTGGAACTATTTTATTTTGCATCCTTACACGATATTAATATTGCTACACTTTTCTAAAATTTATGATTGGTTGATTGCTTCCTGCCTAACTATTCGTACTGATAAAAGCAAATTTTCTTTACCTGAACTACATTATCTAAAGATGGGTGATTAGTACATCCCGAAAAAGTTTCGGCGTTTTAGAAATTCCTACTTCTAGGTATGTTATTGATATAAGACGCTTCATGTGTATGGTACCAACTGGTACCGGCGATTTTTCCCCAATTTTGCTACATTTACTGTTCCACATACTAAGAAAAATACTCCAACCATATGGTTTTGTGCCAACAAGTTTTCTAACAAGTTAAAAATTATTCGGTATCTGATCCCATTGTGACGCAATAGTTTGTAATACAAACTGAAGCTTAGGATCTTCATCTCGGTGCTGCCCTCTGTCAACGTACTGAGAATAGTAAAAAGGTAATTTGCTATCTCAGCCGATTATTAACCGAGCCGAGCGTCATTATATTAAAAATGAACATTTAGTTGTTTGCAATCGAGAAGCTACGATCTATATAGAACGATTACATTTTACTGTTGTCGCTGATCAGCATCACAAAATTTTTACTGTTGCAGCAGTACGACTATTCTATTATCCATCGACCAGGCAAAGAACATGTATCTCGTTTGATGTCGAATAGTCACTCAATATCGGCATGGACAGTTTCCTTTTTGTTCAATATTTCATTTTTCACTCTGGATCATTAGTATAACCAGAAGGTGAATAATTTCTTTTCCTCAACGGTTTTTGTCTTTGTAATTAATCAAGTTTTATATCGACGAGTTAAAACTCATCGTATGTCTAACGATGCTTAATAACGACAGATCCAACTTACACTTACAATAACTTAAACAAATAATATCAAACACGCTATTATCTTAATGGAATTTAAAGGCATACAACATGGTTTTCGACTTCGTAACGTTCTAACCGGCATGCACATAATTAATCTCAAAAACAGCACATAAGTTGACAAGAAAAACTCCTGGATGTCGTTGAAATAAAATATTTCCCTACGGACAAGAGCCAGACTAAGGACAGAGATTTCCCGGTACCCACGTGGAGGAAATGAAAACTGTTTGCAAAAGGATAAGAAGTTCTAACGCCGTTTTCGATAACATAACGTAAACGACTAGAAACCAAAGAATCATTTTGCATCAAGACGCTAAGCTAAGCTAGAATGGGAGAACAACGCCTGTCGAGCGAAAATATTTACTGTTTTAGCTTTGAATCCACTAATAGGAATTAATAGGTACATACCTATCCTAGTAACATATTACTCGAGGCATACGTCCTCTTATAAAAATTACGGTACACATTTTTGCTGACAATTGATTCACCAGAAAACAAAATGCAAGAAACAAAATTTTCTTCTAAATTTAAATGCAATATGCAGTGACAGAACTGTCTTATAACAGCAGATTCTGCAAATCCTCATAATAAATTGGTCGTTCAGTCTTCACCACACCATATGCAAAAAAATTTTAATAAATTGATTATTGTTCTAACGCTCTTGGTATCCCCTTCAAACGCACCTAAACAGTTTCCTTTTCAATAGTGCAAACAGTTCTGGGAAGTCCACCGAATTCCTTTCTTCTTCTTTTGTTGGACATAAATCCTTGTTGCTTCTCTAGTATTCTCTTTATATGTTCTATAAAATATACATATTTTTACATAGTGTGTGTCAGAATTCATTATTTCAGAGCGAGGTTGCGCATAATGGCAACATTAAAGCAGCTTGAAGAGAAGAAAGGAAGGTAGTACAAGGTACCACTCTAAACTTACTTAGAACATTGTTACAGTTAAAAACAGTTAATGTAACGATGTTATAACAACACAAAATCATTATTAAAATATTATATGAATGTATCCGTAAATTGCATCCAACTAAAATAGAGAGTTAAAACCTCACTCTACTTTTTTTCCCCACCGTCTTTTATTCGGCAGTTTTTTAGCGACATTTTATTTTCTATTTTGTCGACGGTTTTTTATTCCATCATTAACCATTTATGTATAACAAACTATTTCAAAAGGCGACTATACAAATTAATGAACCCATTCATCTTGTTTAGGTTTTTCCAAAAAAAACCTGATAAATCAAAAAATCGATAATAGGTTAATCTTGATTTCAAATTTAATATACCCGTCTTTTTTTATTTTGAGGTTTTTACCGCATTTTATTTTCTGTTTTGTTTGTTTTATTCCACTATTAACCATTCATGTGTAATAAACGTTTTTCAAAAGTCGACTATACAGATCGGTTTTAGATTTTTCTAAAAAAAAACGCAATTAAACGAAAGTAGATATTGTTGTCACTGTCGTGACTTTTTTAATTCAATGTAAAAACGATTTTAAAATTGATTATACAAATCGATAATCCAATTAATCAACTTTAGGTTTTTCCAAAAAAATTCATATGTAATAAACGTTTTCAAAAGTCGATTAAAATCGATAAACCGATTAATCGGTTTTAGGTTTTCTCTAATTAACCGAAAATCGATAATCGGTTAATCGATTTATATTATGTGATTTAGGTGATGGACATTAAAAAATTATCAAGTTCTAAAGAAATTGAAGAAGCTCGTACAAAAATATTTCATTACAAAAAAAGGAAAAAATTTAATCACACTAACATCGTTTAAAAATTTTAGTGTCAATAAAATTTCAACTTGCATTCTTGATTCTTGATAGGCAATTAAGCAAAAAATATGAATTTTTAAATACCATTTTTTAATACCCGCAGTACAACAAATACTTTCAGGTTCGTATCTAGAATTTTCTAGTAATTAAAAAATTAAGTAAAAATGTTAAGTTTAAGAACGTGCACTACTAAAGGCGCAATACTACGTTTACCTACACTTTCAAATGCAACTTTTAAGTATATAAGTAGTTGATGGGAATAAAGTGAAAGCGCCTGAGAATTGAAGATGGTAACTCATAAATACAATACACATTTTCGACTTCAATTCAAGAACTAAATTATGATCTAAAATTATTTCTTGAAAGAACAATGTGTTTTGTAAATGCAATAAATTTTTGAAACTTATAATTAGACGTAATTTCTATTTTTCAGACGTAACTGCAACGGTGCTTTAAATCATTTCGTAGTCTTTTTTTTTTGATGAACTACGTGTTAAATTTCCGGTTTCTAACGAGACAAAGAAGATGTTGAAAATTAAGGTTTGTATAATGTAGAATAAATTGTTTTTGTTGTTAAGTAAATGACAATTTTGTCGACTTTTTAATCTTCATTTTTATTCTTGATTTTCATAATGTGAACAAATAGTTTGATTGTTTTGTATAAGTGTTTCCACTTTCTAATAATTATTCCCAAGAGGCTTAAAAAATTTAACATTTGCGTTTCCAATTAAAATAATTGCTGAGTTTGAATTATAGTAATTACGCATAAAAATTGATATTTAAAGAGAAATTTATAAAAACTTTTAAGGAAGTCAAGTAGAAACGTAATCGTAACCTTTCGTAAAAAAGTACTTTATAAGAAAAACAATAAGTCTATTGTACACACAAAGTCTAACATCGTTAGACCCGTGTGAAATCTAGATATAAACATTCAACAACGATTTGGGTAAGGTAAAGGTAATTTAAAGTATAACAAAGCTATATAATAATGTTGTATGTACTTATGTAGCACACAAAATGTTTATTATTTTGACGAATATTTAATTAACGACTAAAGCAATTATTTATAACAAATTCTCTTGTTTTTGAATTTACAAACGCATTCAGTCAAACTATAGAAGAGTTTTAGCAAACTGTTTTGAGTGATACGTTAAACGAGAACGTCAACGTCATTTTGTCGTAATAGTTTTAACGTACGATTTTAAATTAAACTTTTAGCAAGACGTAAAAATTTATACGTCAAGCTTTGTACGTCAAAATAAATAAATCATTATGGAAGATCTGTTGAATATTGCGGCACTTGGGGACCTAAACGATGATGAAGTTGAAGAGGCAATTGTACACAATATTTTAAATCCTCGAAGAGCTCCTCGAGTAAGATCACTTACGTATGGTAGACTGAATCTAGACAGATTAAGTGAAGAAGAGTTTACTGCGTATTTTAGATTTAAAAAGCAGGATATTAGGAGACTTTGTGACGCTCTTGGCATTCCACCGATCATAGAAGCTGAAAGAAATTGTAAAACTAGTAATGTAGAAGGATTGTGTATTTTATTGAGAAGGCTTGTCTACCCTAATGGGTACATAGATTTAGAGCGCATATTTGGATTATCCGCAACTTATATGTCTATCATAGCCGGCAAAGTTATAGATATCATTCTTCAGAACAAGTCCTTCCTCATAGACAATTTGAACCAAATTCCATGGTTAGATGAACATAAGCTAGAATACTATTCTAACGCGGTTGCAACAAAAGGGGCAGCATTACAAAACTGCTGGGCGTTTATAGATGGCACAGCAAGGCCCATATGTAGACCAACAGTGAACCAAGAAGAATATTATTCCGGCCATAAAAGACAGCATTGTCTTAAGTATCAATCCTTGCTGTGTCCAGATGGACTTATAATTAATTTGTATGGGGCAATTCCTGGGAGAAGGCATGATGCCGGGATATTTAGAGAATCCAATTTATATGAACAACTGGAAACAAAAATAAATAATTTAGCAAATGGTAAACGTTACTTAATATATGGCGACTGTGCATATCCAATGAAACCATTGTTATTGCGTCCATATTCTAGTCGAAATTTAACGCCCCAGCAGGAAGAATTTAACAATTCTATGAAAGTTGTAAGACAAGCAGTAGAATGGGGATTTGGGAAAGTAGTTAATGAATTTGCATTTTTGGACTTTAAAAAAAACAAAAAATAATGTTGCAAGATGTGCAAAGTATGTATAAAACTGGTGTGATTCTCTCCAATTGTCATACTTGCCTGTATCATGGTCAAACATCACAATATTTTAACGTCGTTCCACCAGAATTAGAAGAGTATTTAAACATTGCATGATCATATTTTATAAACCTTGATATAACACTTAATACTTTATTAATACAATTATTTGTGATTTCTATTTATTAATTAAATGTTTAACTAAAGTTGAATTAATCTCAGCCAACTGCCGCTCCAATAAAATTTTCTGAGACCGTTCGTCAATTTCTAGTTTTAATCTTTTTGCTCGTTCCTCCTTTTCGTTCTCATATTTTTCCATCTCAAAATTTAACTTCTGTTCTTCTAATGCCATTTTTCTTTCATCTAATAATATTTTTCTCTCTTCGATATCCAGTTCTCGCTTCTTTATTTCAAGTTCTGCTTCCTTTTTATTTTGTAAATATTGTAGAGCATTATTTTTTAGTGGTTTATTTCTTGATATACGTTGATGGCGTCTTAAAACATTTTGGATTGCTGCAGGTTGAACCCATGATTGCAAAAGTCTTTCTTGACTTGGTTGGTTGAGTTCTTCTAACGGTGTTTGAAAATTTTGACTTTCCTGTTCTGGTTCAATATTTTGAGTTTCCTGTTCAGATCCGACACTTTGAGATTCCTGTTCTGGTTCTTCACCTTCACTATCAGAAATATCGTATCTGCCAGAAAAATGAGAGCGGCAGCTAGATCCCTTTCTTTTATTGCTCGACTAGTTGAACAGAAGGAACTTTTTGTGTTTTGACTACCAGATGAGCAACAGGAAAGTTTTTACAGGAGGAGTTGTTTTCATTTTCAGTTTTCTGTCGTTTAATATGATTTTTACCAAATTCTCTTTCAAGATCCACAACTTACTGCAGTAATTGTTTTTCTCGTCATACTCTTCTTCCGTGCCTGATCTATAATAAATACATTAACAACAGGAAGTATGGTGGTGAAGTAGTTCTTGACTTGCGTTAAACAAATTTTTACACATACAAATTTACTTCACTTGTATTGACTTCAATTTTATTAAAAAAAATTCTTGTCAGTTGCCTTTACTACATTAAGATAAATATTTTTCCATTGATTGTAATTATCAAAGGGATTACAACCAAGTACTTCTCTTAATAATGTTAAATCGTCTTGTATATTAAAGCGTAGTTTACTATTTTTACCCCTCCCACACATTTTCCTAACGTTTTGCGGCCGCTTCACGTATACGACAAACAAGTCAAAAGCCGTAATACGTTTTTCTAATGACGTTCACAGTAACGTCAAATTTTTGTTGTCTAGACAACGAGCGAATAACGTACGTTAATTCCAGTTATACGTCTTGCTAAAACTCCCTATTAATTTATTAACGTAACCACTGTACAGACCCAAGTGAAATATTCATACTTGATTTTGCTAAAGCTATTTTAAAAGACTTGTGTTCAAATGCACTATTACATTAAATAAATAATTATTAACAAAGTATTAAAGAATAAAAAAGGTATCAATTCATTAACGTAAGTCTACTTCACCACATCAAAAAATCAAGTGCAATATTATATAGTCTAGACATGATTCTATAATATGTTGCTCTAGAAAATGTTAGAAGCATTTTGGATAATAATTGGCCAAAATATTTATTTATTTATTCGTATTTATTTTATGCTAAAAGTTGTTTTTGTACTGGGTGAACAATTAAGAATGCAAAGTGTTATATCTCAGAAACTACTCATCGTAGAGACTTGCGGTAAAAAATTTCATAACAAAAGTGGCCATAAGAAAAGCTGGAAATTATTTTCAAATTATTAAGATGGCCGCTAGGGGGCGTAGTCGCCATCTTGAATTTAAAAATTTGGATTTAGTCAGGTTTTCGCTTTATTAACACAACAAATGAATAAATGCTTTTTTCATTTAATACTTTTTTTCCTATCTCTAAAAATAAAGTGAAGAGAGGTCTTTGAAAATGCTTGTAAACAAATGCCAACAAATAATTTAATGAGCTTGGTGTCGTTGAAAAGATCTTTTCTTAGGTTACAGTTTTGACCGTATTTATGGTTATCGTAATTTGGCATGTCGCCGCTAGAGGGCATTTTCCGAAATTATCACGGAAATTGCGATTTTTCTCGGAAAACTTAAATAGAACGGTATCATTTTCTTATCATAAAAAAATAGTAAAACTAAGATTATTATCTACCGGGTTGAGCAGTGTTCGTCCTTCCTTCCTACGTCACCACAAAAATTAGTCAACACCAAACAGAAGAGCAACCAACCATCGAAAACCAACCACCCGTCACTGATCGACATCAACCAAGCGTAGCGGAACATAGGTATATAACGAGGAGCAGAAGACAACAACATCAGTTTTTAGAGTAACTTCTGAAGAAGCTAACAGCATGGTTAGCGAAACGTCAAGCAGAGAACGTAGGAAGGAAGGACGAACACGGCTCAACCCGGAAGATAATAATCTTAGTGACAACAGCCGCGAAAGCTTACATTCATAGTAAAATTAAGCCCAAATAAGGTTGTGAAAACCGCATCTCGATATCTTATTCCTAACCTAAAATATCTATATTTCGGTCAGATTTTCAATTTTTTCTTAACAATTGTGGATAAAAATACTATATTCTGAAATTTATTCGAAAAGTGCGATGAATTGCAAGAAGAACAGAATAAATCTCATCTTCTTTAACACGACAAGGTCAAAAATCAGTCGATTTTTGAATAAAAAATAACAACGGACAAGGGTTGTTTTTTACGAGTAACTTTATTTTCTCAAACAAATGAAACAACACCAAAAAACTGCACCTAAAAAATTTACTCGG
Source organism: Abscondita cerata (assembly GCA_030710515.1). NCBI lineage: Eukaryota > Metazoa > Arthropoda > Insecta > Coleoptera > Lampyridae > Abscondita > Abscondita cerata. Next base: position 759,799 of record JALBCR010002352.1, read on the forward strand.
ACACGTGTTTCAAAAGCTAAGCGATCATCATCAGCGAACCGATGATGATAAACTTACTTCTTTTTTTTTATTGTATGATATATTTTTTTCCGTTATTGGCATTTACTTGTATTTGTGATTGTATTCAATTCATTTATTGTGTTCTTATTAAGTTCGTTAGTGAGGAATATTTTGAGAAAATATGATCTCAGTCTTCACCATAAACCATCGACGTTGGATACAATTTTTGTTACACTAACATTTTACTCAAATAGTCTAGATGTTAGTCAAGACAAGTAATTTTTTTTTCAAAAATTTTATTTTTCCATTCACGTACAATTATTTACCATGTACCTTGATTTTTTATCAAATTTATCTACAAACGGTCTTTTTGGCTGTGGCTGTAGTGGTGGATCCACATTTTATTCGCAAGTTCAATTTTTTGTGAAAAATTATGAGCACCTTGGCTTTTGATATCTTTAAAGATCGTACTTAACTGTACCACAGTCCACAACAATTATTATGCTTTTTTTATGTTTTCTGATGAAGTCACTTCATTTGATTTTACTGTACGTATTTTTTTTGTTCCCGTAGGATTACGCTTAAAATAATAACGTTATCGGAAAATAATTGTTTTTCACAATTTTATTTAATACATTGCTGTTGTAATGAAATAATGTAAAGACGAGTGCTGCATTTGTGGTGTCCTTTATGGGTTAATCCAAAGCGGTCGACGCAGTCACTTATTTATTATTATTTATAATAATATAATAATGTTTCGCTTCCACAGTGGGAACTTTTTTCCCATTTTTTCGACAATACATCTCATTGAATCCTGTCACGGGTCTGATGAATGTGGAAGCAAAATGTTGCTTTTTGACAGGACCTGAGAGTTTGCTTTCAATCCCTTCTTTCAAATAGTCAGGCCCTTTTAATCACTAAAGTAGCACGACAGCGACGCCACAACGACGCGATGTTGTCAGCGTGTATCTTTTATGTTTAACTCGTGGTTTATATTACACCGTAGTCCCACTGACGCTCCGTCAAAAAAACATGTAAGCTACGTGTCGGCTTCTTGTTGCAACATGCAAGCAGTGTAGCGGTGGATTTTTCATTTAAACGCAAAATCATCATGGCGCAACAGAAAAGTGAACAGGAATCCGGTATTGCACTGTTTTAGTGAGATAATGACCTAAGGGTTCAGACGTCCCCTCACTATCTGGACATCTTAAATAATTATTGTTGTTTATTATTTCGTATAATAAAGACAAAGCTTTTTAAGATTTGTATTTATATAAACTTTTTACCATAAAAATTAGAAACGAATAATCACCTTAAAGTTTGGCCACGTTTTAATTAACATCCTGTATGTATGATACCGTCGAAAAGAAATGGAAAGCTGCGGAAAAAAAGACAACGAAAAAAAAATCGGACGGAGAAAAGGTCGATGAAAAGAAAATCGATCAGTAGTGTTAGATATAACGCAAGAGTTGAATTGTCTTGTCAATAAAACGATTGTAATCTTATTACCTATTACAATATTAATAACACGTTTATTAATCCGACGAAGTGTAAAAAGAACATAACGAAAATAGTACCTGGGACAAGAAATTTTAATTATTATCCTATGAGGCATTTAGGATTTAATTTAATTAATAATTTAATTTAGCATTTGGACCGGTCTATTATGTGTCGTCATGCAATGGCTGTGATGTTATATTTTATGTTCTAATTTACCTTCTATAATGTTTACACACTTGGTTAATATTATTACATATGAATACTAGGGTGGGTAAGGTTTGGCATGTTTAGGTTGTAGTGGTTTTCCTAAACCTTAAAACAAATGCTTTGCCAAGACAAACCAATCCACAATTGCACACGGTTTCGTCACCACACTGTACAGGTTTATACTGATCTTCTGGGGCACCATACATAACACTTACATCACAATACAATATTTAAAATCTACCATCCGATTAAATAAATAAATAACGACCATTTATTAATCTTCGCTATTACCTATACTTTGATTATTTATTATTTTCAATTAAGTTACAATCTTTAATTAATAGAAATGTAGAATCACAACAATATTCTGTTAAATTCAAATATTGCTGTGATATACATTTTTTTCCGCGGCTTTTTTCTTAGATTCACAAATATCTAATACCCCAATTTTTACCAGACTATATAGCAATTAAAGATTAATTTCAAGTTTATCTATCTTTTCATTTTCCTAACATTTTCCACACACAAAAAATGTTATTGATGTAAATCATATAGCAATCATATGCATTGTTAGTAGTTGTCGTCAAAATTCAAACAAACTGCAACAAATGCAGCTTATTTGTATTTTCTCAAACAAAATTCAAGCTTTGTAAGCTCTTTTTTAATGTGTCTAAACTCATGACATTTTGTTCAGAACTTACCATCACAGATAATTGAGTTTGGTAAAATTTTTATTTATATCCCTTAATTCCGTATAGACTCGAAATATTTATCCCATTTACTTTTATTTAATAGAAGATATTTTTACTTAATACTAACGTTATGTAGATGTTAACGTTATGCCGTGTAAAATAGATCAATAGATTTGGCACAAATTAGTACACTAAGTTAATACCTATGTTTTTGCGTCTATAAAAAAATTTCATTTTCTATGATTTGAAACCTACACAATTCAAACGCTACATAATAAATTGATGAGATTGTTTCGTAATCTTGAATGTCGATTATGATCCTTGTTTTCAGTGATTAAATCAATACATATACTAATAGCTAAAAGAGGATTGATATATCAAACTCCTGAAGCGATTCCTATTAAACATCGAGGAGCGATAAAAGATGCCGGACCACAACCATAAGTTAAAGTATTTAATTTGCATACTTTAGTTGATTGGTGTTTGTTTTTAAAATAAAACGAATTGACTGTTCTTCTAGTATTGGCCCATTTTAGACTTCTTTGTGTAAACAGATGCACAAACTTTTACATCTCTTTCTTTATTTTATCTTTGTTTTGTTGAGTTTCTGAATCATATTAGGATACATTTCGACTGCTTTATCAACTATTATTGTCTATTCTCTTTCGTAAAAGAACGGAGTATAATTGAGTTTTCACTATCGAGTTTTTGTTATAAGTTAGTTTGATTGAATCGATATTTATAATTAATTTGTTGTTATGAATTATAACTATCACTAATCATCTACCGATTAAGTATAATGAGAACATTGTTACACGGTAATTTACAAAAGATAAAACATCGTAAAATTTAATACAGGAAATGCACTAGATTTTATTTTTCTTTAAAATATTGCATAATTACTATACAATGCTCACATTATTTTCCCTGCATAACCACTCCCAACTTAAAATATTATTGACTTTAAAGAAAATTTAAGAAAGTGTATGCGGTTTCTTTTACTTAATTATTGCACTTATTTGTAGATATTTTTGTCTCTTAGTCATACCGGAATAATTTCACTTAACCTTACACATTGTAGAGAAACCATACTTTACTTCAAACACCTTTGTTTTCTTTAAGTATTTAGCACCTAATCAATGTCAATAACAAGATCTTTTGCTAAGTAAAATAACATACTTTTCTTTAAGCTTTACAAATAATTTTTTTCGTCGTGCCAATTAAGCGTAATTAGCAAGTTCTGTACTAAACATTCTTATAATGCTATTTTTTAAACTTAATATCTAATTAGAAATAACAATCACTATATAAATTATACGTTACCATAGTGAATTATGAATTTATTGTGATGGTCTTGTTAGAGTTTTTGCTACTTCTTTTGTGATTAACTTCTCCGTCACGATCATAAACGTAATTAAGGTTATATTGTAATTCCATTTTCCGATTTGAATGCTGCTTATTAATGTCAATTTTTGAGAGTACTAATTGGAATGATCAATCATTAAAAAATAGAAAGACGGTGCAGTATGATTTATGGCGGAACTTATTTATATGGTCATACATTCACCTGCGGGTTCGGTAATACATATTGTTAGAATGCATGTAGTAATTTATTGTTTGGACTGAATTTATCATAAATTATTATGATTATTAATTGTTGCAGTATGCTGAAATTGAATCCTAATAATAATACTTATTTGAGTTTATAAAATTATAAAATTCTATGACAAGATTTGGAATAATTACTTGCATAATAATTTACTATTAAGAACTGGTTGAAAGTGACTAACAGTTGAAAGTAGTTGAACACGTTTACACAAAATAAATTTTTTTAGTATCAGAAAAGTAAAAACTGACATTGGACATTTTCATTTGCTAATTACAAAACCACACAATTAATAATTAATCTTTATTTACATACATTTTAGGATACAAAAGCAAGGCGTTTGTACCGGGTGGCCAATTAAGAAGGGCACTCGGACTCATCTCGAAGAGTAATTGTTGGAAAGGCTTTGGCTAAAAACAGAAGATTCTGGAAAGTGTTGCTAGAATGGCCACTAGGACGGCGTCATTGCATTCTTGAATTTTAATTTTCGTTTTTTGAGGAATATTTTTATATTATGGATGGCTAAAGTAGAGACCGTTTTAAAGCTGAGATTTGCTTCTTTTTTGTTAAATGCTTTTTGATCTAACTCTTAATGGAAAGTGGTGGGTGGTGTTCGAACATTTTTGCAAATAAATGTCAATAACTTCAAAATGACTGTACGGATTTTGTGAAACTAGGTACCTTCAAAATGAATTTTTCTTAGGCTATCAACGCTGCCTTGAGGGGATTGATTTAGACACAAACGTCTTTGCTTGAGAGCGTTTTGTGACAACACTACAAAAAATATGGATTTTCTCAAAAAAAAAGTAAATACAACTATGTGACTTTTATTCCAACAAAGTTTTTTAGACGGTTTGTCACGAAAGTCACACATATCAAAGTAGCAACCTGAGATCGAAACTTCAAAATATCACTGACCAGTGTGGAAATAATTCATATCATTCACGGTGCATGATATAAGTTCGGCCAATGGATGAAGTCCTATTCCGATTGTCAATTTTCTAGTTTTATAGTTTATACACAAATTCGGATTATTAGGATTTAAATAATTGTGCACAATTATTATTTGAATGAAATCTTTATTAATAGAACTAGAAAGTTACATTATTAAATATGCAGTTATTGAAATGTATTACTTTTTATTTGAATTTTTAAACAATTTTGCCAAATTTGATGATTTGACAATTGTTGAAGAAGTTGTCATGATGGATGATTCTGCTTCATTGTTCAAGTTATCAGTAATTTGATTAGTTTCTGACGAGGTTTCTGACGAAGTTTCTGACGAATTTTTAACGACCGAAGTGATTGTTTTAGTAAATTTCATTTTGTGCCCAATAGACTCTGCTATGTAACTTTCCGCCACTGATGAAAAATCCTATCCACCGTGGCGTTTCAGATCTTCAATCTTAGCACCAGCATCCACAAAAATGGTGAAAGATGATCGCCTCATACAGTGGCTTGTGTAAGATGCGAGTTCCTCTAAACCAAGGTAGGTAGCAATCAATTTTGGAATGCTACTTATCTTGTTGATTCCAACAGGCTGTTTAGTGGATTTGGCTTGCTGATAATTAAAAAAAAACTACGTTCAGACGTATTTGGTGGTCAAAGAGCAGCATGTTTGCGATAGATGCCGTAAAACTCGTCAACTATTGTGAAAACACAATCCTTTTTATTTTGGTGTCACCTAATTTTACAATTACGGCCGAACCGACATCAGTTAAATCGTCAATTTTTAATTGACCATTCGTTCCTTCGCATGGCTCTACTAATTCCGAACACCAAAATTACCTAAAATTGAAACTTCAATTAATGAAGGGTTTTTGTTTATAGGGATGTACTTACTTTCTGTAACAAATATTTGCCGTCTGGCGCTTCTTTATGAATTTATTAACTTCTTTAGCAGTTAAAGTTCTCGATTTTTCGGTTTGTATCCTTGCGACATTCTTTTCAGAAAGGCTTTCAATTTAGGATATTGACTAATATTAGTATTCTGGTAAACAATAAGCGTGCTTCTTATCATAGAAAATTGCGTCCATAATATGCTTGGGGCAATTTTTTTTGACAGCTCTCCAAAATACGCAAGCAGGACGTTTTACAAAAACGAAGAATTTACCCTGTTTTGCTTTTGCCACTCCATAAACTTGCTTCACCCCAAATCTTTCCCACAATTACTTTTCAGGATTGGGCCGCTTTCCGTTCTTAATTAGCCACTCCGTACAATAGCGAACTTACACTTGAGTTCTCTCACTCCTGAATAGTCCCAAAAGGACAAAACAGCTGTCGAGTGTAGAATCGCTTGCAACAGCAGGTGATTCGATATTTTATTTTTGTCAAGCATAGACTTATATAACTGTTTACGCATCTTTCGACAAAGGTACTTTAATGTAAAGAATAAAAAAGAGTACAATTAAATGGTTAGAAGTTTTGTACAAATTGGACACAAAACTAACTTAAAAAAGCAGAAACACGCCTAGAGATGCTGTTAACCGACCTGCAAGGTTTTCTTGTGGCAGTCTGTTCCATTCTTCAACCAAACACGCGCTAAGGTTTCTTAAGTTCTGAGAACGGTCAAGGCAAGTTCGATGAAGAAGTTCACATTTGGTTGCACGAAACGTTGCCTGAAAAAACGTCTTAATGGTTTTTTTGGTGCCCCTCCTCAACTAAGAACAATCCAATTAGTGATAATTTATAGGAGGAAATATTTACCATTTATCAAAAAAATTATATACAGTAAAACAAAGCCCTTGGTGTTAACTGGAAGAAATAATTTTTACTACGTAAAATTAGAAAAATGTATTAGTGAACCCAGACTTATGTCGCCTATTATACTTTATGTATTTCTGACTTTCTGAAAGAAAACTTATTTGAGTAAAAATGTATTCGAGAGAACCAAGAAATCATCGTAATGATCCTTAGGACACCTAAGCAAGACATAAGCAATGGTTTTGGTTCTAAAAAAGCAAACAAAAAGTTGGCACTCATGAAACTATTCTTTAATCTACATTTATGGGACATTTGTCCATGTATGATATTGATACCAAACATTATTCATCCGATTAATATGTATAGGTACCGTCTTAAACTAATTCTGTGTCTGTGGTACGGTTTCTAAATGTTGTGATACCCAATGAAGTATCAATACACCCAGATTAGGCTCGATTAAGAATTTGGAAAGTATTCAAGATCTGCACGCAAAACGATAACGGTAAACTGGCTCCATTCACGCAAGAAATTAAATTAAAGTTTATAAAGAAGCTCTAACAAAATTTTGAATACAAATAAGGACAAGCGAGTAGTAAAACAACAAACAACAGACGTAAGGGAAAAAATTGGAAATAACAATGAAATAGAAGAACTTAACATCAAGAATAACAGGAAGGAAATCAAGGAAACAGGAATGCGTTACAAGGCAGTCCAAACAAATGTAACCAATACACTAGAGTCAATAAAAAAATTAAAGTTCCACAAATTGTAAAGTTTCTGCACGGAAACATTACAACAGCTACAAACTGAAATTCCAAATCAACAGAAGCCAGATCAGTCATGTTAGTTAGAGTTAAAAATGAAACTAAGCAAAAGAGAAGAACAAATAAACGATGTAGAGATAAAAAATAACAGATAAGCTCTAGAAAACTGAAGATTGAAAACAAGGCAGAAAAGATAAAATATATCCACTAAGATCTTTTACTGATGTCAAAACGACAAGAGAACAAAAACATAGTATGGCAAGAAATAATTGACTTCATAAAAATAGGGACAAGAAAGAAAAACGATAATATAACTTGGCTGTAAAAACAAAAAAAAATAAGAAAGATGAGAGATGAAGAAACAAAGAAGAAAAGTTCAAGAAATTTCTAATGGAAACCAAAAAACACAACATTGACATACTAGCTATGCAGGAAACATAAAAGGAATAAGCTAATATAATCATGAAGACTATATAGTTATTGATGGAGGCGGGAATGTAAATAAGTTAAGAACATGCTTCTTGATAAATGCCAGTTAAAAATAAGTGGTAAGTACAAAACGAAACAAAATGAGTTTACTAAGAATCAAAACAAAACATAAGAAGTTAAGTATATTAAACATACACGCTCTAACAGAAGATTCAGTTCACGATATTGAAAATATTTAAATAAGGTTGTTCTTTATTGAACACTTAAAATTTTTTGAAATTGCTACCGGTTCCGACACCAATGTGTCATCATTAAGTTCCCAGCAATACTATACCTACAACTAACTTAATCATTTTATTTATTAATTTATATTATGTTGTATTTAAATTAAATTCTATGAACTAGAAACAGCAGACAAAATCGATAGCTATGGTAGAAATGTTATCATAGGAGATGTCAATACCAAAATAAAAACAACAAATGACAATGGACAGAAAATTGTAAATATTTCAGCTTCGGCAGAAATGAAACAGCTAAATGCCATAATTATAAAAATATGAATACGGATGAAAGAGTTATAAGAAGAAATACAAAGTAGCAAATAATAAAGCACCTGCAATGTGCAGATAAACGAAACGGAAGGCACAGGTTAGAAAATTTGAAAAAATGAAGAAGCGTATAAATAGAAAAAGACAAAGACTCTGAACAGATTAATAAGAGAAGAAAAAAGAAACTTTCAACAAAAGTCGATAGCGCTTAAAGATGGTGACGGAGACTACATATCGATGAAAGAGAACTAGTAGTAGTTTGAACCAAACACTTCACAACAATGGTTACCAAAAACCTATAACCAAGCGAAGAACAGAATTTGGCAGACAAACAAAAAAAAACGCAAAAAACTTAACATAAGTATCAACATACGATGAAACGGAAAAACAAAAAAATAGCAAGAATCCCGGAGTAGATAAGATAGAATCAGAGCTTATCAAAAACGCAGATGAAGAAGTATTAGGCAGAATCTATAATTTAATACAAAAAATATGGGAAAGAAAGAATTTATTAACAAAAGGCTAAAAAGTAGAAGCAGAACAGATTGTAGAAACATACCAAGCAGGTGTCTAAAAAAGGAAAGAGCGTGATAGATTAATATTAATTTGAAAATGTTTCTCCAAAATTTTTTAAATAATTATATTTCTTTCTTTGTGATAGATTATCCTTCTTGGTGGAGGGGGTTATTTAAAAAAAAAAACTCGCTTACTTTTGGTTCAATTTTAAGCAACGTTTCGGAAGCTTTTTTTAAATTGATGCTGCCTTCATCAGGCTTTAATTGATGTAAAATAAGGTGGTCATGCTTGAAGTTAAGAACAAATGTTCATAGTAGTGATAGATTAATTTAAATTTTAAACCAGTGCAGTGAAAAGAATATACCTACTAATTCACACCCTTTGCATTGTTTTTCGAAAACCATATAGACGAAGAAGAAGATTGTCAATATATAAAACATTTAGTAATTACTGAAGAAACAACGGATTTAATCAATATGACACTAAAGAAAACAACGAACTTGATAACTATTAAAGGGCATCAACCATGTAAATTTGAGGCTAACATCGGTACCATCTTCCATTTAGTTTTGGAAAAAGCCTTGAGAAACTGTAACATATACCTGGACACAAAAGAGCTAAAGAGAGTCAAAAAGAAAATTGAAGAAAAGTACACAGTGCTAGAAAATAGAAAGTAGGAATAAAACCCAAATCTAACCTTTAAAGTTAGTGCTACAAATTTAATGTAGTATACTTGGGTCAGATGGAAACCGCAGCAGCAATATAAAAAAAATGTTAACAAAAGGCTCAAAATGCGTAGGATTCCTCAACAAGCTACTTAAAGAAAAAAATGTACTACGAAAAGCAAAGTTAAGTTTGTGTAAAACAGTAATAAAATCTGTAGTAACTTTTGGAAGCGGGACATGAGTACTGATAATAGTTTGTAGATATGGGGAAGAAAGATACTAAGAGAAATAGTAGGCGGAATTAAAAAAAACGAAAACTGGAGAAGAAGAAACGTGGAGCTAAATAGTATCTACAAGGAACCGAGCATAATGACCATTATCCGACCAAACAGATTTATATGACTAGGACACATTTAAAGAATTAATACAAAGGATTGTATAAGAAAAGTATTAGACCAGGAAACCAAAAGAAGACGTAAAGGGGACCCTCAAACACATGGTGGAAGGATGTAGAAGATGATATAAGAAATGAGTTGGACATTAGATCAAATATACGAGTGATTAATTGAATCGCATACATTTCATTCTAAAGCCAAGTTTGACACCCAATAGTTATTTATTTATTTATTCGTATGGTAACAGTTTCAATAAAACGCTTCCCGTTTAATTTACGCTTGTCATCGCTTTTTTTTTTCATCGTTGGTAGTGTGTAGCTTATTAGATTTCAACGATAAATCTTCGGAAACAGCTATGTTTCTATTAACAGAAAAATGTGTAAAGTTAGTATCCTTTCCGGTCAGATTAACTCAGGCTTTTTGTTAGTCACTAGTCATACTGGGTAATTCTGAAACAAATTTAATATCTTGCATTTACCAATTCCGACACAATTTCCAAATATAGTGTGGCCCATAAATTTTAACTTTTACTACAAAAATACACTTTGATTTATTTCGTTTTACCCCTTTTTGTTGTAGTCTTATTTAACCGACCTTTGTGCTCAAGCTTCAATTCATGTTTACATCTTCAAATATTTCTAACGTCCCTCTTTGGAATCTTTTAGCTGCAGCAGTGACTGACATTGGGAGACAAATCCATATCCATATTAAGAAGTATTTTGATTCTGCTTCTAGTAGTACCAAGGTTTTGTAAAGTTTGGTAAAAATAAAAGATAATTTTGAATTATAGAAATAAAGTCTACTGATGCAACTATTGCTTTGCGGTTCATGATTGTTCCATTAAAGGTTGACTTTAAAAGTGCCCAGTATATAATTGGTTGGTCTAAATTTACTTTGCTAAGATTTCATGTTGGTCCCGCAGTCGAATTGAAAACAATATCATTTAAACACATCCCGGGAATGCTTCTACTACTTTAGTTTTATTCTGTACAAGCTAGGCTGTTGGAGCTTAAATACAAGCCTAAATTGTCAAATAAGATCATCAGTTTGTTTGCGGTTGTTAAGTCATTGATTTTAATTTAACCATATGGTACATTTTAAGTATTGTATAAAGTCATTGATAAAATTAACACATGAACTTTACACTATCTTGAAAATTTTATTTGTTAATTTGCTAAACAAAAGTAAAATCATCCTAGTCGTTAAAAGGTTAAAATATATTGGTGTAGTATTCACCGTTATTTTACTATTTATTGTGCAAATTAGTGGAGACATATCATTTTATACGCCCATAAAAGATTCAATCAACAAAACACCTACCTTTCAATTAAAAGACATTATGCTGTAGTGGAAAATGTAGAATAATCATTACACGCATGTTGGTCAAACAGTGGGTATCGGCAAAATTGCTGCTGAAATTATAAATAACTTAATATTTTTATTATTGATTTTAACACAAGTTTTGTTCTGTGCAGACTTTGCAGATAGCCATTAAAAAATTTTATCTTTGATAAACTAAGTAAACTAAGTTTTCTTCAAGTTAAGCGTATTGGTTCAATTATTCGGTTCATTTTTGGTTTTGGTTGATTTGGTTGTCTATTATTTTTGAAAATATTAGATGTAAGTTTCAAAGTAGAATTTCAATAAATAATTTTTTTAATATTATTAATATTCCACCTTTCGTAGCTCAAATTAATGTCATTTTCCAAACGGTAGTAAAAAATTATTTTTAGTTTAGGGCAGGTAATTGAATAATAATAATGTAGTATTAAAACAATTATAAAAAATTAGGACTTAGGAAGTAAATGTTTACATAACACCTCGAGTAACTGAATTTAAAAGTGTTTAAGTTACTAAAAAAACATCTTGTAAAATGTAACTGTAAAACATCGAGAACATGAGTAACTATGTATTTATTGTTTAAGTGTTAAGTGAAATAACTATTTATGACACAAAAGAAAATAATCCTGTTTTTAGTAAATTGTTGTTTATCTAGTACATCATTACTATAATGTGGACTTTCATTCATCTTAAAAGAGCAGTACCTGTTAGTGAAAACGATACGTTATTTTTTTACTACACCTTTTTATATTTGCCATTAATAATTATGTCGATTTCTACAAAAAACTTACAGTAAGTAGAACCGACTTTCTTAGTAACATCTGCGTTAGGCTCTTTGCAGTTATTTCTATTGCTCAGGTTAATTTAATTAGTACTTAGATGATTAAGGTTTGTTTTAGAGCACTTATTTGTTTGTTAAATGAGTTGGTAACGTTACATTAACAGAAGCGAGTTGAAATTGCACTTTCGTTTTCTGTAAGCGTTTAAACTCAATGAGCATGAAATTTTAATATTATGCATACGGTACTTTTGTAAGTAATATCATTTAATAGCTCTTTAAACGTGAATAGCATGAATTTGCTAGGAATATTATTTACTGACAAAATAAGACAAAAACATGACAACAATAAACATTAAATTTTGGAGAAACTGTAAATTAATTGATGGTAATAATTTCTGTTAAATAGTAGGGACTTTCATGTCACATAAAATCTAAAATTATAGTTATTAATCTTAAAAGTGTTAATTAATTTTTCATTTTGACGCATGGTATACTTTTTTCGACTACACATTGACTTTCGTCTGTACTTCAACAGTGTGTTTGCATTTTTACCGTCTAACTTCTACCAAAAGAAAGTAATAAAATCGTTAGAACCTATGGTTTCCTTTAAACAAAATTTCGTTTCGTCTTTCCATTTGAAGCTTGATGGAAAAATGTGAAAATTTACTTTACTAACGGAGTCATTCTACTTTTGATTGCTTCTTTGGAGTTTTTTGGACTTTAACCAAAGAATAACTTTTAATAAGTACATGTTCTGTTATTCATTGTTACCTGATACATTTGAGTTCACTACTTTATTTAGCTCTTCTTCAATTGCTAGGATTGCACTACAATCGTCAAATGAAGTAATAATCACCATTTGCAACAGTGATATACGGCAAAAAATAGAATGGTTTTAACTTGTGAAACGGAGAAATCCAGTAAATGAGATGAAGAATAAGCTTAAAAATAGAATGGGCCCAACAAAACTGTATTGGGATCTCCCAAACTTATTTATTTTGATATATCATCTAGTTTTTTAGTAATTATTTTAGTAGCATTTGTTTTCTTTCTTGAATCTCAATTAAAAATTTTGATATACAGTACTAATATCCAGTTCTTTAAAACGTTTTTTAAAGAACTAATTCTACGGAAGCATGTAGGGTTTGAGTTGTTGTTGTTTCTTTGAAGAAAACTTTTTTTTATTTGCAATAAAGATTGGACATACTACTCAGCAAATTCTTCTTTGTTCTTCTTCAATTATAAAAAAATATATGAATTAAGTGAAGAAGAGACAGTTCTGTGAAAATGTGGCACTTGCTTCCCGGTTCAGTCGGTTTCTGTCTAGTAAAACAATTGCGAGCGTCAAATTCTATAGGATTTTGCTGTCTTGACGGTTGTTTTTGATTATCGGTTAGCTTTATTTGAGGTTGAAACTGAAGAGAAGCAGCTCGGCAGAATACCACAGCAAAATTCAAACGGAATATACGAGAGGATTTCAATACAGACCAAGATTATTCTTACCAAAACTTTGTTTATTAATTTTCTTTTACAATTATTTTATCAAGTTGTATATAGTCTTCCTCTAGTGCAATAGCATTATTCCGACTATGCTGCCTCTGTCCAAATACGTGGCGGAACCAATTTTTGGCAAACCTCTTTAAAATCGCCTCTAAAGTCTTAACAGCATCCATTTTTGTGTAAAATTTGCAACCTTTAAAGAATTTTTTGCTTGGGGATACAAAAAAAGTTGTCCACATTAAAACTATATGACACACGCCGCACATTTCTGCTATTTAAAAATTTTGTCACAATATTAGCCACATGTCGTGATGCAATTTCCACTTCCGAAGCAACTCCGGAGTTTTTTTAATGTGATCCTTCATTAACTGGTGCAAAATTTTTATTTAGTAATTGAAGGCCACTGTGGTTCTATGCGGAACCATATGGGTATGTACCATACCCTTATAATCAAAAAATGTAATGACTATAAATCTTTCGTGGTAGATTTTTGCACGCTTTTTCAATCCACTGTGTGCTTTGCTGTTTTATTTTGGGATCATGGCAATACACCCAGGTTTTATGCCAGTAATAATTTTTTTTCCACCATTCTCTTCGTTTGCCTTGAACATACCTTTTTCAGCATTAACAAATTGCTCGAGCAATCAGGAATCCAGCGACCACACAACCTGGACATGTTTAGATGCCCAAATTTCGTCAGATATTTTAAGGATGCTAGAGAGTTTCTAAATGATCAAACTTAGATCTGTAATTTCTACTGCTGTGTTGATGTTTTTTTTTCGTGCAACAATTAGTGTACTTGGACCGATTTGATATTCACAGCTTTTTCGCCAAAAATCAAGCAGATCTTGCAAATGTTTAACCCCAAGAGTTACCTTAATTTGCAGATTTTTATATAAACGTTTGAGCTCTGCCAAACGCAAATAAGTAATTTTTGACAACTGTTATTTTGCAAAGTAGGGGTGACCTACATTAATAATATATTCTGAGTCTTTGTTGAAATCTCCTCATAATTGACCGGGGGGCAACTACTACCAGCGGATAGGGAATAAAGCAAACGAAGTCATTACGTAGTCAGTGGAAGTAGAGGCATTTATTCGAACTTTAATTAAGAATGGTAGTCTGCTGGTAAGTTGACGTATAAAAATGCGATACATCTGACTACACCCAAAACGGGATTAACGCGGTCAAGTCGACGTATGAACATGCGATATGTTCACTTGGACTAAAGTATTTGATTCTACGTGCGAGGATGCACCATCGAAATGGTATCTTCGCAGGGAGAAAACATATATCTTACCGTTCGATAAGTTCTGGCATTTTAGTTGTCCCATAAAAAGACATTTTTATTATACCGACAACAAAAATATTTTTTTGGTTAGTCGCAGAAACTCATCATTTTTTGCTATGAGCAAAGGTTTTATCAGTAACCAGTCGCGAACTTTAAATTAACGTAATCTGGGTTATGTAGTAAATGAAATTTTTAAGAGAAGATTAACAATATCAGCGCATTCAAAACTTGAACTATAATTGTATACATCAAATAACTTGTAAACTGGAGGTGAGTACCGTAGCGGCATTTGACAACAGCCATACTCACAGTTTATAATAAGAGAAATTACAAAAAAGAAAACTACTGAACAATAAATTAAAGAATAAGCATTTTTTCAAAAAAATAAAGTAAATAAAATAAACACAAAAACATAAGAGAAAGATCACCCAAAAGTCACCAAAAGACCAAGCAAAAAGCGCCTCCACGAAGAGGAAGAAATTTACAGTGACGCACAACACAAAAAACCTGTAGAGATTGACATGGTACTAATTACTCTTCTTATTTATGCTACGATACAAGATTAATAATAGTATATTATACACCAAGGTTGTGAAGTCTGTCATTATTGCCTTAGCACCAGTTTAATAACGTGCGTAGGCAATAATGGACTTCACAACCATGGTGTATATACTATTTTTTCCACTACTAGCCAAATTTAAACCAAAAATAAAAAAATAAACATTTTTCTTGTAAAAATCAAGTAGCACAGGAATGCAAATAAATCAAAAAGCATTAAAAGCTACATACGTTGATAAACCAACTGCAAATGATTCACTAAACACTTGTGTGACATATTTCACCTTAATTTTCTGAAAATTATTCGGAGTAATATGTAAATTAGTTGATTTAGGAGCCAATCGCAGCGGTTTAGATTTGTCTGACATGTAGAAATTTTTAATGTCTTTCCAAGATGCTTTTTTGTTATTAAAGATTATATCGTATTTAATCAAGTTATTTTGCACCGACTTCAATAAATAGGGGACATCGAAGAAATAATAGATTTTCTTATCGTTTACGAGAAGGTATGGTTTTTGCGGTGATACATCTATTCTTTTAATTAGGTTTCGAAAATTTTACTACTGCCCTAACATTGGCACCGCATTGTAGTTGTAGCTTTTCTATGCAGTTTAATACTATCGACTTCAATTTGTCACCTTTACATATCGTATTTGTAAAGATGTAGCACAAGGGTTGTTTAATTTTTATATATAACTCTAACCATGATCACGTAGCAGTTTGAGCTGGCAAAAAATTAAAACCTACTTTAAAATTAACATTTTGGGGCTCGTAAAATATAATTTTAGTGAAAATTGTTTGTATTCCTCTGTATATCTCCTGCTTCTTAGTGGTTTATTTTTAAGTCCACTTGGGCTGTCACAATTTGTGCTCTGCTTTCGGGAAGTAATCGTTGGGAGATGTTAACTTCAATTGAAGTGCTTTCTTTTCACGTTGCAATTTAAGAATGTTCCTCCGTAATTTTCTTTACCTAAGAGTATTTGAGCTGCAAGCTTGAGTAGTTTTGGTATAGCTAGAGATGTTAACGGGCATTTATTGCTTCGCCAATATACCTTGCATCATTTGAATATTGGGTTTCAGAAATTGACACTTGTAATTCATTTAGGAATGGCAAGTGTTCGCCACATACTCGTTAAGTTTTTAGAGTCGACATTTTTATGCAACAGATCGGACCTTCCAGATTCTGTTAACCATTCAAAACACCTACAACAAAATGTTTGTAATTTACTTAAAATTCTTGATGTAACTTAACTCGCCTGGTTAAATCTCCTTTGGGAAACCTGAAAAACTGATTCTACCATCATATTTAATAAATAAATAAATTCAGGTTATGTATTTGCGGTTATGGGATGGGGGCGCGAATTTTAAACTAATGGCATTTTTTATTCAAATAATTTTATCGTGTTAGGTAATTTTAAGCAGCAAATACGTTAAAGATAATCTCCTGGATATACAAAATTATGTTTCACTCGTTTTTGTTAAACAACTATTCTTAGATTCTCAAAAATTTGAAATTGTCCATTATTAACCTAGGTCAACAATAGAAAAAATTATTAACCACTAATAGAGAAATTCAACTTCTCAGTTGGCTGGGAGACGCAATAATTGTCCACTTCACAGCTAGTAGTGGAAAAAATATATATTTGGAAAAACATAGAACAGAAACAGAGGGTCATCTCTCATCTTAATGGAAAAAATTGATTGTTCTCAATTAAAAAATGAATACATGGAAATTCTCAACATATTTTAATTTTATTGTTTTTTTTTGTTTTGTTACATGATAAAATCAATCATTGTCCTGATCTGCAGTGAGGCAATGAGGATGATCTTGCCTTGTTCACAATGTTGACAATGGCTGTGTGAAAACATACAAAACATTATACCATTTATCAGATTTACGATTTATTCAGAAGGGAAAGATTTAAATTCAAAGTAAGCACAAAAGTGCAATGCAAGCCATTCAACTGACCACATTTAATTATGGTGTGAACAGATGTCTCTTCCGTCAAATTGTATTACTAAATTTTGCAAGAAACGTATTAGGACGTCTGGATCCTTTAAAAAAAGTGCAACTGTTTTAAAAGAAAACTCAAATTCTGGTGAACGCCCTAAACTGGGTCACAGTTCTACAAGAAGCATCTACTTTAAGGTGTAAAATGTCACCTCCACTAGAATCTGAGTTTTCTTTTGGAACATTCGCACCTTCTATAAAGCGTCCAGACGTCTTGATACGTTCTTAGACAAATTTTAGTAATTCACATTTAATAAAATAATACAAAAAATTATTCAGTTTACAAAACATACAAAGATAGAAACACTGAAGATTTTTTATCCACTGATCCATAAATCTATTTATTCAATGATCTAAGCCAGGGAAAGTCTGAAACAAATTCAATTTTACCGTCCAATAAATTTCATTCAAAGTTTCTGCCAGATCACTACTAGTATCTGCATTAAATAGTTTATTCCAACCACCTTAGATAATTGAGCAAAAGTTGCAGGTCAAAAAAACGAAAAATTACAGAAGGGTAGCTAAGAGATTATGAATTTAATTCAAAAGATGAATTAATTTTATGTAAGGCATAACCAGAACTGGCATCGTAATAGTTAACAAATTGACTTGGTGCAGGTTCTTCAGCCAATAACATAAATGGTATTATCTTTAATAGCTATTCTTTCTGGTTAATTCTAAGTAATAGGTAAGAATTCAACAATTTTTAAGTACACCAAGAAATAAAGGTGAAAATGTCGCAAAAGCTTAGTAATATACTCTTCCAGGTGTTCCTGAGTTTATAGCCATTCTTTTTTTCAGAATCTGAAGTAAATGCAAATTGACCAATTTTTCTTGTGTGTCCCTCTGGTGTTCTTTGATTTTTTGTTTCCATCCTACCTTGCAATACTCCATGCTAATTTGTAGACAATTTTTGTATTAGAAAAATAAACAACCACGTTCAGCAGAAATCTGAAAAAAGCTAAGCAACACATTTATGG
This sequence comes from Abscondita cerata, assembly GCA_030710515.1. Classification (NCBI taxonomy): domain Eukaryota; kingdom Metazoa; phylum Arthropoda; class Insecta; order Coleoptera; family Lampyridae; genus Abscondita; species Abscondita cerata. The sequence continues at coordinate 778,286 of JALBCR010002352.1, forward strand.
TCCATGTAAGACAAAATTAAAATTTTTGTATGTACGAGAATGTTACCTGATTCAATTTATTTGTCGATCTATTGACTACTTTTATCTCCTTAACTAATATGTCAATTGATTTAAAATTTTGGATCTAACTTATTATCAACTAATTGGATTGTTCTTCGTTGAGGAGGCACCAAAAAAACCATTAAGACGTTTTTTCAGGCAACGTTTCGTTTAAAGGTCTGAAGAAGTGCACATTCGGCTGCACGAAACGTTGCCTGATAAAACGTCTTAATGGTTTTTTGGTGCCCCTCCTCAACGAAGCTAGTCCAATATTGATAATTTATAGGAGGAAATATTTACCTTTCATCTAACTTATTATCTACACATTTAATGTACAGTAAAAATTTCAAAAAGATCAGAAAAATATGTTTTTCCCAAGATTCATCAAATTGTAAATTCATAAAAACAAATGCTATTGTAAAGAGATTCTAACTGATCTTTTTAGTATATCTAAGGGTGGTTCACAATTTCGAGACTCTTTAATAAAACCGTTATGACATAAGATATGAAACAGTAGTAAATAAAAAGTTTTTGTAAAATAAAATTGTTTTGAAAAATACAGGATGTACCCAAAAGACATAATTATTTTAAAAAGATTATATATTATTACATTTGTGATTCGCAGTTTAATTTTCTAAGCCTAAATAGTAACGTTCTTTAGTTATCTTAGCTTTTACAAGTAAATTGACGGTTATTCACATTCTTGGTGAAACTGAAAAGAACTCTTAGATGATAAAAATAAGTTGAGAGTAGTTTATAAATTTTTTTTTCAAAACTTTGTTAATATTGTACAAGGTAATGTCAATTCGACAATGTTTAGACGCCAACTTTATTTTGATATGAAACACCCTGTATTTTTAAAATTTTCAGATGAGGTCTTTTTTGGTCTGATTTTATTGGGCTAATTTGAATTTTTTAAGGCACCATTTATCACCCCTCAATAGAAATATGTTTTTCCAACATGATGGAGTTGCACCCCACCATTACGGTCTTGTTAGACAGTTCTTGGACAATGAATACCCCAACAAATATATAAGTCGCAATAGACCTGTGTCTTGGTCGTCTAGACATGCGTTTAAGAATTACAAAAGCTTTTAGAATTGTTACAAAATAAATATTAACAAATGTTGAAATGGGTCTACAAGAACGTGTAATTTTGTGCCTGGGGCAATATGTACCGAAATTTGAGCATTTGTTTTTTCTTTGGCTAAAAACATGTTACAGACATTTTTTAAAATAAGTATCATATCTGTTTTAACGTAGGTATTTGAAACTTATCTTTTGTTCACCATAAAGTTCGTTTCTTGCGTAGATATATCTATATACAGTGTGTCTACTTAAGTTGGAACCATATGGAAATTTTTTTTATTAATTTTTTGAAAAAAATTAATTTATGTTAAAAAGTTCTGCATGGTCCAAAACTTAAAATGCAACCATCAGATATCAATTTTTTAAGCCATATACGGGTTTGTAAAAATGTAATTTTCTCAAAAGTAAAGTACCATTATTTTTACAATACAGAAGAATGTTATAAAAAAGTTGTTTTGAATTAAAAGTTATATCAAAATATGAAAGTATACACCCATTTATCATAAAAATTCAGGTTTGGTTTTATTATTAGTTGATTTGCATTATAAGTATCAATTTATCAATTTATCCCCTTATCTGTTCAAAATATGATAATCTTTCCATTTGTTAATGTTTTTGAACAATCTTGCACTTTAAACACACAATTATTTATTTTGGAAATAGGAAAATCCATATGAAGAATATTTAGTTAAAAAACATCACATATTTATACAGAAACAAACATAACTAAATTTGATTTTAATACATTAAAGCTTCGGCATATCCACCTTGAATTTTTAAAATAAATAATGATTATGCACTCATTACGTATTTAAATTTCAAGATTGTTCTAAAATATTAACAAATAAAAGGATATTTTATTTTTAACAGATACGAGGACTAAATTCGGTATTTCCAAATATTTATAATATCAAACGTAAATAATCACCAAATTGAAATTTTTATGCTAAATTTTTATTATAACATTCTTCCGTATTGCAAAAATTAATAGTACTTTATTCTTGAGCAAAATTTATATTTTTGATAAACCCTAGTATAAGGCTTAAAAATTGATATCTGATGGTTTTTTTCAAAACCGATAATAACAAAACTTTCCATATAGTCCCAACTTAAGTAGACACACTGTATAAGTAGAAAGTGCAAGCAAACGATTTGTATCAGGATATTTATTTCTATTTATCCAGCAATAAAAAATACAATATGTGGCGTTTGAACATTGCCGAATTGGTATTTCATTCTGGATCAATCGATACCCCATTTTCCAATATTTTTTTTTTATTTTTAAAACATGGTAACCATCAATTTTTTTTTCTTGTAAAAGCTAAGATAATTCATCGTATGGATTATTTATTTTTCAAAATAATTATATTTTGTGCAAAACTAGATCATAAATAAACCTCGGGGACGTGGACCACCCTGTTTAAGTAAGACCTATGTGTAATTTCAATGCATCTGTACTTATACAAGTGTATACTTTAATTTATTTTAATTAAGGTTGTATACACGTCTTTTAATTAACTATTATTATTGCACCAGTTACAAAATATGTAATTATTTACATTTGGTGAATTTAAACGGTTTAATCAATACTGAAAAACTGTCGGAAAAATGATATATTTCTGGGCTTAATTTCTTGCTGTCGTGACGGCATGTTTTGCAACTTTTTGATTAAATAAGTTTCACCAAAAATAATTATTTTTATGAAACTTCCTCAAAATGTTACTTCATCAAAGAACCATTCACGCTAGGTAATTATTTGATCGGCGAAGGTCTCCTGCCTAAATTGTGTGTATCGACCTATAGTACAAAAAATAATAGGAACTATGGATGTAAATAAGGAATACGAATAAATTACTATAAATAAATTAAATTACGAGACAAATTCAAGAATGTTATTTAATCGACTTCCGAACACACAAGTAAATTTAGAAAAATGTAAAGCCGCGTTCATGCATGTTTTAGTATTAGATCACATTTCATATTGATTACCAATGCAATTACAAAAACAATTAACATCCTTAAATTAGTAGCTTAAAATAGGTATTAAACTTTGGCAAATTAATGTGTAATTATAATGCATTGTCCCACAAACATCAATCAATTCGAGTAATGAAAATAAACATATGATCATTGATGATGATTATTATTATTCGCACTCAATTTAGAAACCAATTTGTCTTCATTCTTATAAGTTCTTTGATTGATTTAAATAATTTGAATAAAAAATTTCAATGGAATATTTAATTATGCAAAGAAAATTAATAATCTCAGCGGTATGAGAATTTGCACAGTTTATGTTATATGAGAAAGATTATCTACAATAGATGTAAACAGGTTACACAATGAGGCCACGATTAGAGTTTTCTAACTACAAATAACTTTTTAATCAACATTTATTGTTTTATGTAAATTATGCGCAATCGAAAAACTTCCGGCACATACATAAATAACTTGAAAGTGTAAATCAAACAGAATTTCAACTTCGAAATTTTTAAAGAAGTATGTCACAAATGCAAGTGAAACACAATAAAAGTGTGCTAATCATGTGAATAATATTATTTAATATTGTTCGTAAGATGCAATTTTAAGTTTAGAGAGGATAAATACTGCGAAAAAAGAGTTCAAGGTTAACTGTTTCAAAGACACTTTTGAATTTGTTGTCAATACAAAGTGATCGATTCCGTACAAGTAGAAATTCTTATTAAGAAGTAGTACAGCATTGTGTTGTCAAAAATGAAAGTTGGGAATGTAAGAATAATAATACGAGATTTGCTAATTTCATACAAAATTTAACACCGTATTGTATAGGCATAGAAAATCAAAATACATAAAATTACTTTATATTTTGATAAAGGTTTTTATGGTGTTTACTTTCTTTCTTCTTTAGAACAAATTTCTAAATTACTTTTTATTAGAAAAATTGCGATCTACAACAGTTTTTCGACGATTATTTCTTCCGACTCAATTTACGGTGATAATAGTTATGTAATAAATGGTCGTAGCTCTGCAATTAAGTGCGTTAGCTGCTAAGCAAGCACCTCAGGTTCAATTCCCAGTGCACATTTTTTGGGAGCACGGAATCGGAGTTAAACTAAAGGTCCCATGTATACGTGTCTATTGTCACGCGCAACCCATATACATGCAAGGGGTGCGCAACGCCTGAAAACGGATATGCGATTCAAGAATAAATTAAACTAGAAATATTTTCTATAATTTATCCGTTAACTTTTTTGTGAAATGAATACTTTTGACGTACGACCGCCATAAAATCTTCTCCAACACGTGTATTTCGTATTTGAGACATATTCCGGAGATATCATCTTTGGAGACGCCATGTATCGACGGAAGATAGTTATTGCACCCAGTCGTTTGGAATAGAAGTGAATCGTGTTTATCCATTTGAAATAAATACGTCGCATTCGTTAAATTGAAATATACATCCAATAAATAAATAAATAGAAACTGGAAGATGTAGTAGTCTGTAGTACCAAACATGTGAAGCGATCCGATGATCACGGAAACATTGTTCAATAGATATACTTTCTAAGGAGATCATCATTTTTGAGCAACAATGCAAACAATAATTCGACAATCAGCATTTATCCTACATTTGTTTCCTTTATAGTTGTCGGAGAAAATGTAGATCTTCTTATTCATTTGACATCTTCCTCTACAGTGAGCGTTCAAACATATGTGTTCTTAAACTAGGGAAAATAACGGTTTTGCAACGAATATACTAAACCTAAAGTATCGTCGATAAAACAGCCGCAGTAAAACCTTATTCTTACTCGTCCGGATATTTAAAAATTCAAATTCTGGCCCAGAAAGTATTGCAGATGCTGGAGAACGCTTCTTCCTTGCTTTTTACGGTTATAAGGACTGAGAGCGAAAAAACATTAACATTGAAAAACTTGCATAACTTTTATACCATATAATTTTTACAAAATTTTGATATAGTAGGCTTTGAAATAGTTGTCAGAATATGTCGTCAAATTTTATTTTTATTTGAGTCAATTTGTGTTCACAATGGCAAAAGTAGTGGAAGTACATAGATTAATCATTAAAAAATTTGTTGAGAATCCACAATGGTCAGTCGTTCGCATTGCAAAGGAGGCAAAAGTTTGCAGGCAAGTGGCAGCAAAAGTCATCAAGCGGTACAAAGGAAGACTTTACCATAACACGGAAACCAGGAAGTGGACGACTAGAGGGTTTTCATTCACCAAAAAAGATGCAAAAGGCAATATCTGCGATGGTTAAGAATCCGCTGATATCGAACCGGAAATTAGCTGCAAAAGTCGACTTGTCGGAAAAGACAATTCGAAAAATAAAAAAAAAAGAGTGGATTTAAGTCCTACAAAGTTCAAACAACTCCATATCATAATGCGGAGAAAAACATTGAAGCCTAGAAACGAGACAGAAAGTTGAGAGCAGATTTTTTCCAAAAACGTCAATGTTGCTCGATGGACGATGAGACTTACGTCCTCGCCGATTTTTCTCAACTACCTGGTCAGGAGGTTTATGTTTCCTGTGAACGAGGAAATGTTCCTAAGAAGTTTAGAACTAAAATAAAGTCCAAGTTTCTAAAAAAATATCTCGTTTGGCAGGCGATTTGTAGCTGCGGTGAAAGAAGCCAATCTTTCATAACAAATGGAACAATTAACTTAATTAGCGACGAAAAACGTTCAATAGCCGCAACGATGGACCACTAAAAGTTTTTAAAATGGAAGGAACTCGTTACGAAAATAATCACATATGTCCTAAAAAACGAAGTGGTTATTTTTCTGTGAATGTGTGGGGTTGGGTTAGCACGCGGGGTCCAGGAGTTTGTTGGACTATCGATGGACGTCTTGATTCTGCTGCGTATTTAGATATTTTGGAAACTATTATGAAACCTTCAGTCGAAGTGTTTTATCCAGACGAAGATTATATTTTCCAACAAGTAAGTATTCTTATTTCACTATACTTTCTCAAAAAATAGTTCGGGATCTGTTGAATTAACATTTTCATAATGTATTTTTGTTGTTAAAGGACAACGCCCCTATTCATACTTCGCGGGTTGTGCGCAATTGGATACGAGAAAATAACTTGGAGCTGTTACCCTGGCCAGCAAAAGCCCAGATTTTAACATTATCGAAAATGTTTGGGCTCGAATACTTGCTGTTATCCGAAGACAACAAGGGCCAAATTTTATACCAGTAAACCGTAATGCACTAATTGCAGCCATTGATACCGCATGGGAAACGATTAATATTAATTATATTGATACCTTGATAGCGTCAATGAGCAGACGCCTCCAAGAATGTATCAATAATAATGGAGGTCACACCCATTATTGATTTCTTATATTTATTTATATAGTAATACCTTTATTTAAAAAAAAGTTTTCATTTAATTTTAAACTATAACTTGGTATCTTAATTATAATTATGTAATAAATTCTTGTCAAAAACTAAATATATACGTTGACAATAAGAATTGCCTTAGTTTTTATTTTCACTTTTTATATTAACTACAGAAAAAATGAAACGTCATAAAATATACATTTTGTAAGGACTAAATATTATGAATAGAGAGTTTAATGATTTTTTTAATAACTTACAATAATTAGTAGGTTAGATTTATTTAAAAATAAGTAATAATCAGTCAACCCAAATAACCATGTTTAGTTTTTGATTTAATTTAAAAGTTATTGCTTGTAGACGTTTTTAAATCAAAATTATTTCTAATTTTATTTTGTAAACATTTCCTAAACAAAATTTTGATTCGATAATTAATCGAGCTATGGTGTTTAATTAGCGATACCTTCAAATATATTCTTTAAAGAAAAAATTAAGTAAGCAACGTAAATTACCTATTTTCTAAAACGTGCTTAGTGTAATGATTCATTCTACAGTCCTTCTATAAGATAACCCCTGCTGAGACTACCTGCTGTTAGAATTGTAAATGATACCCTTAAGTCCGCTTCACAATGTGCAAACTTTTGTTTACAGAAATTGTGGTGTCCAAGTTTTAAATTTCATGAGTGTACATGGTATGCAAAGTCAACATTTAAAAATAAGTTTAATACTGTATTGCTGCTACCGACAGAAGCTGCAGCACAACAACATTTCTTCCAAATGTTTTACCAAGTTTAGCAGTGGTGTGGAGTTGGAAAAAATGCAAAGAAGTGGGGATAGGAAAAAACAAGAATGGAATAATTTCGGTCACCACAATCAATCCTTCAGCTTCAGAAAACTTGCTAAAACCTTGCAATTGTAAAAAAGGATGTCCAGAAGCTTGTGGACGCGGAAAGGCTAGAATAAAGTACTTCATTATTTCTGTAAATTGCAGGGGTACCTGCGATAATTCGGATATTGATCTGTCCAAGACAGTGATAAAGAGAAAAGAGACAGTTATTCAGCAAACTTTCGACAAAATCGAGGAAGAATGTGATATATCCTTGAAGTTTTGCTCAGTTATGAAGACCAAAAACTTGTAAAACCTGGTTTAGTTAACAGTGCATCACATTTAGATTAGGCCTACTGGGGATTCCAATACAAAACGTGCTAAAAACTCTACCTCATGGTAGTGTGAAAATGAGTTTTTTTGCCAATTAGCGCGTTGTAGTAAACTTTGGAGCGCTTGCTCTCCGAAACTGGTTTAATTTATTGCATAACTATTTTTACCATAAAGTGAGTCAAAATAGAAATATCAGCAAAAAATTGTTTTAGAAGGCCCAAAATTTCAGCGAAGTAAAAATTCGGAAAGAGCACTTCAAAATATTTAACTGTACCAATCATTAAAACTTTTCAAAACTTCGTAGGTAAACCTTTTTTTCTGCACCAATGAGCGAACTATTAAGAAAACATCTAAGTACCTTCTCTTTTCAATTTCTCATTTTGTCTTCTGTCCGTTTTTGTAGGTGCTTTCCTGTCACAATCTCTTTGCTTTATTCTTGTTTCCAAGATTAATTTCGAGTACCTTTCTGTATTGATGATCACACTTTAGTTTGGTTCTGATTACTTTCCTTCATTTTTATTTGTTGCAGTTAATTTTAAACCGTGCTTATCTGTTATAGTCTGTTATGTCTCTGATCAGTATAATTATAGTGATATAGAGTGGAGGTTAATCGCTTTTCTCAGTTGTTGAACAAATAACTATATCTTCATAGTGTTCTTTGAAGTTGAGTTTTAGTTTGTTGTATTAACTTCTGTGTTTCAAAGAAAGAAGGCGTTTGAAAAGGCCTACAACAGGGTAGTGTATGTAGGAAAGTATAAAATAATATTCAAATTGAAAATTAGTATACGAACAATAAGTGTTGCGACATCTAATGTCGTTAACACGAGTCCACACTAGATGTCGCAACACTTATTGTTCGTATATGATACGCCCTCTAGTTGGAAATACTTTGGACAGCGCACATTTGTACAATAGTGAACATACACTCGAGTTCTCTCACTCCTGAAGAGTCCCAAAAGAACGAAACAGCTGTCGAGCGATCGTCGGTGTTTGTTTGCTATTGTACAATCTTTTGCAAATTTACAGCACCAATTTATGCAACTGCTTTTACATATCTGTCGACAAAGTTGCTTTATTGAAAATTAACATTATAATTCAAGAAAATTTGAAGGAATTGTAAACGAAATAGACCGATAAAAAACACAAACAAAAAATTATTATGTTGAGTAACAAGAAGTATTTCCTACTGATAAGCAATTAGAAGTGATCAAATTTTTGTGTCGTCAATAATCAGTTATAATTCTAATCTAAAGAAAACAAACGAGAAAATGTAACCAAAGTGGGATATTAAATTTTTTTTATAAAAAATAGCTGGTGGAACTGGAATCTGAATACAAAGAGGCTATAGGTAATAGAAATCAGTACTTACTAGCCAAAAATCTTTGGTTACACGAGAAACATATGACGACAATGCAACGAATACGATTATGAAAAAGGTCATGAAGAATGTGAGAAGCTGTTATGAGGAACATACAATGAAAATTTTGGAATAATATAAGATACAGATATTAGCATTACAAAATGGAAGACTAGGTGAATGGTTTTATTAGCAGTGGAGGCGAGGAGAACAGATATTTTGCTATAAACTTTATAGTGAATAAAAGGTGGGCAAAAAAAGTAACCAACTTGAAAACAATATCGGATAGAATAAGCTTACTACGGGTAGAGGTAAGGAGTACCGTAAAATAAGTCTTCTAAAGGGCCATACGCCAATCAAGAAGAAAAACAACAAGGCAAAGCAACTGAAAATGTGAAAATGAAGAAAAGATTCAAAACAGAGATCTCAAGAAGTTTAGAGGATGAACAAGATATAGAAAACAGAAAAAACCTTGGCAGAGACAGGCCAGCAACTGCTAGAGATTATAAAGAAAACATATAGAGAGGACAGGTAATACAACGAATACAGTTGTAAGAAAAAAAAACAAAGCCAGGATGATTATACTCAAAGAAGAAACAGTAAATGTATGTGAAAATGTGAACAACAGTCAAGCAAATATGTAGAGAAAAAGCTGAGGTGTGAACACAATACTGGGAACAAAAAAGAAGTGGCAAGAAGCGGATTTAGAACAGATCGAAGAAGAAGCACAGAATGTAACAGATCCTACACCACAAAAATAACAAAAATAATTAAAAAATAGCAAGAAATAAGAATGTCAAGGATAACGAATATAACAAAGAAAATATAGAAATCCGAAAGAATGTTAGACAGGTGAAGCAAAGTAGTTATAAATCCCATGAGCATAAAAAATTGAACACAACGATATGTAGTGATTTTAGGGAAAATGAACAGACTAGTGGATATGACATTAAGTAATTCAAGGCAAAGATGTAGTTGGAGGCACCCTTTCAAGAGAGTTAGGAGTAGATAAAGGTTTAAAAAAGGGAGTCCATTCTCGGTCACACTCTATAATGTAGTATTAGAAGCCATAATAAGAGAAAGTAGAATCAAAACACTGAGACAATAAACCAAAGAACATATCAATGCATTTTTTTGCTGACAACCTAGCACTAGTTACTAGGTCACGGGAAGAATTAAAAAAAATATTTAGAAACCTAGATATGAAAGTAAAGAGGAGGTTAACACATACAAGTTACTACGGCAGATAGAGAAGAGAATAAGTAAAGGAAGTAGAGCTGCCGGGGCATTAACAAAATTCTCAACATGTCTCCTTGGCAGGAAAGATTTTACATATAGAACAGCAATATGCCCTGCTGTCATGTATGATGCGGAATTGTGGACAATCAATATACAATAAGAGCAAAAATTTTAAACCTGGGAAACAAAGATATGTATTAAGAAGCATGTATGGAGAATTATGAAGGGAACTGAAGAAAACGTACAAGTAAAGAAATAACAGAAATATATGGACAAGTAAGAGAAATGTAAAGAAAAAGCCCAACACATGAAAGAAGATAGTACTAGGTATGGAAAATACGAACCTATAGGGGCAAGCAGTCAAGCCTGAGCGCTGAAATATTATGGTTTCACCGCTTCAAGCTTGGCTCTCTTGCCTCTATAGGCTCGTATTTTCCATGTCTAGTACTATCTTCTTTCCTGTGATGAGTTTTTTCCATTTCTCTACTCCAGCCTCTTTTAGATCTCTTAAGACCAGACGTTAATATTTTTATTTATCCAAAATAATAGTTTGACAGTTTCTAGATTCATTAAGTTGTCCCGCCGAATTACACTCAAAGTTTGTATTTTAGCGAGTAAAAGTTTGTTGTTTAAATTCTAATGTGTTTTCCTTAGCAGTTTTCTCGTGAAATTACTGGACAACAAATTTTCATTAAACAACCTATATTTATTGGACGAAATACAAACCTCTTGTGCTATTAACATTTTTGGTAAATGAAAACAAATACATAAATATTTGCCCATTTTTAAAAAAGTTGTTAAAATATTACAATGAAGGCAATTTTTGTTACATAATAATTTAAATGAAAGTTTCATGTTAATTAGTAGTAAAAGAAAGGGACTTTTGGCTGCAAACGGTAAAAGCTAAGTGCTTTTTATCGCTCAAACGTGCCGAATTTGTGACAATTCAATAAAAATGAAATAAGTGACAACTGAAGATTAACAAATAGAATCCACATACACGTGTTACGCCTTTTTGGGACACATCAGTATAAGCTAGCTCTAACTTGAGCTTTAATTAAAATAAAATTAGTTGGAAATTAAGAGTGCGTTACACGCCGGTTTTAAGAAATCGAAAAGTGCACAGAACTAAATGATCTTCTAGTTGCTAGAGGGCATCTTTACTTTACATGAATTCAATTAATTTTTTTCAAAATTCTTGTTTTATTTAGTAATTATACTACTAAAAATTAATTGAACTTGTAGTATAACATGATTAAATTCAATTACTAAACGCAGTATCGTTATACGAATCAATATACAAAAATTATAAATGAAAAAAAAATTGTATTGCAAATACTTCTTCAAAAATTCGTTAATTTATAGAATGTTGTAACGTTTAATTATATTTGGCAATAAAAAAAATAATTCAAATTGAACTTTCTCTGCTTAAATTCTAAATAATTTAGCGGCAATTAAAGATAGATTTATCAACAATAACATTAATGGACTATGACAAAATATGTAGTAATCACGAGAAAATTAAATTTTCGCAATCTGCAGTGTAAACAACGGAAATTGAATGATTCTAGAATCATGAAAATTTTACATGAACAATAACTTACCGTTGCGATTCAATTTTATTACACTTCGTTAATTTAATGCTGATTTATTAATATTACTAAATTATTATTCCTAAATTTATTTATTATTAAATTTTCTACATTGAATTTTGCTATATAAATGAAATTGCCTTACTAATTAATTCTATGTATTAATTCCGACTTCCTTCATAAAATTGATGTTTTATGATATTTATAAATTTATTGGTGGAGGAGGAAGGACGATGATTTCTTATTTGAGAATTATTAACTGACAATAAAAACAGAAAAAAGTTTTGTTTTCTCCCATATACTAGTAATAAATCTTTTTTCTGGAGGAGCTTTGTGTTTTCTTCTGTACTATGTTATTAATCATTTTTTTTTCGATCGTACGCCTCACTTTCATTATAAACGTTTACGAAAGCTATAAATTTATTGTAGAAATGATCCACAAAACACACTGATGAGTGTAGTGGTTGTTGGTGTGAACGACTGGAATGTAAATTATAACACAAATTCTTAAAGTGATACTTTTTGTGGACGTGATCGAAAAGAATTGAACTAATTTGGATTTTCTAAAACGCTTAACAATTTGATTTCCAAATTGCAGGATGTCCTAAATTTATTTATTTCGTATGGTATAGCCGATTTGATTCTTTCATTTGTGTCAATTTGAAACTTTTAGTTAAAAAAAGAGGAACAAATTACGTTTTTAAGATAGAAATTGTTAGTTTTCTAAATGGATAAATCTGAAATTGCATGTAATTTTTTTCCCCAACATAATTCTAAAGATTCTACAGCAAAAATAATTCACTGAAAACGTTTTTCTTTTTTATAATAAAAAAATGTGTTGACGATTTTATAATTTTTAATTTTATAAAATAATACACCCAGTAATTTAAAATCTTTTAACGTTAACACCAATAAAAAATTTCACATACAGAAAAGTGCAATTTATTTAACATTTTATATAAAATCACGTGCACATAAGCAACATGATAAAGCAATATGGGATAAGTCACGAAATCGTTAATCATCTTGCCATTAACTCATTGACCTTATACAAAATATTTACTGTAAATGAAAGTTGGAAAATTGCCGTGACCAAGAATTCTATATATAAACTCTAAATTATAACGATTATTGGAACAAATGCTAAATTCGGATTATCTTTTTTTGTACGTTACTTATTAATTTATTAGTGTACAATTGAAAAACTTAAAATTTACTTACCTACTAAAAAGTAGGTCAAGGCTGTTTTTGTTTTCTATGATTTGCTTATAGACAAATAAATCGTGACTACCGCAATCTAAGAAGAAGTAGGCGGTATGAATCTCTTAATATTTTCTATATTAATTATGGTTTTCTTTTCAGATTATTTTCGTATTAATATTGAGCCTCACTCTTCAAGTATTGGCCGATTTAAATAACACCGACAATGCATCTTCAAAAACTAATTCGTTTCCACAAACTTCATCATCAGATAATTTGCCGAAAGAACCGTCAATTATGTCCAAAATTGCCAGTTGGATTTTTCCGTTTGGTAGTACAGAAGAAACAGTACCATCAGAAAATCCGGTTAAGGCAGAAATAGAGAGACGTTACGATTCTCAGTATCTACCCCCACAGCAACAATGTAATCCATGCAACCAAGAACCGTGGATACCAATTGCGACTAGACAAGGTCACAATACAGTGATAGGTTTTGTATCACCAGTACCACATAAATATGGACCTCCACCTCCTTCTTCTCAATACGGTCCACCAAGTCAACAATACGGCCCTCCTTCTACTAAATACGGACCTAGTCAACAGTATGGACCGCCACCCGATCAGTTTAATCCACCTACACAACAATACGGATCCCCACCTTCAACACAATATGGACCACCGCCACCTTCACAATACGGTCCTCCACCTCAGCAGTACGGTCCTCCAACACAGCAATATGGACCACCACTTTCTACTCAATATGGGCCACCATCACAACAATATGGCCCGCCGCCTTCATCTCAGTATGGCCCACCCCCGCAGCACTATAGCCATCCACCGTCATCGCAATACGGAGTTCCGCTAGATCAACAAGGATATCATTCTGATGTAAAACCTAACGTTCGGCCACCTCCAAATAATTATCAAATACCGACTTACTTTATACCACCTCCACCATCAAGACTTAAAAACAATTTTAAATATTCTAACCGATACAAACCACCGATTAAGCAAAACAATCAATATAAACAATATCAAACTAAACCTCCTCCCTTACCTCCAAATCACGGGCCTCCGATTCCACTTAATTTTGGAAAAACGCAACCTTTTGAAACAACGCAACCATTGTCTTTAGAATTTAAACCACCAAGTGTAGAACCTGAAATTTTTAAAAATTATGCTACCATGTTGACGAATTACAACATACCTTTGCAAGTACCTCAAATAAATAGTGCTTCGCCGTCGTTAAATTATCATAATTTTATTGATAATCACGAAACTCCAGTATATAATAATAAAAACGAAAATTTGGGTCAATCGGTCAATAATAACGGTAACCACGAAGTTGTAAAAAGCGTTCAGTTGATACCAAGTATCAGAATAGCCGATTTTGTTTCCTCCATTGAGCATCCAATTAATATAATTCAGTCACCGATAGTCGAAGTAGTTGCCACAAACAACAATGTTCCTAAAGACGAATCTTATGAAAGCAGTCACCTAAACCAAAAACCTATAATAATTGAAGATACCCACGCGTCAGCAACGGCGCAAAATGCGAGTTATTTTAATTTAATACAAGATCAAAATCAGCACAACAGCCAATTGCACGAACCAAATCAGTCACTAAATCCAAATCATCAAACTATCAATTATAATGTGGTAGTACCGTCCACCGATATACCTCATCCTTCTAGTATCTCGTTACCTTTCAACTTTGGCTTGAACCAAAATTCGCAATTACTACCCACAGCTGAAATTAACCCAACTCCACAATCTTTAGTAGGAAACCAAAATATTAACGAACAATTTGCACACGCGTTTTTACCCACTTTCCCTACATACCAACAACCAGTTCTCATCAATAACGCCATTTCTACGGAAATTCCTCACGCATTTTCTACTAATGAATCAATATATTCTTCTTATTTGAATTCTCAACAACTAAACGAAGAATATAAACCAAATGGTTGGACTTCACAAATTTCAACAGCAATGGTTCCACCACCAATAAGTCAACCTACGTGGTCAACTACAAAAAAACCCAAACATGTACAGATAATTATACCGTATAAAATAAATGACGCCAAAGGAGTGCCCGCCTTATTGCCTTTGTATACTCAACCACCATCTGAACATAAATCTCCGGTGTGGTCAAACTTTGCTTTCGACCACACTCAAGAAGGTTCCAAGCAGGTAACGGTTACGGCTAAAAGTCCGACACAGTCAATTAACATACACGATTTTATGGCGAAAGGTGACTCAAAACAGGAAAGCGGAAACGATATTTTTAGATTACAAAAACATCGACGATTGGACTGAACAAGAATTTTCAAATACAATCGCAAATTTACAAAAATCTACAAGTACAATTGGAAAACTAATCCCCTCAAAGAAAATACCAAATGAATATTTAACAACGCACCCTTATGGTGTAGCTAACGAAAGTACTACTACTAAAAGTATTATTATTCAAGATCACGAATCTAGTTCTAGTAACAAAATTGAAAAAAAGATGTTAATTCTAATATCATTGCGTTGGGTACGACAAACAAACCTGTTACTTTGACAACTGTTTCAACTGAAGTTACCAACACGAATTTAGCGTCCATGATACCGATATTGTCAACATTGCCGAATTGGGAAAAACTGCAACTGTCGATATCGCCTCTGACCAAAGAAAAAATTTACGTAGTGACACCTCAACCTTGGAAATTTATTATTCCGAAGGAAATTAACGATAAATTATTCCCATCCACCGAAGCACCCAGTAGTACAACCAACTCGAAATTAGCTGTTGTAATTAAAAATGGTACTAATCACGCGATACTAGATCAAAGTGGCTTAAGAGTTATTTATAGCGAATGGCCACATTTAAGTAAGTATTTTCATTTAGGTTTATTGTTGAGGTGTACTTAAAAACGAATGTTTTCAGTTAATAAACTCATTACGACAACAACTGAAGAACCTAAATCGACGAGACACCCACTCTTTGGGTTGATGGATTTAACGTCGTTGACACCACCACAGAATATCACCGCTGAAACGTTTAGCGGGTCATCAAAGGTAAAAAATCTCACTTTTATTTTCACACAAGCAACATTAATTAAGGCTTGTTAAAGTATAGTAATAAAATCTCACGATACTGTGACCCAAATTTACCTTTCTATTACCTGTTTTAGATTATTACGCTTGTAACTCCTGCCAGTACTTCGAAGAGCGATGAAAAGACAATTAAAAGCACGTAACTGTGGAAATAGGTGATTATTCCCAGACTTTTCGTAGTATGCCATATACTTTATAATTATTTAAGATGTATATAAGATTAATGCGACCATTATGCTCAAGAATTTTATAATACTAAATTATAGACGTAATAGTTATTAAATTAATGTATTTATTATGCTCAGAGTACAATATCTGCCTGTAAATTTAGCTCGTAGTTAGTTTTCTTAAACGTAGTTTTTTTGTACATGTTGCAGCCTACATGAATAAGTAGTGTATAATAATTTATGAATTACATTTCAGCATTATATAAAATATTTAACAAACTAGATTTAACAATTCCATAATTTGTATCGAATTATTTATTCGTAAATAAATTTTTTCCATGTTCTTATCGTTCTAAAATAATTATAACAATTTCTTCTTATATAATTGGTTTGCGATGTTCGGGAGCTGGGTGTTCGCTTATGTGTAAGCAAGTCCATAGTCTTTCTTTAAGAACGTAAGGTAGTACTTTGGCTACCATGGAACCCTGTAAAAAATATAAATGCTATCATAATATATACAAAAGTTAACGCACATATGACCAGTCAAACGAGGACAATAGTAACGTACAAACAAATTTGACAAAGTGAGTCGCTTTGTCTAGCTAATTTTTTTTACAAATTTGACACGAACGGCAAAACACCAAAAAACTATTCTCGGACGTGTTTCAATAACTAAGCGATCATCATCAGCTAACCGATACTAAAAATAAAAACAATATGAAGCTTATATACCTATACTATCAGCGTGTCACGCATCGTTCCACTTATTATAAACTAAGAAAAATGCCAACAGTTAACTGTAACGACATGTGTGCGTTAAAGTGCATAGCGCTGTCAATGTTTTACACGAGATGTCGTAAGACACACATTTTACTTATTGATTCTTATATAAGCTTGAATAATTCCTAAAATCCGAATGGACCGTAATCATCATAACTCATAAGCAAATTTCTGTTTTTAAATATTTCCATACTTTCACAAGAATCAAGTTCGTTTTTATTATCTATCCTCTTAATTAATTCAATCCCGCCTACTCTATGGCCATTTTCAAGCATATGCATGGCAACACTGGACCTATCTGAGGGATGATATTTGACATGAGCTAAGTGCTCTTTAAAACGAGCTTTAATAGGTCTCTTGGTTTGCCTTATATATACTTGGTTACAGTGTTTACAATTTATTTGATATATTCCCAATTTATCACACATTTCTATTGGGTCTTTCTGAATTGCCTAAAAGATTTTACAAGTTGTTACTACTAGAGATTACTGTTTTATAATCAAATTTTGAAAAACTGAAAAATGAAATTTATAAACAGAAATTTGCTTTATGAATTATGATGATCACGGTCCATTGGGATTTTCGGAATTATTCATGCTTATATAAGAATCAATGAAGTGTAACGATTTATGACACGCAGATAGTATATACACGGTGGTGCTTTTGAAAATGGGTCATAGGGATTTAGCATCGTGAACTGTTTTTTTTCGAATTCCTGCTCGCCCTTTCAAGTGACAAAAATGGTTTTAGTATCAAAACACAGCTAAAATTATTGCGCATAGCGCTCGCTATCGGAAATCAACTGAATTACACGGTCTTTTTGAAAATTCATCAATAAAAATGAGTAATTTTTGATGTTCAAGGTGAATCAGTAATGCGTTGCCTAAGCAACTTGACATTCGCACGTTGACAATCATTAATAAAAGTCATAACAATTCAGGTTTTATTTAAAAAATGTTTATTTGAACGAAGAGAGAGTTTTTATGGTGAAAATCTACTACACTGTACTGTTAGTTCAAAAAGAGATTTACATTTTTACAGTTTTTTAATTTTTTTTTATTATTTATGATTTTCACAAAATTGCTTTTACGTACCAGAGATTGTCACTCAAACATATCCCACTTTCGAGATCGAATAAATGATTTTGTTCTATTGACGGTCTCATGTATATCGATATTCACTATCCACAATAACAGACAGTTTGGAACAAAATGTTATTCTTTCAGAGTATCTGACAATAATCTCAACAATATACAAAGACAATTAATGAAATTAGATAACGCCTCAATATTGCTCCACTAAATCTTACCAAAGTGCTTTTTCCTTTGATAAACTGGAAAAGCAAGGTGAAAAAATGTTGGAAGAAGTAAAAACAAATGAGGATGCAAACACAGAATATCATAATATTTTTAGATACACAAAAGTCTGTCTAACCCGGAATTAGTTAAAGTTGCTCTACTTTGTTCACAAGTTAAAAGATTCAAACTGGTAAAGGACATACATTCTACCTTACTTACAATTGAAAAAAAAACAAAACAAAAATTGAAGGTAACCTGAAGGAGTTACTTGGTTGGTGGTCTCAGTTCAAAAAGTTTATAAAGATAAACAAATAAAATTTACTGTTTATAGCAACTGTACTTAAATTTAATGTCTCGTTATTTCTACCGATCGGGTCTAGTTTACCTAAACAAAAACACTTTGATCTTGACAAACCAGTTAAGAATCTAAGGAATATGGAAATAAATTATATCCTCCTAAGACATAAATAAGAGAAGAATTAATAAAGTTGACACCAGAGTGTACAAAATGTTGGTCACAATGAATAAGTTGGAAGTAACATAGAATTTGGTAACCTTAGCGCTATCACCTCATTAATAATAATAATAATAATAATAATATTTATTATTCTAAAAAACCATGTAAAATAGTATAGAATATAGTCTGACAATACATCTAATAACATAATAATAATGTGTAGCATAAATAACCTAATTATATTAGAAGCTATAACTCGATAACACATATTAATTAATGTTTATATTTATAGTGATATCTACACTTAAACATTCAGACACACTATAAAACACATGATTCAGTGGACAGTTTTACTAAATTAAACATTGTTTGAGTTTCTCACATCATACGAGAGTTTATTATATAACTTAATACCAAAATATTTTGGGTTATTCTTGTACATCCTGGTATGATGAGCGGGTATTGTATATTCACTTTTATTTCTTGTGTCGTACGTTTGGAAATCACTATTACATAAATACAGCCTTTTATTATTATGCACAAATGTTAATATTTCTTTTAAGTATATACATGGTACTGTTAGAAATCCAAGTTTTTGAAAATATTTCTGCAAGGTGTATTTGGAGTGACACCGGCCATATATCGAAGTGCTTTTTTTTGTAGTTTAAATACTATAGAAACATGATTGCTTGCTCCCAAAACAATATGCTAAAATTTATTCGAGAATAAAAGTTTGCATAGTAATAAGAAAGATAAATGTTTTTATTTGTAGTTGCTATATATGACGTAGCATATAGAAGATAATTTGTTGCATAATTGATTGATGTGAGGTTTCCATGTTAATTGATCGTCCATTACTAAATCCAGAAACTTTATTGTATCGACTTGTGTTATTGATTTCGAGTTGATCTTTAATAAGTAACATTCCAAATGTGGACACTGCTTTAGCTTCAAATGCATAAAAAAAGTTTTAAAAATGTTTAAGTATAATTTGTTGTATATAAGTTGTTCTTATAGTGTCTTTCAGTTTATTTTCAAAACATAGGTAACCTGTGTCATCTGCAAACTAAACTAAATTTTTTTGGTCAACTGTGGACGATAGATAGATAGATAGATTTATAATCATGAGAAAAAGTAATGGGCCCAAGACGGATCCTTGTGGTACTCCATGTCTAACATATGCAAAGCTTCAGGTTGTATGTTGTCAATATTTACAATTTGTGTTCGACACTTTAAGTAAAATTCAATCCAATTATGAATTTTTCCTCTAACACCAAGAATGTAATTTTTTTGTAATAACAGATCGTGATTTACCGAAAGCCTTACTTAAATCTAAAACATGCCAACACACTTTTGCTTATTATTTAACTTTTTATAAAGTTGAGTCTAAAATTTGTTGTTGCAGATTTGGTTGATCTTTTTTCATAAATCCATGTTGGGATGTTGACATTATATTATTTTTTCTAAAAAAGTAATAATTCTGTTGAGTATTGCTTGTTCAATAATTTTCGATATGGTGGAAACAATAGAAATAGGTCTACAGTTATCCATACAACTTGTGTCACCGTTTTTATATAGTGGTATTGCTTTTACTTTTTTTAGAATATTGGGAAAGATTCCACAAGATATGGAGAGGTTTATAAGGTGTGTTAGTGAAGCGACTACATAATCAGTTATAGATTTTAGAATATTGGAGCTAATTCAATCAATGCCGGCTGAATTTGAGCTTCTTAATCCATGGATTAAGTTGTACACTTCTGTATCACTGATTGGGTGTTATGTTATCTTTGTGTGGATAAAAATTGTCGTTAAAACTTAGTTCTTCTACACAAATTGAAGTAGTAATAATTATTTTCAACACAGTGGCGGGAAAAGGGAATGCCTCTAAAGTAGCAACTAAAAAACTTGTACACTCACCATACTGTTTTTAAGGAAAATGTAACTACACTCATTCGCCTTGTATTTGATGCATCCAATAGGATTGGAGCAAACTCATTTCTCCACGATCCACATGAGTATACTTTTCTTGGAGCCACAATTAAAATCATCTATATTTTTATGTATACAAAAAGCACAGGGTGGCAACGATCTTTCTATGTAAAAAATCTAGTATGTTCAATTGAGAACATGCAGAACTTCATGAATAGGAAGTAGAAGAAAAATGTGAAAATTAAATAATATACTTGTGGACATGACTGAAATCAATAAAACCACACAAACTTAAAAATTTGGCTTAACACAAAGTAAATAAAAAGAATAATTTGAATATCAATGTGAAGCATCTGAAAGCTTATTTCAAAGATGTCGTAGCCAAGATAAACTTAACCCTTAGAAAATTTAGTTACAACTAAGTAACATGCCCTTTACCTAGTAATTGTACATTGACATTTTCCACCAAGATGTGACTTCAGGTAATGGAATAAATGGAAGTCGCTATGCGGTCCGGGTTGTATGGCGGATGGTCCAATACCGACCTGTTCTTTGTTCGTCATGAACATCGGTCCTACCTTCAGAGAAATGACGGCACCATTTCGTTACATTTTGTTGATTCATAATGTTCCCATAAACAGAAACAATTTCTTTGTGAATATCCGCTGGTCGCTGACTTTTTGCATGAAGGAAACGTATGACGGAGCGCACTTCGCATTTGGCGGGATTCTGAATCAGCACAGTCATTTTAAACACGACCTATTCCAATCAGAATCAACGTTGAAATGCCGAACGACCGCGAAGAGAAAGCTAACGGATCAAGGTTAACACCTGTGTTGCCAACTTGCTCGCCAAAACTTTTCTTTTCCTCTGGCGTACGGTGTATCTTTACTTTTCGAAATGCCGTCGTATGTTAAACCGATTAACTAGAAAGCAGTATGGGCTGTAACTTTACCTTAGCCACATAAATTTTTTGCGGTGAAAAATCGGCAAAATTTTTGGTGTTTTTGGACCAACCTCGCCAAAAATGAAATAAAGTATACTAACCGAACCTGACATTACACAAGCTAACCTTTTTTTTTTGAGGGGGTAAATCTGTTTACAGACACAAGTTACCTGTAGTGTCGACTTGACGAGGTGATGGTTTCGACCGACTAAAAAACCCCTGTGTCTGTGTTTGACTGTGAAACTGCTGATGTGTTCGTTACAGTTTCTAGTTTATTACTAAATATCTACCTTCTTTTGTTTTTTGATTTTGTTTTATTTTTCGTTTCTTTCTTCCGTTTTTTTCGTCTTTTATTTTTGTCATTATGCTTTTGATCATTTTAATTATTTCTCCCAGTACGTTTCTCTTTCTAATGTCTAGTTTGAATTTGAAGTATATAGTACAGTCTATAGGTATGTACTCATTAAATAGGCCACGGTCTGTCATCGTCTGGGTTAAAAGGTAGTTTATGTTCCCTTACTTCTTGCCGATCCATTTGCTTATGTTTTTAATTTATCTTTTGTACGTTCCATTGTAGTTATTCTATCTTCCTTGCCATTTTTTATTAGTTCTTTTCTTTTTGTATTTTTTCTTTTTCCGGTATTTATGAATATTAATTCTTTTCGCTAGTTCCAGATTGATAGGTAGCATTAGTGCTTATACCTTGATAGCTACCGCTGGAGCTGTAATTTTTCTGTTTATTTTTTCTACTTAGTTTCGATAATGTTTTTTTTCAGTATTTCTCCCCATGCCGGGGATACATCACTGACGACATAATTGTTGTAGCCAGAATTTTTCGTTTGCATTCCTTAGGTCCACCTATGTTTGCGCTTTTATTATTTTGTTTGTTTTTTAGTTATTTTTTTCTATATGTGTACGTTGTACACTCTCTCTTTCGCTTTTATTAAAATTTATTTTTATTGTATTTATTTTTCTTTTTGTTAAAAGTAGCATCATTTTTGTATTTCCTGTGCATATCTCTAGTTGTAATTTTTGAAATTCTTCTGTTATTCTTTGTAGCATATGTTTACTTCTCTTTAAGATTTTCTATGCTTGTTATCACTGCAAAATCGTTTGCAAATGCAATTAGTTCTATGTCTTTTTCGTTTTCTATATTTGAAACATTGTCCAATAAGATGTTCCAAACTAGTGGACGAAGGATGGAACCCTGCGGTACCTTAAGGTGTATTAATTTTTTTGGTTTTTCCTCTATTGTTATGTGTATGTCACTTAAGAAGTGTTTTATAATATTAACGACATTTGTGCGTTCTATCGTTTTGATTATTTGCTCGCAGGGTAGTGAATTAAACGCGTTCTTGTAACTAATGTAACTAATAGTACCTGCTTTTGTTGCTTTTTATGTACTTTATTGTAAATAATATCAATGTTCTCTAGAAAATAGCCGTTTCTATGTCCATATTGGTTCTCATGCGAAATATCTTTGTTGTCAATTCTTCTTCGGTTCTTTGTTTTATTAATTTTTCATATCTCTCCCGATCACATCTAAGAGGTCTGCATACTATTAATTTTTTGTTATTCCAGTAGAACCAATTTGGCGATCTTCCAGATATTGAAAAATTTGTTATTGTATAACTAACTGGCCGCTGAATATTTTTTCAGATATTTCTTCTTCCAGTACTTTTATTAAATTTTTGAAGTGTTTCTACTTCTTCTTTATCTATTTTTATTGTTTTTAGGTATTCAATAATGTTTTCGTTTATTTTTATTTTGTCCTATTGTAATTTCTCATTTGTTTCGATTTGAAATGTTATCGTGTGGTGATCGCTCAACTTTTCTTCCCGATCTCTATATTACAATTCTTTATTCGTCTTGTAATATAGGACGTCGTGATTGTTATATCGATGATTAAACATTCTTGGGTATTTTCGAATGTTGGGACATTTCCTGTATTTATTACTACCAGCTCGTTTGTTTCTATTCATCATACTAATATTTGGCCTGTTCTGTCGGTTATCTTATCCCCAAAGGTTGAGGTTCACCCCTCTATTAATTATCCAAAGTTTTGGCATTTGCTGTTGTAGTGTATGTAGGTACTTTGGACGCCCACAACATTTTCATATATATATAACGTTACTTCTTTTAAGAATCATCAAAGTGGAGACTAGAAAGGAAGACACAGCATTTTTAGTGCAGAATGCAGATTTACCTGACGTTTCGCCCCTAACAAATGAGGGCTTCTTCGAAGGCTAAAACTGGTTTTTAGGTAATGTTGTCAATGACAAAATAAACACGCCATAGAACACATGAACAAGATTGTCGTAAAATTATAAAACAATTGATTATTACAAATTCACCCGACATTTATATTACTGACACGCACTTTGTAATAGAAATTTCAACGCCTAAAAGACAGTTTTAGAATTTGAAGAAGCACTAAAAAGTCAGTGTCTTTTTTTTTAACCTCCACTTTAAAGATCCTTAAAATGAGTAATATTATAAATAAATTCTATACCGGAGGAGTACACCCACTTTAAATATAATTTTTGGCCTCTTGACGTGTAAACATCAAATTAAAATTGAAACTACAAACCCTTAAACGTCATGATTACGTACAGTGCACGCTCAGCGTGCGTAAAAATATTTTTTTCTTCAAGCGACAATAAAACGTCATATTATTGAACTACTGGCAGACGCTAAAAACTTTTTTACTGTCTAGACATTAAAAGCAAAACAGTTATTTTTTTTTCACAACTATTTAGAGGTTGGTACCTCGGTTATGTCATATTATGAATGTAACAGTAAAGTACCAACTTCATTCGTTCAGAATAAAACGTCACTATAACACTCGAGAATCTCGAAAATTTGAAAATAACACATGAAAATTAGCAATAAACGCTTGAAGAAAAATAATATATTTCACTTGGAGTTAAAAATGTAATTGTTTTGCTTAATTTGCTGTCTCGGCTGACACCTCGCCAGCAAACTTTTAAGCTCAACAATTATATTGTTTAACTCCTAGTAAAATAATCTACTATTATAGAACAAAAATATGTTTACTAAATCAAAAATTACACAACTTTTTTAGTGTTAAATGGTAAAAAATAAATTGATTTGGAATATTTTTAGTTTTATGTAAATTATTAGCGCCATCTTGTGGATTTTGGATTACAGTTCACTTTATGACCGATATTGACAATTGACAACAAAATTTTTGTTAATTTTAGATTTTTACCATTTAAAAATCGTCGGCCAAAAAATTTAATACAAGTCTTGTGCGTTAAATTAATTTTCCGCACGCGAATGTAAATAACTATTACATTATAGATTTTTTTTGCTTTCAGGATTCTTTTAAACCTAATAAAGTTATGACAGGTGTCATCACAGATATATTTTTTCGTAAGCCGTTTACTTGGCTCTTGTTCTAATATCGTTCGTTTTTGCCATAGCGGCAGATGAGACCGCGTTCCTGTTATTTTCGCGGGAACGATCCCAAAATTTGACAAACTGTTTTCGTACAAAGCAATTGCCGATTGTGATGCCCGACGGAACTGTGGTGACTTCAAAAGACGTCAAAAACTTAAAACAAATTAACATAATGTAACTTATAGCTTATATAGGGGTCAATGAGACGTAAAGAAGTAGATACTATGAGCTTATTTTACTTTTTACTTTAGTGTTAGTGCGCTAATGATGATAGCTTAGCTATCGAAACACGTGTACCAATATAGTTTTTTGAGCAATTTTTGATGATTTCTATTTCTGTTAGATCAAGTAAAGATACAAAAAAAATTTTCTATTGTAGGAGATTCTACAACCGTATTTTCGTTTTTGTTTCCGTATATAAACGAATTCACGAATCGGTCTTTTATTTCAGTACAAAATGTTTAAGATATGACGGTATATACTATTATTTATCATTAATTTGCGATTTTACATAAAACTGAATAATAATCTCAAAAAATCTATTTATTTCAATGTTAATTTTTAAATTTTAACTAATACTTTTTAATGCTTTGGCGATGTAACTTCAATTTCAATATATTTAGTAGGTACCTTTCAAGAAGTTAATACAATATGCATAATATTTATCATTTTATGACTCTTCAGTCGTGTTTGAGAAATTTAATCATTCACGAACACTCATTAAGAAAAGACCCAGGAATTCTGGAAGGAAAAGCTTTCGCGGCTGGAGTTGTAAAACGTTATGACTCGGAATATACTTTTGTCACTCAGTCTACCATAAAGTGTAACAAAACAGATAATGTAAAGAGTATTTCCTAAATAAACTGATTGAATATTATTTTTGTTGTAATTTCAACGTTAAAGTAACTGAATTCCTTTAATCGATTTTCAAATTCTATAATTAGATTACTTACTTATATCGGATTTCAAATTCAAAAGTTCAGTGTAAATATTATCAAATTTCACATTGATTAATTTGAAATTGGTTGCATAGAATAATACGTTAAAATAATAATTTGGAAAACAGACAAGCTTAAAAATTATTTTTGCGGTATTAACCTCATTGATGTAGTAAAGTTGGAATAAAAGAAAACGGAAATTGCCACAGTGAATTTATATCTTGATGATGCGACCCTATAAATTATCTATAAAGTTGATTTACCAAAAACTTTTTCTTCCTTCCCGGTTCTTGTCTGAAGTAAACAAGTGAATCCTGTGGGATACTAATATGAGATTCTTCATTGTGCGATCCTAAAGGCTCATATTTACTAGGTAGACAGTCTAAATCTAGCCTTAAAGTGTTTGTGGAATAGTCCGCACTAACAGAGATCCATGTCCATGCTGTAACAGAACTACAATTTACTATTTCAAAGTTATACGCATTAAATCTATAAATACTTATATACGAAATGAATGATGTTGGTGTCTGTATGACAAGGGTGAATTTTTATGGTGACAGGAAACGAAAGCTTTAGGGATAATACATCTAAATACTTCTGCTGCGTGTTGATAAATTGTAAAAAATAACTCTTTTTTTAGTCGAGTTACAAAAGCGTATGAATAAATTTAAAGTTATTTTAAATGACCTGTCTTTTACAGAGACTGTTTCTCGTATTTTAAATTTTATTTTCGGTGAGAATAAAATGCGGAAACGTAGTCAACAAATCTCTGTTTAGTTACAATAAAACTCATTATAAGTTTTTATGCTCTATTGTATGGTTTAAATTAAAAAAATAATAATTCAGCGTATTCTTTATGTTTTACTGTAGCTGTCGTTGAAAAAAACATATATGAGATTAATAAAATCGAACTAAACTTACGTCACTCTTAATAATCTGCGTCTCAACATGTAAATATTATTAATTTTGTTATTATTATTAATATTGTTATTATTATTATTACTATTGTTAAATATAAATATGATCGGTTTCAAATTTAAAAAACAAAGACTAACCATTTTTGAATAAAAAATGACTGATACGGGTGATCTCATTCATGTAAAAAATAGATCTACATGTTAGATGACCTTACTTAATCAAATTTTAAAATTTTTTCAAATTTAATTTAACTTGTCTTATAAAGTACTACAACACATAATTTTATTTTTAAAATCCGTCGAGAGCCAAAAATTTAAAAAACGGGCGAAGTTCTTTCAATATCTTTAATTTTTTGGCGGCAAAATGTTGTACGTGTACGCGTGTAGTGAAATATCGTATGTTTTAATTTCTTACTAGTAACGTATTTATTCTATTACTGTTTTCGTCATCAACGAACTTCGTTCGTTTATGAAATCGATTTGTCGTCCGTGCGTCCGTGTGTGCGTCCGTCCGAGGCCTTTCTAATGGTCGCACATCATTGTGTGATACATCAATCGATTCAGCTTGGTGTCCAAAGCTTAAGTTTTGATGTGCATTAAAATCGGGCAACGGGGACGCCGAGCCCCGCGATATTCCGTCGAAAAATTAAAATTTCAAATACGTCCAAAATCAATGTGTGGCATATATTTAGACTCCTCTGGCATAGCTGAGTTGAAATATCCTATGCCCTCGGGAAATTAAATTTATTTCAAACATCCAAATATGTCCAAAATCAATGTGTGGCACATATTTGGATAATAGAAAGTTAACAATGACGGTCTATTGGCGCTAATTATAACTTTGCCATTCTTTCCATATTTGGATAATACGAAGTTCGTTGCGACAATGCCTTGTTGAATATGAAATTTTATTTTATAAATAAAAAAATTCTTTGGTATTTTAGCTGTTGATGACGATAAACCAAGCTGATGGGATTTCGATACAAAGTAGATTTTGTAGATTAAATTGACGGATCCTTGACTATTCCACCTTTTTTTAATCAGTTTTTCCCCCGCTCACCTTAACCCCACATTAAACATTGTTTGACGATTTTAGTGTATCTTTGCTTTATTGCAAATTTTCATTTTGGTTTGATGTAATTCAATGTAGTTTGGTTTGATCCAATGTATCTTGGAAATTCAAGTAGCAATCGGTGTTACCTTTTTGTCGTTCATATAAAAGAAATTTGTTTAATTCCGATGTTATCATTTACAGCTCCAAAAATATCAATGTGTTCTTTGTTCATAATCGAAATTGTTTGTGGTGACTCAGTTATTGTTTTTCTGGATGTGTTGCTTGGTACAATAGTTTTATAGAAAAGAAACACAGCCATTTTTCTCGAACTTTCAGTTTTTGGTTTGACAAAAGCCCACACGTACCTGTTACACCATTTTGATTAATTGACGATTTTTATGAATTGGTTAGATAAGGGATTAAAAATTTAGAAGAAGCAAAAGCGCGGCATAGGTTCGTTTTTGAACTATTGTTCGCGGTATTAGAAGTATGAGGCAAAATTATGTACTACCGACTAGCGATGTATAAACTAGTATGTAAGAAAGGTTTTTGTAATTACGTAAATTGTGGTGAATTCGTGAATGATTTATGCAACCCCCAATAAGAACGTTTAGTTTGTTTGAACTTGTGAAGCTTCCGAACTTAAAGATTATTTCCGTGAAACAAACCATTCTGTGTGGTGGTTAGTTACGTAATTTACGTGATTTGTGCGTCTAAGTAAACTGCGAATTATTTCACAACTCGACAATTAAGAAGAGACAATCCCCGTGGAAAAGCACTTGCTTTTTATCTCGAAGAAACTTGTAAAACTTAGTAAGTAATTAGTACCTAAGCGAGAGAAAAGTGCCTACGCTTTTTCACTGTAGTTTATTTAGTTTAGTTTTTGAATAAAATGAATGGAAATATATGTAACACCTCTTGTTGGGATTGTTTACGTAGACAATGACAATTCATTTTACATAGACAAGAAAGTAAACTTATTAAAATTGATTCCCGTCTCGTCATTTATTTGTGAATTTTTTTTTAGTAGCTTTGGTTACACATTTTTGATCAGTAAGCAAGCTCAAGTTGTCAAAGCAAATCAGTTCCAATAAGACTGAAGCCAAAGACAGCTACAAAGAAAAATACAGATTATGAAGAACACATTCAAACTGCCGAAGATTCAGTTAAAGACGTTCAATGAAGATCTCAAGGAGTGGTTGACATTCTGGTAGCAGATCCAGAAGATACACGATGACCAATCTCTCCATAACAGCAACAAGTTTCAGTATTTGATAATGTCAATGGCAAAGAATACTGAAACCAGAAAACTAGTCGAAAGTTATCTATTGACTGGCAGCAACTATCCGGAAGTAATCTCAGCACTCAAGCGCCGCTTCGGGGATCAGGACTTACTTCTACAAGTCTACGTGAGAGAGATCTTAATCTTGTAATTAGTAACCCAACCACAAAGGATAAGATCCCGTTTCCCCTGTACTTTAAACTCAAGTTACGTTTGAGAGTGCTTTCGCCTGTCGCCGGCGGATCCAGCTAAACGCGATATCCTTTGGTACAGTCAAGTTAAAATGAGAATCCTCCTGACCTGGCAACGAAGCCCTTTGTGTGGAATTTTTCAAGTCAGAAGATCAGATTAAGCATCGCATCATTCTAGGATTTTTTCAAGGTCAACCTTCGGGTTACGTATTTTGCAGAAACAAACATAAAAGCACATATTGTAAAAAGACCCGACAACTTAACATGAACGAGAAGATTTAAACACGTGACACATGTCAGTCTCCCAACCAGTTCCACTTCGTGCTACACACTACTGCTGAACAAGGTAATTTGAAATGTACCGGTAACGTATTGATAAAGGCAGTTCTAGTAAAAGTGTTAACAAGAACAAGCAATCCCTGTATTGTTTGTCTCCTGTTTGGCGAGGGCAGTCAAAGCAGTTACAATTTCAGTAAAGCAGTGCAGGACTTTCACAGCAAGTCGGTGGCATCAGAGCGTTGATTGAAATATTTCAATCAACGATCAGAGACAGGAAGAACGGCCTTGTTCGATGGGTTTGATGGCTATTCAAGTATTTGGAAACTAAATCCATCCTTCTGTGATGTCAGCGCTGATGTCTTTGCCGCTGCTGCTGTGTATTTCAAAAGTGAGAATCGGTATGATCTGATGGCGCAGTTACTGCAGACAAAAAATCGTATTGCGACAAGGATTCCTTGTCTAGAGTTGTTGGCATGTTTGCTAGAAGCGAGGCAGGCCGACGCTGTAAAGAAAGTCCTCCGCTTCAACCTTAAAACTTTTCGGTAAAGTGATTAATGATGCGCGATTTGGACGTAACGATAAATTCTAGAATTAACAAACCAAAAGGACTAGGGATATGTTCATAATTCGGCAGATCTCCCTTCAAGTAGAGGCTCACCAAAAGAGCTATTAGAATCCATATGTTGGGAAAAGCCGAACTGGATTTAGATAGACAAATCAGCATGACCTCCAGGACGTTGCGCAGTTAGTGAAGATTAAATTAGTGCCGAGAAAAAGTCAACAACATGAGTATCGGCATTTACAGTGAACGGTTTGTACAAAAATTTTCCAATGATTTGAAAAATGTAAATGTCATTGCGTGGATAAAGAGAATTATGTCCAATGTCTGAGTTAGAGTTGAAAAAAAAAACAAAACTCATTACGTTTCTAGAAATATGTAGGGTTTGGCTAGACATTATCAAGATTATACAAGGCAAACTGTACAGTGGTGAGCTTAAATGTAAAGGACAACCAGTCGTAAAAATACAAGATGGATTGTAACACGTGAAAACGAATCAGAGAGACGATTTGATCATTATTACTCCCCAAGGAGCACCCGCTTGTACAACAAATGATCATGGGTGCACAGAAGCTTTTTTTAGTCAGTAATTATATGTTAGGCTAGTTCACAACACCCTCATTTTAATAATAGGATTTTTACGGGTAGTAGATTTGGCAAATCCCACAGTGTGGTTTGTCAATTATTCCGTATTAAATAAACTTAATGTGGTATAGTACACTACCTCGCATTTCGTGGTGTATTGCGCCTAGTTTCCTTGATGGAATCTACGAGATAAGCGTGCGATCATTCAAGTTCCATTTGTTCGCCTTCTGCGTAATAAAAAGCTCAACGTTTAAGTCCCTTAACCATTTTAGTTTCAATTCAAGGAATGTTAAATTTAAGTCTCTTGGTGCCAGTGTTATCCGATCCCAACGCTTTCTGAAACTTTTCTCTATTTCAGTTCTTGTTTCTTTTCATGGAATATAGGAAACCCACACTGGAAATAACTGGTTACTCTTCTCCTGGCTACCCGGAACTACTTGCAAACTTACAGAACTATTGGGTAGTGGGCAAATAAATGATATGTTAGTGCTAGTTTAATTAGTTCGGAGAGAACCCAGTAGTCACACACGGTTTGTTGAGGATGATCGTTTTGTAATTGTTTGTGGTTATATAACAGTTAGCGGGAATTAGTTAAATAGTGATTCCAATTACATTAGGCTTAATATGTTGTTTTACAAACTTTTGTACGTCATCGTTGACCCGAACCAGTCAGCTTTTCAGTCACCAATTTTTCCATAAGGTTTGTTATTTGGAACTTGACACGACTGGCAACCGTGTAAAAAGTTGCAAACTTGATACTTGATAGAAAATATATTTTGACGTTTTAAAAAACAACAATTTGAGCACAATATACCTACCAACATATTTTATTAGATAGATAAATGAGAACAAACTTATATGGTAAAATAAGTGTTTAAAGTGGATTCTAATAAAAAAAGTAGTAAAAATTTTAAATAATTTACCCTACAAAATATGGGTTTTAGTCCGATTGTCATAATTTTTTATTAATAAAATTGTTATCGATGTCATTATTAATAAAATCTTTTTTCAAAGTGTTAAGGTCACTTTCGAAAGTTGTTTATAATGACAACCATATTTAAGTTAATTAAAAAAAAATTGTAATCAGAATCGAACCCTGGTTAGGGAGACCAAAACATTGCTAGGCAACGACTAACCAATTCGTCCATAAAGGCCGCTTAACGGTTAATAAATAAAAATGTATAAAAAATAACATTTATTAGTGATTTTTTTTAGTAAAACACGCTTTGATGACTCATTATTATCACATCAATTTATTTTATTTTCTCTATCCAACATAATATGTTGTATGTTGTGTTCGAATTGTGCTAGAAAAAAGATATACCTTATTTTTAATTTAACATAGTAAATGTCTATGTCAACTTTTTCGTAGGACACACGGTATATTGTCTTGTATTTAAAAAAAAACGTAAAGATAGAACCCTAGTCCAGACACCTCTATTTGAGCATTTTAATAAAATAATTGCATTTTTCCGTAATTTTTTTGTAAAAAAGATTAACGATTTTTACCGAGAAAAAATTATCTTACATTTTTGTAAAATAAGGGAAATAAATCTCGGTGTCAACCTGAGACCTTTTTCTATCTGAAGCTTGGCTCTATTAGAAAATAAAATTATAGTTAATTGCCTAAATAATGTTCAAAAAGCAGCACATGATCGTATAATTGCTGTCGTTATCATCCACAACTATTGTCTTACGGCGCTACGTTTATCAGTTCCAATTTATTTTATTCCTGATTGATACATTCATCTATCGATTTCATTGAAAAAACCGTTTTTCACAATCATCTGAACCAATGTAAGTTTACATAACGATAAAACGAATGTAAATTTTTGTTATAGACCGGTGATAATTATTTTACTCTCTACCATACAAATCATGTTAATATAGGTAGGATGAAAATCCTGTATTGTTTTGCTAAATTTCCGAGTTAATTTCCGCTGTTTTAAAATAGTAGTTCAATTTCCTGCCCATCAATAACGTTATTATAAAACCGAATTCATCGTAGTTGTAATACATTTTCTTTTATACACAAACCGACGTAATAATAATGACATAGATATTACAGTTTAATGAGGGTTGGAAAACGTTTTGCATGACACTAAATTGATCTCGTATCAAAAGTTTTACGATTGCATTAATAATAGCTAATAGATAAGGGTTAAATTACCTGCCAAAGGAGATTTCCTGTGGTGTATTGGTAAATTCCACTCAGCTTGGTATAATCTTGAAGATGTATCGATTCTATATTTTAAGCTTAAAAGTCCTGTCCTGGAGTTAGAACCGAGTTGAAACCATGGAGTTAATCTCCCAGGAGAATTGATGGATAAAAGAGTACCTAAATTATTTTTCTGTTGTCGAAATAGAAACACAACCGTAAAACCGGATATTTTTGACATGGCATTTGTTACTGTAGTTGAATTTGTCAGGGCGACGTTTCCGTAAGGTAAACGAAATTTATAAGCCGGATAATTATTTATAGGTCCTTCCACTAATGAAACTCCAGGATCTTTTGCGGTTACGTTAATTAACTTTAATATGTCAACTTCATCTGGAAAAGAGAAAATATTTCAGTTAAATTTCATTTTATGGATGCGGGCGTGTGTTAGTCTCTTTGTTTATAACTGGACATTCAAAAAGTCAGTTTTTCCATCGATACTTCTATAACAGACTGAAAAGGATAAAAGGTTAGGTTGAAAGCTTTCGACCGTTCTTTCTATTTTATAGCTTCGGCAAGATTTTATAAATGGTTCCAATGTATCATTTGATAAAAATTTCAAAACGTATACACACACAAATTGTATATAAAATTGTTATTCAATTTCATGTATTCACTAGGTCCGACTAACTTAGAAATAAATAATGTTTGAATTGAATTGAAAATCCGATTTATTTAAAAAATAAACTTATTATTAATACTATTAGAAAAATATTTATATGTTGACAAATTTTATTTTAGTTACGAGCTGCACATTCAAATCTCAGAACAGAAATGAAATTTTCCATGATGTAAAATAATTTGCAAATTAATATTTTTTTTAAGTTTTCAGATTTTCAATATCCTACAAAATCATTATAATAAACTGAAGAAAAAGCTTTTGATTTTGAAAGTCAACAAATTACAATCATAAATTTTATAGAGCATGTTGTTATGTCTAATACAACTGATGTTAAAAAAAAGGTTCCTTAATAACAACTATTTTTTATTATGTAAATCAGCAGAATTTTGCTTTACAATTCGGCTGTTTAATTTTCATACTCTGTTCACCGAAATGTATATTATTTCACTTTAATAAGTAGTTTCATAATTGAAATGAACTCTCACTAATTTATTCTGATAGTACAGGACCATTACAACGCACAATACCTGCCGAAGCGATTTTAAAACAAAATATTGCATTACGGACAGCTGGAAATGATAGAAATTGTGATCTTTGCAAATGTATAACATATTTAATTCTACAGATAGCGTTTTTAAGTCTGAATAATTTTATATTCGTACACTTTTGTTCTAAAACAATTCGGGAAGCAAGAAATTGCGTGAGAATTCTATTATCGAGTGCTCTGATCAGCAACCAATATATAACCTGGCTTGTCAATAATTTCTTTGTGATATATTTGACTTGAAAGATGAAAATGAGCTGGTCAACAAAAAAATTTTATGATACTCAGCTCAAACCGTACAATAACGAACAGAAACCGACTATTAAAAAATAGGCGATGGTGGGTTAATGGTGACCACCTAAGCACAATCAGCGCTTTATACTTGAATCTTCGCCACATTTTTGGTAATGTTTAGTCACTATACTATAAAAGTGAAGACTCCTACAAAATATATATATATATATATAATGCTTTATCCTTTCACGTGTAAACATATTTGTAAAGAAAAAAAAAACCCCAAAGATTTTGATTTTGAAATGTGATTTTGCTTGTGATTACCAGCAGATGTGGGTATTCACTGAACGCGGTAATAACAACCATAACAAAATTATAATTCACAAAGTATTTCATTTATCAAATTAATAAAACAAAGAAGAACATCAAAAGTTTAGAATTTAGACGTCGACGGTCTTGGTGATAAACAAAAATCACATGTCATCATCATTGATCAGTTTACTTTTATCATAATCTGATGAGTCAGATAAATCTGTTGACCCATTTTTTTCTTGTTGTTTTTCTTTTATACATTTATTTTTCTTAATTTTTTTTGAAATCTTTTAGGATCCCTTTTGTTTGTTTTGTGTTTGTCTTTTACTGAAGCACCATTTGATGAAGTTGTGTGCACTGCTATGTCTACATCTGATGGTTCTGGCAATACTGTACTTAAATGGACCCTCCACAAATCTCTCTTGATTCTGCAAAGCAACAGCTTCAAGAAAGTTCTCTTCCCGAAAAACACCAGGTTTTAGTGGATAGTGGATAGATCAAACTCGAAACTGCTTTTCCAATTGTTGTCACACTTAAATAGGCCGTGTTATACAGTAACGCCAAATCACAATGGGTAATTTTTTTAAACTTGTTAGTCTTACGCCCAATGGTTGGATTCTGTGAAAGGTATGATAGGAATGAAGATCATTATGACGCCGTTATCTTTGCAATAGTTAAATATAGGAATTGAGATGTGGCTACCATGGTTGTCAAGAATCAATAAAACTGAATCTGGAGGAGTTCCTTTTAATTGATTGGAAAAATGCTGAAACCAACTTAAAAACAGCTCCTCTTTGCTTTACCCGTTTTTCAAAACATTGTAAATGGCATCGGCTGGCCAACTTTTTTAAGAGTTGAAACATACGTCGCCTAGGGAAAATGTACATGTAGCATATGTTCCCGAAGAAATCATAGCCTCGTTCCCCACTCGTGACCGCACCCACTCTATTCTGACCCTTTCCTTCCAAAATGTTTTCAGGCTGCTGTACAATTGAAATCCCCGCCTCATCCACGTCAAACATTTTTCCAGGTTGAAATTTCCATTTTTCCATGAAAACGTTCCGTAAGGTACGCCAAAACGTTTGGCAGCAGCACGAATTTTTGTACTATTCTAAACAGCATCAATGGATTGCTCTAAATCCTGCTGAATCTACTTTGCTTT
Source organism: Abscondita cerata (assembly GCA_030710515.1). Lineage (NCBI taxonomy): Eukaryota > Metazoa > Arthropoda > Insecta > Coleoptera > Lampyridae > Abscondita > Abscondita cerata. The sequence goes on from JALBCR010002352.1 coordinate 814,299, forward strand.
ATTTGTTTTGCGTATGTAGCGACCAAGCAATTCGTATACTATAATTTAATTAAAATTGCGAAAATTAGTTTACATTGTTTTTTATTGAATAATTAATTGCCAAATTTAAAAATGAGCACGGCCCTATTACCCGCTGGTCGCCAATCCCCCACGCTCCCCTACATTCTAAATTACATCCATAGAAAATGCAACAAAATAACCTAAATTGCAATAAAGAAAGAAAAAGTAACAAAGACCAAAACTCGTAGTAAAATTAAAAATATTTTAAAAGATCAATTGTAACAATATAAAGCAGTTCTGGTAAGGCGCAGTGGACCTATCCGTTTATCCGCACCCCCTTACCTAAAAAAAGGATTTCTTTTTGAAACTCAAACTCGCACTTTTGACATCAAACCAAAACTACCCCCTAATGAGCAACCTATCAAACCGCTATGATAATGATAACAATACACCGATGAAAAGTGTTGCTCAGCCATATTAAGCTAACTGCCTTCTTTAAATATCATAGACTACATATAAATATAAATCCGTAAACTATTTCACAAAAGTTAAGATTACCAATAATACAAGAAAGTCACAAAATACAATTCTAACTTTTCGTTCACAATATGACGAATACAATCCAGTTTTTTTGGTGTCGACATAGATTTATGAATATTTTTAATAACCTGCATTTTGAATGAAAGAAAAGAATTTAAACCTAAACTACGATTTGAAATATGATTCGCAACTTTAATTGGCACATTTTCTAATATATCTTTAAAGATTTTTAGCCGCATCACATCTCACATGAATTGCGGTTTCTAAACAATAAAGCGAAATAATTGTTTAAATTCAAATATAGATTATGTTTACCAGTTGTTGTACTGTTGAAGACAATTTTCACATAAACCAAGACTGTCATCAACTCTTCAAAATTAATTTTTTCCTGGTTCACCATTCGACTCAGTAAACCCTTCACTGACCTTATGAGGCATTCCCACCACCCACCCCCGTATGCAGCACCATGTGGATCGAATCTCCACGTGATACAATTGGTTTTGATCTTTTCATCAACTTCATTCCAACTAATTTTTCCAAATAAATTATGTGTACCGACAAAAGTTGGACTTTTGGTATTCCATAAAACGAATAAAAGACATCAAAAGTGATTGTACGCAGATAAAACGTACAATCCACACTTTAGCTCCTCCTTCTTTTGGTATAGAAATCCAGCAAGATCGATTCCTACAATCTTCTTGGAATTATAGGTGCAAAAATCCAAAAAAGATGCAAATTAAAATATACTACGCTTTATCAACTTCTCCTTTGCTTAAGGCTCAGAAATGATTTACCGTAAAGGATCATCCATTTTCTTCCTTTAATAATGTTATTGACTTTTAGAATATTTATCGGCCGCCATTACCACTAACAAAATTCAAACTTTCCAACTATCATTATGTTTGATGCTGAGTTGTGACGAATTTTTTTATTCCTTGTTGTTGATGACGGCGGTGACATAACTTTCTACATATAAGGACTTGCTTATTGTTGATGCACTTGAATGTCATCTCTCCAATGCAACCAGATGATGTTCCAATACAACGGCAGGAAAGTAGCAATTGTACCAAAAACTACAAGTTTGTGGCAAAACACATGGCGATGCTCGTCCTTATAATTATTTCATGAGAGAAAACAGATATAATCGTGGCCTCCATTTTCTAACTTAATTTGAAGGAAAGCATCGCGAATGTCAGGAATCACTATTTTCTAAACTTTAATACAACATCCGCGATCCACTTAAAAAGATTGGGTTCTTTTCCCAAGTAATCTATAAGAAACACGAATAGCTGATTTTGAATGCAAACTTTCCCGGTGGTATTAAAGGTTAGACGTATTAGTGTAGCATGGTTATGTGGTTTGTAACTGCACAATGAGGGATCTGCTATTTTCTCAATCACCTTTTTGTGTACTTATTTATTAAACTGTGTAATTCGTGTAATTACTCTTAAACACACTCCAGCTTAATTATATTGTATATAGACGACTGTAACCCTTTCTCCGTGCCATACAAATATATGACGCACAATTTCTTCTTCCTCATTTTTTGACAAATATTCTGCAGGCTTCTTGATTCCTACCACGTGGAGATCCCAAAACTAGCACTCCTTCAATGACCACATAAAAAGTGACCCGATTTATAATGCATCATCCTAAGAACTCGACCATCTATTGACCAGCCACAATTTAGCTTAACTGTTTTCCCAATCATTAATTTTCTATAAAAATTAATTTAAATCAGAATTTCGATCTTTGGAGAACTTGATTCAAAATCGGTAAGCTGCTTTCCAAGATTTGGTAACTGTAACACAAACATTTGTTTATGACAATCTCGTACCTCTGGTGCGATATAGGTTGAGTTACTTCCATTTTCGTTCTTCTCTTCAGCGTCAGAAAGACCATCGGTTTGCCTTTGAGTCCATAACGTTGGAACTCAATGAACCTATCCAGCATGGTTTTATCTTGCTCTGCAAATATCTTAACGGACATCTTTAATAATAAATACGTCGACATGCTTCAGTACACTCTTCAGTGGTGACACCAAGCGATTCTAAGAAGCGTATAAGTGATTCCTAATCGTCAAAAATTTTCAAAATGTTGAATCTTTGTTGAGAACGTAGAATAGATGGTAGATCTTTAATAACTCCCGGATGTACACTTCCACCAACAAGCTCTCTTGGCCAAATTTATCTCTAAGCTCAATCACCGATTACGAATAATTTTTGGAAGTTAGGCCACTTCTCTGTTCCATCGAAATTATCATTTTTGAGAATTTCCTGACATTGAGACTACAACGACAACCACTCAGTCAGTTGTCCAAAAATTCCAGTTTATTTGGATATTTTATTTTTGTTAAGATTTCGACCTCACAGATTTCACTAGGGACAGAAGAACGCCCAGCATTCACTACTTAGCTTTTATTTCTTTGATTTTGTGATGCTCCTTGTGTTGTTGTTTGTCAACTTCCTATCGTAAATATCCATTGAATCCATATCTTTCATAAGTTCCTACTCTGTCATATTTGCATCCAACAAGGATTGATCTCTTCTAACGTTTTCTTCATGCGTGTCTATGAAACATTGACGATGGACTCATACTGCTTCTACGTCTTAATCCCTTAGCATAGTTTAGTGAAGAGGGCCTGTCTCGGCAAACAACTTTGTTTTAAGTAATTTACCTTTTTGATCTTGATTTATCACGCCGGGGCACCAAATATTGCGTGAACAGTACCTCAGTTAAGATTACGAATAATAACAACTTTATTGACACGCAATGAAATGACTATTACTTTTTAAAATACACAAGTAACTCGCTGAAAGCACCTACAAGTCAAGCAAGACATAGTATGTTTTCTTCAACTAAAACTGCCTTTTGATTTTTTTAGTTAAAAATTGTTATAACCCCTGATTTGTCATTATTTAATCTGGTTCTGACACTGTAAATCTACTTCCATTGCTTTGAGTATGTTTCAGCTACATCTTAAAACATTGCAAGTAATTTGTCTATTTAAATATTTTTTATGTTTTTCTTGTAAAACATTGTGACGCTCAACATTTTGATTTTCATAATGATATTAGCTAATAAATAGTTTTTGTTTTATAAATTTGTTATTAAAATCGAGTACAATCAGAAATAAGTACTTTGAACTTCTCTTTATTGATTAGTAGGTCACAAGGTTGGACTCCACTGTATCCTTGAAGTTTTAAAAGATATCGGAGACTTCTGCAGGGGGTCAATGATGAACTTATCCCTGCGAAATTGAATTTAACATCTATCACTGACAACGAGTGATGAATCATAAAGTTTGTATACTCTTCAAAATACGGAAATTATTAGTAATTGCCAATATTCTTACACTTTAACTTGGCATTAATACATTGCATTCAACAGTTTTTATTTCTGATCTATTTTCATAGGTAAGAAATAAAAAACCAACCAATTTTAAATACAAAAAATGCAATGAACACGAATGAATAAAAGTTTGCTATTAGCTGCAGAAATAACTGCACAAAAATTAAAACGTGAACTTTCAAGTATGAAATTAGCTCGTTTAGAAGTTTCCGAGTAAGTTGCTTTATTTGAACTTCTAATTAAGTTTAGAATGATCTGGAGATTAATAAAGAAAGTTAACTAACACAAAAAAAAGCTTTTTATCGTCTCCAGTGACATTTTTTGTTTCGTAGAGTAATATAACCTGATATTTAGTTAAGAAACTCGGCAACATATTTTCACCCCCATACATGTATATATAAAATTTAGATGCAAAGTGTCAAAAGGAGTAAGATGTTATTTATTTACTTTACAACGTTGACTATCCACGCGTACTATTCTCGAATAATATTATATCAAATACATTTTCATTTTACTCGTGACGTTTCCTTCGTTTCAGTTAGATTTATATTGTAAATCTTTTATTTTATTAAATTATAATAATGATATTTGTAACAGAATAAAATTTAAGATTTAATCCCACATGAACGTGAAGAATGGAATGTTAATTAATTTTTATGGCACAATTATCATTTTTCCAAATACAGCTGGTTACGAAGAAGGCGAATGTCGCGACATTTAACATCCATAATAAAAATGTCTTTCAAATTTATGTCACTTACCAGGTTTTCAACACGAATTTCTTTGACATTCAATGTACATTTCATTGGAAATGAAATCGAATATTAAAAAAAATCTACGTCATCTTTTCAAGCTAAAAGCTGTTGACAACGTAAATAAATAATAATAAAAATGACATTTTTATGGTAATTATCTGTGTTTGTAACAAAAATGTTCAATATATGTAAGTTGATACGCATATCAACATTTTCTGAAATGTATCTTTAGAAATGTATTAGAGTCAGAATATCATGCGACGTGCAATTTTCTCTTTTACATATTATGACAAGCCTGATTTCTACAGAAAAATATTGAAAGTCTCACTTTAACTTTAAAGTCAATTCTCAATAAAACTGTAGTAATGTAGAAAAGTGCGTAAGTATGCACCTTTCATTATTTTTATAAAATACTGGCTGACCCGGCAAACTTTGTTTTGTCTAAATTCTAAATTGGATTTTTCAATTCGAGCATTCACGATTCCGCCCGAAATTTGTAAATGTAAATTATTTTACTCTAAAAATCAATTAAAAAAACGGTGAAAACGCCACCTGTTGGACATTTTCAAACTTTCTTTTTTCCTAAATCTTTGCGTAGCAATTACCAACAAAGCTGCAGGAGAAAGTATCCAATTTTGATCAGTTTTAAGTTTTTTCTACTCCTCTGCTTATTATTATATTGTTATTTTTTAATAATTCTTTTCCAATTTTTTTTGCTTCCGTTATTCCTAACAAATACACTCACGTGGTTTCGAATTCTTCCTCCAATTCTATTTTTTCTCTCTATTATTGCTATTATTACGCACTGGAGTTACTAGGAAGAGTAAGAATGATCGGGGTCGTAAAGTCTATTGAACATTTCTACAAATACCTATATCGACAAAAATTTGTAATGAAAACGGACCATGATGCTCTGAAATGGCTGTTACAAATTAGGAACCCATAAGCAGAAGTTACTAGGTGGATTGAACGATTGCAAGAATACGACTGTGGGACAGAACACCGCTCCAGAACAAGCCACCGCAACCCAAACGATGAACTACATTCATAGTTTTAAATTTTAGGAAAAAGTCTACGTCCTTAGAAGAACAACTAATGTCGGTGAGTAAGGAGCCAGAGCAGTTGACACAAGAACAAGAATACGAACCCGAATTGCGACTGTTTCTGGAATGGAAGAAGACAGATCGATGGCCAATCTGGGAAGAAGTGAGTGCTTCGAGTAGTAACGTGAAAGCGTTCTGAGCCCAGTGGGACTTCTTGGCCTAGTGGGTCTTCTTAAACAAACCATGAAAAGTACCTGTCGATGCTATAATAATTATTTGTGCCTAAAAACCGAGTGTCAGAAGTATTTTCCCATTTATGTTATTTCCTTCCCATCTTCAAATTTCTACATTTCAATATGCGTTCTTTTATTTAGTTATTACTGCATTATTATTATATTTTTCTTTGAAATAAGAGATACTATAATATTTATTCGCATTTTTCTAATTATGTTATTTTTTAAGACGCATTCAAACTTTTAGTTTTTTTCTGCATGTAATAAATTGGTAATTAATAAACAAAAAACAATAAACTTAGATGATGGGATTTCTGAAGGACACTTAGGTGTAAAAAGACACTTGGGAAAGTAAGAAAACGGTTCTATTGGGTCAACTATAAAGCAAATGTTAAGGAGTGGTGCCGCAAGTGTGTCATGTGTGTATTAGGTGATGGCCTAGTAAAGAAGAGGAAATCAGCTATAAGGCAGTACAATATCGGAAACCTGTTTGAATGGGTAGCGATCGACATTGCAGGCAACAGTGGTAAACATGTTAGACAAGGAGTCTTTCTGCCGTTTTGGAGTCCTTTTCAAATTGCATTCAGACCAAGGGCGGAACTTTGAGTGAAACTTATTCCAAAACCTTGTTATACAATTATGACCAAACTTAATAACGTCATCTATCGTATCCAAAAACCACAGAGAGAAAACCGAAAGCAATACATTGTGATCGTCTAACCCCATACGCTGATAACATCAATACGACCACCAATACCGTTCGGACGAGAGTAATAACGAATAAGGTACGAAACCAAGGATGTGAAGAAGACTTCAATAAATTTATGGCAAAGTACGAATTGACGACAATGGCAGTTACAACTGACGTTCAACAAAACCTCTTTGATGTACCGAACGAGTATTCCCTTGCGCATTGTGTGACTTGAGATCTGAGCATGTCAAAGAAATTGCGATTGATTTTAAGAAATTGTTTGAACGAAATCAGCCTCGCAGACAACAACCTACTAAGGGTAAACTCTGAAGTTGCTCAAAGAAAGACGCTCAATCTACTACTTGGTTTTAAAGTTACTATCAATAACATCAATTTAGTTTAAATCGACTGGACGGGAGGTTTAGAAATTGTTTCCCGGGAAACAGCGGTGGTTGTGTTGATCTGCAGTTATCAACCGCTTAACCTTTACCAGCACTTATTCTACAGGTGCAAAGACCCGAATGCAGTTCTAGGTCTTAAGTCTTAAAGCCCAGTTTTACGCCACTGCAGTTACGAAGATGAATAAGAATAATCGACGATTCCAGAACGATAAGGAACTTTCGCATTCTTAAATGTTCTACAACTGTATAAAAGTATTCATGTAGTTTTTAAGATCAGTTGTGAGTCGGCGCTTAATGTGAGTTAATATAAATTATAACGTGTAGTGTTAATTATATGATAAAATAAGTTATTTCCTCAATTTTAATTTAATTTAAAAAACTTGTTCTTTTTATGGAGGTTGTGGTTTAAAAAATTCAAACTTTTACGTAACTGGCCGACGTTTCGCCTCTCAAGCGGGAGCTTTTTTAAGGCTGAAATTTTTATTTGTATGAAATTACAAGAGTATTTTTACAATAATATATGTACAAAAAGGATTACAAATAAATACATCACTTCACAATTTTACAATTTTTAGTTAACCATTATGTAACTTCTAAGAGAAACAAACTAGTGAGACTGAGTGACAACACTTTCCATGAAAAAAACATACTTATAAATAATAATTATCATGTCAAACTCATTAATAAACTTTTAAACTCCAACAACAATCTTATTTGCAATTCTAACAATTTGACTAACTCTAATAATGACAAACAAAAAATTATTACTTACAAAAAAATTATCAATACACCTACACTCAGCCAAAAAATACTAAATGTACTAAAAACCAATCAAATAAAAATAGTATTGAACAACAAAAACACCATATACAACAACATCTACTCATGTTTAAAAAACAAAACAGATATACTCAAAAAATCTAATGTTGTCTATAAGATTTGTTGTAATGTTTGTTCCGGATGCTACATTAGACAAACGAAACAAAAACTAGGTTCAGAATTAAACAACATCAATACAATTCCTGCTTGAGGGGCAAAACGTTTTTTAAGTTAATTATATGTTTCACTTTTTAGTTTATTCATTTGCACATTGCTGTCTGTTGCCCTGTTCGCGCAGCTAATTATCCGAGACCATTGTTTGCCGGCGACGTTTTAATTCGCGCAACCAATTGCCAGCATCCTAGTTTAGTTAGTCGTTACTAAATAAGTTGTGACCTCTGCATCAATATGTTTATCATTGTAAGAATCCAGACTAATATCTCTGCTTTAAAATGATGAGAGATCACAAGCAAAAAATCACCAAACATCACGAGTAATATCAAAAATCGTGGCCATTGTACTCCAAAATCAATCATTCCAGGTATTTAGTTATTAAGCTTAAAAGTTTTTTTCTAATTAATTTTCAAATAATATCGGCATAACATATCACCATATATATGGAGTAATAACGTACGCTCGAAGCGACATCAAGAATGTCAAGTTGCTCTCCTCCAATACTGATTACGACATACCCAGACTTGACCTAGATTTTGGTGGAATGAGGATTGTTAATATATACAAGCCACCGGCGGCTGCCTGGACCCCACAGAACCTTCCAACACTTCCCCACCCGACCATATATGCAGGCGATTTCAACAGTCACCATACCAACTGGAAATATGATACGAACGACCATAACGGAGAAGCGCTCGTGGGGTGGATAGAAGAACAGAACCTCCAATTGATATTCGACGCAAAAGACAGAGGCACCTTTAGATCTGCTGCCTGGAATCCTGAATACAACCCAAATTTGACATTCGTAACATCAAACGTGTACGGTCAACCCCTACATATATCCAGAAAAGTTCTCTCCGATTTTCCAAGGAGCCAACATCGACCCATAATCCTGGAAGTAGGCATCCAAATTCCATTAATAAGATCCACTCCCAAGCTCAGATAGAACTTTCAGAAGGCAAACTGGTCAGGATTTAAATCAGAGCTGGATAGCTATATAAAAAGTGGATAAAAACGACCGAAGGACTTAACTTAAAACACTCTAGTAGGAAAGCGTGCAGTCTTCTCAGAAAACTAGGCACAAGTAACCCTATCACTCGAAACAACTGTGAGGTTACACCTAATCAGGTCGCCGAACGCATAGTCTCCTTGACCAAAGCCACTAGAGACAGACCTCAAGTTGACCAAGCGCTGAAAAACATCAAAACTAATAAAGCCCCAGGATTCGACGGAATGCATAATGAGTTCCTAATAAATACGGGACCTTATACCAGAAGATGGGTTGCGGATTTCTTTTCTGATATACTTAAAAGTGCCAACCTCCCTAAGGAACTTAAAAAGACCAAGATTATAGGTATTCTCAAATCGGGAAAACCCAAAAATAGCACAGAAAGCTATCGTCCAATCTCGCTTCTGAGTGCGTGGTTTAAACTCTTGGAGAGGTTGCTTTTTGAAAGGATAAAAGACGAGGTGAATAGACACATCCCAATATACCAAGCGGGTTTGCGTGCTGGACGTAACTGTTTGGATCAAATCTTAAACCTCACAACCTTCATAGAGGCAGAATTTCAAGAAGGCCTTAAAACGCTGTGTTTGTCGACCTGACGGCGGCCTACGATAGCGTCTGGAAGCAGGGACTTCTATACAAATTCCTAAGAGTTATACCCAACAAAAAACTAATTAATCTACTAAATAATATGCTGAGCGATATAACGTTCCAGGTGGTCATGGGTGACAAAACCAGTAAGACGAGACGCTTACAAAACCGGTTACCACAAGGTTCAGTTCTTGCTCCGGTGTTCTTTAACATCTACATTGCAGATATGCCGAAAACAACATCGAACATGTTTGCATATGCCGACTATATGGCACTGGTAGTCAAGCGAAGATCTATAAATGCCACGGAAGCAATTATAAGTAACGATCTTCAAAAACTGGGAGAATACTACCGAAAATGGAAACTAACCCTCAACCCCAGCAAAACCAAATGCACCTGCTTCCATCTAAATAATAAACAGGCAAACGAACAACCACAGATATTTTTTGACCATGCGAGATGTGCAGAAACGTTACACAAATGGGGCAGATCACCAACGACTGAATGTGACTGCGGGGACCCGAACCAGATCATAAGCCATATTGTCCAACATTGTGGAAATAGAGCATACCCAGGAGAAGTAGCCGATTTTTTCTCCCTCACACCCTCTGCGATCGACTGGATCAGGAAATTGGATCTGGCACTCTGACACCTAAATGTACTTACAGTCTTCAAATGTTACTCACTTTATGTTTCCTTTGTAAATAAATAAATAAATAAGTGTAATTATAATGTTCGTCAAAAATGAGCTTCAAGAATTAGTGAATACTGAGTACGATTAAATCGACTAAAAGTTGAAAGGTAGAGAATTAGTTCAGCTTTAACATGGTACGGTACACGGCAAAGGCTTTTACAAAACTTGACCTAACAGCTCGAAATATCCTATTTTATTCACATAACACCTAAGAAATTCTATTCTGAAATTGGTGGATTTTAGAGGTCTCTTTAGAATGCAAGCTAATAATGTTCCATCGTTTATATTTTTTAAAATTAAGATTGTAGTCTGCATTTGTCATTTTTTCCGGAGCATGAGTACTCTAACCCCTGTATATTTTATTAGTTGTATATGTATTGCATTATATGAATTGTGCAACCTTACATTTTTGTCGGCGGATCTGTTCTTTGAATGTCTTATCACAGAAAAATAATTGTTATTTATCCACCACGTCAGTAAAGTGTCTTTCCCGAACAATTCTGTTAGTCACTCCTTCTATAATTGATCAGTTTACTGACCTAGTGCATAAATAACTACTTAACACTCAAAACATAAAAAGTAGATTACTTTTCTAGAATTTGCTTATGAATTATGATGATCACGGACCATAACCTTTATAGGATAAGCTTATTTAACTTTTTATTATTTTGTCAATGCGGTGATAATGATAGCATTAGCTATCCACACACGTGTACGAATACATCAGTTTTGTTTAATTTTCTTTTTTTGTTACAAGTGACGCTACAGTTTACTCATTCACTACAAAAATCCAGTACAATTTTAAAATAAAGAAACTAGACAATTAGACAAAACGTAAAAATAAAAATAAAATAAATCTAAAAACTAATTACACTACGCGATCTAAAGAGTATTTAAGAAAAACTTCTCTTCATCAAATTAGTTTCTACAGCAACAGAGCACGCATCTACGCGAATTGAAGAAGCGAAAAAGGTAGTAAATTCAACGATCTAAAATAGAAACGTATTCATTTTTACAATTTCGTGTGTTAATGTGTAAAAAAAGTTGAGGATTCATTGAATAATAAAATATTTACGTAGACATTTGTTTTAGAAATAAAGCCATAGTTTTCGAAGTATTGGCAGAGGATAAAAAACAGACCCTTGCTGATTAATTATAAAATATAAGTTCGTAAACAACTATAAAAACTAGAAAGTTAATTTAATTGAGGATTTAGTTTAAAACTTTACTAAACAATTTAATATCAGTCTCTATGCAAAAAAAATGTATTTGAGTTCAGAAATAATACACCTAAGTCAAAAAATTGCGGTAAGTTTGTTATAACTTCCATACTAAAATAAGACCAAATTTTTTTACTATTTCCCTTTGTCCTTTTTAAATAAAAATACATTTAATAATGTCGTTACCTGCTTTGTCTTTATTCTTTTTCGCAGCGACATTTAGTTAATTAATCAATAATTAAATTGACGGTGACTGTAACCTTTCATCTCCTAAATTAATGCTTTGTGTAAAACGTTTGTTTGACGTTTTCGTTAACAAAATTAATATTACGTTATACACATAATAAAAGTCTCTTAAGCTTTTCGAATGTCCAAAAGAAATCAATTAAATTTAAAACAAATTTCTCCTTAAAAGAAATGAGTTTTATAATTAAAAACAAAATATTTTGGTGTCATTTAATTACAGAATAATAAATTAAAAAATAAAAATTATATATGAACGTAAATTAGTCAGATTAATTGTAAATTCACCTTGTCATTTAAAAGTGTAATTAGCTTAAATTAGAAGGCATTTTTCTCTACTCACCCGGCAATTCTGATGCTGGAGATTTAGGTTTAATTGGATGAGTCGTCCCAAAATCGCTTATGTCATTTTCGTCAGTCCATGATTTCACATTAGAAGCACTTATTTCCGAAAGAAATGTAGTAATTAAATTACAACGTAATTGTTGTGGTCTTCATGTTTCTGTAACAAACGCAATTGAATGAAAACTGACGCTCTTTAGACATTGATTGATAACGAAACGATCGGACATTATAGTCAATGGTAACTTTATTACGAAATGTCTTATTACTTAATTAGTCTTCATGATAAGATAAGTGGAATAATAAACTTTTTAAATCGTAAAATACAAACTATCCGTTTAACTGGATTTCGTTAATACAACATTAGATTACGTGACAGTGCTTAAAGAAAAAAGTAATTACATGCATTTTTCTACTTCCACCAATAATGATTAAGTACAGATGAGTGATTAAGTTGTGACCTTCACAAGAGTAATTAGTTTTTTTTTGCAATTTCCAGTTGCCCTACTTTTTGTTTAACATTTGAATAATTGATTATTTTTTGGCTAGGTTTTTAAATTTAAACTTTTGGGTAAAAATTGTGGAAATGATTTGTAATGATGATCATTACTAGTATTTTTAAGTTGTTGTTTTATTTATGATTACTTGTAGTTTCGATTGAAATGAAGGTAGGTTCAAATTGCTGTTCAAAAGTTTTCATTATTAATATTCTAATCCACTTTTTTTAAACTAAGAAAAAGGACGGTCTAAAGTATGTAATCGCATTTTATAAGTAGTATAGACCAACAGAAGTACATATTTTGTAAGAAAATAAAAGTATCAATTTAATCAGCCTAATTATTTAACTTTAATATTGAAATATCAACTTTGTTCTAGTTCACAGTCAAAACCAGATCTAGTACAGACTTCGTGTTTTCGCATATGATCAAGTAACACATTCTCAAGAATTTGTAGGTTTTCTTTTAAATCTCATGATGGAGCTTATAGGGTAATTTAATATGAGAGATTTTTTTGATGTAATAAAACCGTAAATAATAGTTAACATTGTAGAATTATAGGGATAATGAGTCCTACACCTTATGCACACTAATCTAAACAATAACATATAATAAAGTTTGATTTTCTATTAATAAGCATTTACGAGAAAGAAGGGAATTAATCAAAAATACAATATTTAAACACACCTTCCACAGGCATAACTCCTTTTCTTTGCAGAAGATCTGCTTACATCCTTCGTCCCACAACATTACTAAAACCGTATGGAATATGTATATTCTAAAAATGAAGTAAGAACGTACATTTTTTAAGGAACTCTAATCACATTTTTCAGTTTGAAAAGAAGTCACATACATTTTTACTTAATTCAAGGTCAACTGAATATAACTGGCAGAAGTTATTTTGACCTTATTACCAATTGCGATAATGATTTTCATGTGGAAAGAATATTTAAAGATGAAAACCCCTTTAACAAGGAGATGTTGCCAAAACAAAAACAATTTTACACAAACTGTCTTCTCCCAAAAATTATATGGGGTCGCATTCCACGAGAAATGCAGGCAGAGATCCTAATTATATTATAGATGCGCAGTCGGAAAAAAAATAATAATAAACGAAACTGAATTAATCAAAGTTCTAGTCATTACGAAAAATAAAACACAATAATTGATTTACCTTTTTTTACCAAAATAGTGTGGATATATGTTTCGTTACGTGTAACATACAATTTTTTTCTAAATTAAAAGAACATTAAAAAAGATTTAAACCTATTTTTAATTCAAATTCTAATGGATTGTGAGCAATGTTACAATGTTCCAAAACTAATGTCAAAACAATCTGACAAAATTTTACTTTTCATAACTAGTTACGGAAAGTGAACTATTTGAACACCTACTTTATTTATGAAAAATGTCTCTTTATATGTTGAAAGTAAAAAAAAGTTGTGTCAGTACTTATTTTAGTTTATAAAAACGAAAGGATTGATAGCATATTAATTGAGTTTTCAATTTTTTGCATAAAACTGAAAATACAGTAAATTACAGTTTGCTTTTACTGACAGAATTAAGATATTCTTAACAAATTCAAAAACTTAGTTTTTACTATAAATTATTTCAAGAAAAGTTGTATATAATTAAATTAAAAATATCATTTATTTAAATAAAAATTCAAATATTGGGAAACATTTATTGAAAATGGTTTTTTGGCTTCACCAACTTTATTCAAAATTTAATCTACTTTCCTGTGTACTAAATTAATTACAAAAGTTAAATTTGATTAAAATGGTAAAATAATTTTTTAAATACTGCATGTCGTGTTACGTACAAAAAATTGGTTAAAAAATGTCCCTCATATACCCTAACACGTATTCCAAATCCAAAAGACATTACAATAATATTTTCAAAATCAACAAAACTCTGTTAATAGGTCCATATGTAAATTTCATTGAGAATGGTACGCAATAAATTGTTTGTTAATACGTACTAAACGTAAAAACGTTTTCTTCTACTATTTCAGGAAGTAAGAGTTTTTATGGTGGTTTGTTTTTACTTGTCTATTTTAACGCCATCTATTAAGAAACGATTGTTCCTATTAAGTAGTACCGACAAAATTTACTTCGCCTTTCTCAAACATTGACTTACGGTACGAAACCCGATTCTTTTTTAGCAATATGGTGATTAAAACAAACAAGGAACTTTATTATATTTTACCCTATCAAAGATAAAATTTAAATTCGATAATACAGGATGTTGTTTTGGGGGTGACCAAATTTCTAAATATTTTGTGAAGACGGGCCTGGATTTTCTTTTTCATGAATATTTTAATAGATTGATCAATGTGCAGGCCAAATATTAAAAAAATATATACAGGACGGATAATAAGTTATAAGCCATTAAATAAATGAACCAAATACATAAAACAACCTGTATTTCGGTTATAAAGAGCGCTAGGTCAATCATACGGGGGTATTTTATAATCACCTAGATGCCCCCTACGTGCAGTTAACGCATGTCATTTTTAATACCAATTATTGTTAAGTAAACAAAAAAAATTGCATACAAAAACAATGGTTCACTTTGAGGCCGCATCATTTAGTTCTTGGGGAAGCTTTTGTGTATGATATAACCAACACTTCCCAGTTGTAACTTGTATAGCTTTAAACGTTTTTAATTATAATTTTTCTGTCAAACTCTTATAACTGTCCTATTAAATAAACTATCCTTCAAATTCAGCTTATTTTATATATTTTGGCGTATTTTATAATATTTTGTTTTAAAACGTAAATAGTTCATGTGTATCTTTTCATATGTTTTAAAGTAGGTAAATTAATTCTATTCAATTTATTTATATTAGAAAGTCAAAGCAGATCTGCGAAGAGAATTTATGAGCGTTTATATAATTCTAAACAGAAACGTTAAAATTAAAACTGTTTGGTTTATACAGACTCAGTAATCAAATAATAAAGAAACTGAACGAAACTAACCCAATTTATTGTTTGAATAATTAAGTAACTGCATTAATACAAATAAACCTAATTGCGGTGGATTTCGTAACTTAAATCGCGTTTGTTGAATGTACCTTAAATTTGTATTTGATCGACTTCAATATATCTTTTTTTTTATTTTGTAACATACTTCAAAGAATTTCAAACGACTTTAGGTTATGTAAAGAAGTAGAAATAAATTTAAAGCCAGAAGCGATAACAGTCTAGAGACAAATTGTCATTGAATCGATTTGAAATGCATCTCTACTGGCGCAACAAATTTTGAGTTAAAATAAAACTGAATACTGTCAAATTTAATATGTCGTTTGTTATATTAAAAATTAAACTAACCCAAAAAACAAGTTGTATTTAAAAAAGTTCTCTTCTATATTAGATATTTTTTGACCCGAATGTTATCCTTCAATAAATAGAAAATAGAGTTTGTGTAAAGATTGAGAGTATTCAAGTTTTGGCAAAAAAATTGTGATCTACCTACTTTAAAAACATAAAATAACATTGTTTTATACTTAATTGTTTTATTTTTTTACTTTTTTATAATACATAGTATTTTAGATTAAAAGCCGAGTAAAATGATTTTTACTGGCAAAATCAAACTCGAATCTCCTTGAACCAGTAAAAGCCAGTTATCTAGCGTGTCTTGCATAATATTTTAATTGTTATTAAAATGTTAACAAGTAAATAAGATTCTAATAACACTAAAACGATCAAATTCGGATTCCTTCTAACTTATTTCTCAAAACCCAGACGCCTTCGAAGATAACGCGCCTTTGTTCAAATTGTTTATTTCCGTGAAGACTTTTTCTTAAATGAACATGTCAGAAGAGATCAAAAGAAAACTATAAAAGTAGCTTCCAGTGTGCTACCAGCAGTCTTAAGCAAGATATGAACGAGAATATGAAGAATTTTAAAATTGGGAAAAAAACACTATCGTAACTGTTGTAGCGGAAGAATTTCTGGTGTAGATATCTTTATCAACTATCAGAAATATTTAGCCCCAATTCTTTGTGGTTGAAATGGTCCATGTTAAAAGATGTCTGGTCAATATAATGACATTTGTATATTGCCTTTCTCTAGAAAAAATAGCGATAACAGCCGAAGAAGAAAAGGATTTTAATAATAACTTAAATAGAATACTGAGGTTTATTACAAGAGTTTTAACAAATGAACATTTTTTTTGTTGAAGCTCTTGATAACCGTTGGTTGTTATATAAAGTGGTTACAATTTATGGAACATTTGGTGCTTTTCGGTGTGACTAGCTTCTTTCTTTAATGGTGAACGGTACAGAAGATGTTGAGAAATATATTATCGTCACTTTACGGAATAAAAAGAATTTAACAACAACATTTACAATCACATATGAGAATTGTAGTTTTTAACCTTGTGTTTTGTACAGAAAATATGCAGCTCTTCGTCCTCGTCAAGCAGACCAATGACTTTCCCATTTTATCTACGGTAAAAATAAATGTATTTCCCTCAATTCGGTCCAGCACAGTATTGGCGGTGTATGGAAAAAAATTGCAACATACTTTCGCCGCTAAGCATCAACGATGGTTCGGGATGCAGGCGGAGATATTTTGACACCAACAAGTGCGAGAGAATGGAAATCCAGTGTATTGCGATAGGTAATATGGATGGTACTATCAATAAACAAAATGAAGAATCAAAAAAATCAGCTTCAAGAGCACGAATACGACAACTTCAAAAAGTGGCAGAACAAAAATAGTGTGATTGTGGTAACTGAAGATGTTTTGTTGGTCTACGTAAAACTATCTGCTAGTTTCAGTCCTAATACTTTATAGGCAAAATGGTCTATGTTTTTGTTTGAAAAAGAAAAAAAATGTCCCAGTTCGCAGGTTTGTTTTCCTTAAAAAAATTATAAAATAATATATATACGCTAAAAAGAGCCAAGATATTAAGTAAAGAAGTGGGTAAACAATTTCTTTTTGGACGCTTCTGATGACCAGTGGTTGTTTGCAAAACTGCAATAATATTTGGGATTTTTGGATGTGATGAAATTGTCTCTTTAAACATAAATCATGTGTAAAGTATGGGAAAATTCGTTATTGTGACATTGAGACAAACAAAAAATTTAACAACAAGAAGATTCACCATAATCGACCATAACCGGCTGCAGCTTCAAACCCTACCTCTTACAACAAAAACCAAAGATTTTTTTGACATACCCACATGGAAAGTGCATTTCCCTTGGGTCTTTATAATGTCTCTATATTTTTTAGATCAAGGTTCATATTTGTCCATTTTCCATCCAGTCGTTAACAATTTTGTTTTTTTTACATTGAGGAAATTTATTATTTTTAGTATATACCCTAGTTTTGCAAAGGCTACCGATCCTAATTTAATTCTTCTTAAAATATCCGCTTCTTGATTATCTTTATTTAGCTTAATTTTCTGTCCTAAATATAGGAACTTGTTCTAAGTTCTTTTCTTCAGTTCTATTTCTATTTTATTTTCTGTATTTGACATTATTTTTGTTTCTTCTGTGTTTATATTAAGTCCTACCATTGCTGAACTTTTGTTTAATTTGTTTATCGTTTATTGAAGTTCTTCCGGTGTTTTAGAAAATTGAACTAAGTTGTCAGCATACTTTAGGTTGTTTAGGAATTGTCCGTTTATGTTTACTCCTTTTCTGTGCATTCCATTTTCGGAATATTTGCTCCAATGCTGTTATAAACAGTTTAGGGGAGATCGTGTCCCCTTATCAGACGCCCCTCCCCACTGGTATAGGTTTTGTTTTGTTTTCTAATTGAATTAAGACTTTAGTTTCCTGGTACATGTTTCGTAGTAAAGTAGTATACCCATAGTCAAATCTGGTATTCCACAAAGCCCCTTCTATTGCCCAATTTTTGATTGTATCAAAGGGTTTTACGTAATCTACAGAAACCATAACTAGACTACTATGTATTTTGCTCTCTTCTAGACATTTATTGAAAAGATATTTTATGGTTTTTATGACTTCAGTTCCTTCTTCGTATATTAGTTCTTTAGTAACGTGGTCTCTCCCACCTGCTCTATTGTTTCCAATTTCTTGTAATCCACACAATATTTCGTTTTCACCAATTTCTCGAATATACTCGGAGTTTACGCTTTATTATTTCTTTTTAACAATTTTTCTTTTCCACCTTCTGGTGCTGGTTGACTTGTTCTATACAGTTTCTCATAGATTTTTCTATCTCTTTGATTATTTTGCTTTTATCTGTTATACACTCTCCTGATGATGTATTTAACGTTGTTATTATTGGTTTTGCATGGAATGGTTTCATTAATTTCAAACTTTGGTTCATTTTAATACATTATTTAATCTTTTAATCTTGTTTGTTGATCCTAAACTCTTTCATGGATTGTTTATTTAATTTTACGAATTCAACAGCTCCTCGTTTTCCTTGTTGTGCTAAATATCTTCTTTCCTTGAGCATTTGTTCAATGTTTCATTTAATCGTGATTTTTGTCTTCTAATTTAGTTTGTATTTCTTGTTGATATTCTTCTAATTTTGTCTTTATTTGTTCGGTATCAATTTTAACTTTTTTGGTTCGTTTCTTTTTTATTCTGTGTAGCTTTTTATTTATGATTACTTTTGCTCTTACTAGTTGGTGATCGCTACCAGTTGTAAAATTGTTTAATACACTTATTGTCTTGTTCCAAACCCACATTGTTCTATTCGATTTTCATTTTCTTTTTGTTTTGTTCCAAACTTGGCATTGAAATCTCCAACTATTATTTTGTATTTCGTAGAATAGTCCATAATTGCCGTAGGTATGTCTTCGTAGAAGCTCTACTCCTCCTGTGCTGTTAACTTCACATTTCTGTAAAATAATATATTTCCAGAAATGAACTTTACGGTGTTTTCTCTTTTCTTCTTATCTCGATTAGACCACTCTACCCCATTGTATCTCTTGAAGTTCTTCTTCCAGTTTGTTCAGCATATCTTCTGTTCTTAAATTTGTATACTGTATGTTTCTATGTACAGTGCTTTTCTCTGTTTTTATTTATTTTTCTATTAGGCAAATTTTTGCCCTCCTCAGAATCCGCAGGACAAACCATTCGGTGGTGTGGGATGCTGCACTATATCTCCTACCCACGTTGTAACGGTTAAATTGATCACTTTCCTACAAAACATTTTTTTTGGTCTTATAATTCACTCGCCGAAGTTAGGCAACTTACGATACACCGGGGTTGAACCAAAGGTGTTTTGTCGTCTTTTCGAAATCGGCAAATATGCCGGAAAAACTCCAAAATGCATTGTAGGAATTTATTAAAGCGAACGTCCTTTGTGGCTTATCGGTCCGTTAAAAAATTCCATTTCCTCTACCGCAAGCAGCCATGTTGCATTGCTAAACGAAAAGAAACCTCGTGTGGAGTTTCAATTAAATTATGTCCGTAAGAACGAGGGTTTCCTAATAAATAATGTGTGCATCTCCACCATTCGAACGTGGGACGCATTTGAGACGTCTTTTATAAAGCTCGTTCTATTCCACAGGTAAATATAAGAAATTAGATTGATGCTGCCCCCAAAAAAACCATACTTGCAGGTAAATGTTTTCTTAGAGAGGTTTTTTTTTCCTTCTCTTTCTTTTACTCTCCTTACTGCTGGTTCTCGCGTGCTTGGCAACGTTCCGCATCGCCACACGTCCTTGGGTTGAACACGACCAGTTGGGTGCGAACGCCTAGAAGTGCTCACTACCGTTCCTATAGTTCGTACAAATTCTATTATTCCTTCGTTCTCGTGTTGTCGGCACCACCCCAAGAGATGGACGTTAAATCAGTGATCGGTCTCGCGTTTTGTCCTAAAATTTAAGCATGTAGTAATCAACTTCAGAGACAATGCTGTCGCGTCTTCCTGTACCTGCTATATGTCGCTGATAGAAATGTACCGATTAAGCACAATCGAGAGTTGTTAGTTCTTTAAATCAGTTTATGATATATCAATCGCGTGGTAGTAAATAATTCATTCTGTTCGGGACGTGTAAGAGAAAATCCTTTTATTTTCATTAAAATAACCCTCTTGAAAGGGAAATTTCGTTTCGGAACCACGTGAGTGCACTCTCGTAGTCAACTGAAACCTTGCTAAATAAATACTGGCACTTTGCCTTCTTTTTAAACACCGTACTTACATAAGCCCTCGGTTTGCGTTTTAATTACACGCGTTTAGCTAAACAGCATATTTGTTGTTTTCTACGTAAATGTTAATTGTTGCTGTGTGTTGAGGTACTCCCATTGAGTACACATTAAGTTATTTGTGTGTAAATATTCTTATTACTGGCTAAATATATGTATTTTCCGTAATGGAGGATTTTCTTGCATTTAGTGTGAACTAAACTAGATTTTGAACATAGTAGTTTAGTACTTTTCAGCTTACTGCTAACGACTAGTTCCGAGTTAGTACTCTCTACAGATAAATTGGAACTTGGCGCCCAAATAAATAAAATTTCTAGTACGATAAGAACCCAACGTGTAACGGTTCAGCCCAAACTCTCCGACTACTGGGTATTTCTATAACTACTGATTCGTACTTTAGTATCTTGTTCAATCTTCCTACCCTAGTACACCACAACCCTAGTAACCCGGTAACAACCTGAGGTAACGAGAATTCAGGTAAGTATTCCTCCAAAAATACAATTTAAAATAAAAATGGTCTTTTGGGACCCCTTCAGTGTTGAGGTAGGAAAACAAACAACTCAAGAAGATGTGCTTGCCGACGTTCGTGTATACAAGTTGTGTTTGTGTTATATAAATTATTATTCATATTTTTATAAGTTTTTAATAATTTTAAATTAAAATTGACCGAATCATCTATTTTGGATGGTTTTATTAATTAAACGTCAACTCATACATGTGTAAGCCTTGAGAAAGCCGTCACTATGAAGGGCAAAACGTCGGCAAGCACATCTTTTTGAGCTGTTTGTTTTCCTACCTCCACACTGAAGGGGTCCCAAAAGACCATTTTTATTTTAAACCTGAGGTGATTTTCTTTGTAATTGCACCATCTCATAGCGTTAAAAGTCTTGGGAGTTTTTAGTTTTTAAAACGCCACACTGGCTAAACGTGTTGGCGAGTTTGGGTGAGGTATGGTAAAAAGTAATTGTGGTGCGGATGGGAATGAATGGTTTGGACATGCTTGTCTATCGGCTGATGGGGTTGAGAGAAGCACATGGCTCGCGTAGGCAGGAGCACTTCCCTGAAGAAGACCTGTTCTTACCGGGAATCATAAGAAGTGACTACACGCTACCAAAAGAAAATTGCAAAATATTTAGGTTTAAAAGACTCAGAGTTATAAACCGGTCACTATTTTCGCAGAACTAGAGCCACTATGGTTGTGGATTCGGGTAAAAATATTTTAGCATTAAAGCGTGCAGGAGGGTGGAAGAGCACTGATATTGCGATGAGTTATGTAGATGATTCGTTCAATAAAAAAATCAAAATGTCTAAGAAATTATTTGGTAGTGAGGAGAGTACAAATGTTTTGCCGTCCTCAAATTCAGCAGTTTCTGAATCAACAGATGATTTATCATCATCGGTGTCAACACTTTGATTATCCTAAATCTGTCTTACTGGAAATAACAGTACTATGATTTGATAAAATAAACTTTATTGATTAATATTGTGTTTTCGGAATAGATGTTTACAAATGAGTAAAAAATAAAATTCATAACTGGTCTGATGTCAATTTAACACTAGTAGTCAGTTAATATTGCTTTTCAACGTCAAAGTGACAGTTCAAATAAATAATTTAATACTACTAAACTTAAAAAATTTTTTATTGAGATTGAAACTTAAAGCAAAGTAAGTTGCAATGCTCCTAAATTCTTACTAAAAGAAATTTCACTTAAGATCCCAGTTCTAACAATAAATTATTGCTGTCTCGTTTAATCTCCGAAAAACTAAAACTAATTTCTTGATCCTATCCTTTGGACAAAAAAAAGCCATAAGCATTTTCCTTCAGAGTTACGTAATAGATTCTACGTAAACTCTGAAGAAAAGTTTCTAATGAAAAATAATTGACAACAACGTCCATTCTCAATTGAAAGAGTTCGCTCTAAAAGAACTCTAAACAACTTTACATGTATTGCGCCAACAAAAGAACAATCTAAAAAGAGGGAATAGCAATTTATACCAAAACATGTGGCAGTAAAAATGTTTCGAGAAGGTTTACTAAAAAAATCGCGCCACCGGCAACACTTTACATTGTTATTTTATCGTGTTTTCTTCATTTATTTTACACGCGCGGTTTCAATTGTAAAATATTGGCATGAAAAAAAATATTATGTAACGTACGTGCAGAACTCGAAACATAATTTATTACTGAAAATATACATGCAAATTGTGTGTACGTAAATAAAGTATCGCGAGGTGAATAAATTTTCTAATATTAACTTCATGGTTAAAACGAAAACTTTTAACTAAATACCTTAATATTGCAGGAAAATGTGTTTGCAGTGGTCCGTCGAGGCGGACAAGCGTAAATAAAGCTAGAAATTCTATTAGAAACTTTATCAATGGAAAATATCTGCATATTATTGTAAAGAAACTGATATGTTCGAAGATATGAGCTTTGTGTAACCCTTCTGTGAGAATATCACAGCAAAACTGTTACATGAATAGAAATGTTAGACATCGACTCACCAAAACCTTTATGTATTAAACGATTTTATGTCGGTGTGGTTTTACACACTATTCGGTAAATTTAAACATTGAACTAGAGAAAAAGGTCAGATATAAAATTTGCATGTTGGTCGTATTCAAGCAGAATAGAAACAATAGAACGCAGTTTCTTCGAAAATCCATCCATATCGTACAGAACGCATGCATTTTACATTTTGTAACATTACGTATATCTAGAACAAGGTTTTTCAACTTGTAGAAAATTTATAGCGGGTAATAAATTTTCTTTTACGGCCCTACTATTAAACACACATAAAATCTTACTGCAACAAATTCTGCAAGAAACTTTTGTTAATAAAAAGAATGTAGCAACGTTACGCAAATGGAACTAACAAAGTGAAAAAAACTATTTTAAAAAGTTTTAACCAGAAACCAAGAGAGAGAATATTTAAATCGAATTTCAACTTTCAAAGTAATCCTTTGTGAAATTTTTAACTTGAAAAAAGCTTAAAGCGGAAAATTGTAAGATTAGGACGGATAATGATTCAAATCATAAAGTTACATTAATTCGACTTAGTCGGTAATAAAAAGTTACATAAACCGATTAAGCATACCACGTTCCAAAGTTGACGTACAAAGTACGTGTATTATTTAGTTATTGTGAGAGCTTTGATACGAAGTAAATTAATGTAATTAACAGAGCGCTGTCTTAATTAGTATCTATGTGGAAAACACGTTATATCATAGAATATAAATCAATGTTTTAAATTAAATATTTGAGGTTTCTTCACAAAAACTTAAGAAATTTTGTTTCTTTCTTTGATAAATAATTATTACAATCCATTTCAGTACTTCACTTTAAACGTAGTTATGAATAACCTTGGACGGAAATATACAGGGTTTTAATTAAGTACTTGTACAAACTTTAAAGGGTGAATCTTTGACTAATTTTAAGATAAAAATTTCATATGAACCTGGATCCTCAACGGCTTGGTTTCTCAGAAACAGGGCGTCCAAAATACTACAAATGTTATAGAAACTGCAATGCCTGTCACTGCTGTAAATACGGTTTTCACAAATTATACAGCTCAATACTTTAACAATGCTGCCGTATCGTAAATCGTAGATTTAAATACTCACCTTATTACTCTTCTAAAAAAAACTATTTTTTAAACAAAGTTTGCAAATGGTTTTAAATTACTCTAACTTAAGTACGTAAGTATTCAAAATGTCGGCAAAGCAATTGGTTAAAAAATTAAATATATTAAAATAACCAATACACAAATGGATCCTAACGTCATTTTAAATAAAAAAATTAAAGCTTACGACGATTTAGATCTTTATTGAAAATATTTATCTAAAAATAATCTAGATGAAGATATTGATGTTTTATAAGAAATCTAAATGTAGATACTATATCCAATTATTAGATTCATTGTATCTACATCGAACCCAGTACCGTCGTTGAGGGTTACTTTGATCAAAAATATGAACATTTTTCACTAATCATTCTGTGGTTACAGTTTCTAATGGCATGTAAGGGTTACAATAATACTGATACCAAGCCAGAGTCAATGTTGTCTTTTAAAGAGGGTTACTTTGTCATGCAGATTTCCTTAGTGAAAATAAACTATATTTAAGTATTACGATCCATTGTAGCCCCTCTGGCAAGTTAAAAACTAACGTTAGAAGGATTCTGTGTAGAAGTAGATTTAATTCTCATGGAATATTGAAACAAAATCAAGTTTTTAAATGATTTTATTCATAACTAACAATGAAATATTAATGAAAGATTCAAAAATCAATGTGTAGGAACAAACCAGCAAATCTGTAATGCTCAGAGACTCCTCCACATGGTAACAATACTAACATTTCTCAACTAACAATCAAAATAAGTACGCATTCATTATTAAAAAGGATCTTAGCAAACAAAATTCT
Source organism: Abscondita cerata (assembly GCA_030710515.1). Lineage (NCBI taxonomy): Eukaryota > Metazoa > Arthropoda > Insecta > Coleoptera > Lampyridae > Abscondita > Abscondita cerata. Next base: position 839,458 of record JALBCR010002352.1, read on the forward strand.
TATTCAGCTATTTAAGTTATTATTCCACCATCCATTTCTGGAACAGAGAAACAACCTTTCTTTATAAACGTAGGGACTTGAATTTACAAATTATCTTTTTTCCAACTGAAAAATTGTTTGTCTTTGATCATACGCCAACGCCAGAACATTTTTCCTTTTTTCATACATTTCACAAAAGCTCCTTCTTCATTTGCAAACACAACTTGGGTAGGATAGTTACGTAATTCCCATGTCACTAGAACATAATCGCCAGTAATGATATTTATAAGCGAGTCTCTGGTATCTTCAATGCTTCTAGTAAGCCGAGTGTGTGGCAACTGTTCGTTTTCAAGAGCAGGCAATTCCTGTTTTTCTTTCGTGCCTTTTGCCTTTTCAACCTAGAGAAATGTTTCCTTTTGAAGAACAACTGAATCTTAAATATTTTCAGTAATTCTTGCTAACTTGGTTAGTGATATCTTTCCTTGGCGAACAGGTAGGTATTGCCTGTCTTCATTGTTATTTATAGGACCAGTTTGCACCAACTCTTCGATACGGAGAACAGGCAAGTCCTAATCTTCTTCAACGCTGTTTACGGGCTCAGTCAGCATCAACTCATCAAAGTGAAGAGTATGTGAAGTATGCACTTCTTCATCGCTTTTGGTGTGACTGCATGGTTTCCTCTTGAATGTTATTTTGTCCAACACTGCGATATAACTGATCATTGACTAACTTTGCAAGTGCAACATCTTCTTCGGAATAATAGTCTTCTGGAACATGGTCTTCAGTGGAAAAAGCAAGACTGAAGTCTGAATCACTGCAACTTGTTGATGAAGGGACGGAGCGTTGTGAGCGTTTCTTCGCCACTTTTCTTGGCTTCGCAGTTGTAATTTGCTGTGAATTGGACGGTCCTACTTCTGCAAGATCAAAAGCGCAGATAGATTAATTTTCTTTTTTTGAAAATCTTTTCATCAAGGTTTCAATACGAGTTTGTTGCAACTTTTGTATGAAAGAATTTGCAATAAGATTGACATTCACAATGCGATCCTGTCTTGATAATCTATTCAAAGGCTCTTCTTTGTCAACAGGAAATATCCCCGTTTTTTTGAATCCAGCAATCAAATTTTCTTTAGCAGTGTTCATTTTTTTAACAGGCAAGGAAACTGTTTTTTAGGTGTTGTTGGCAGCTTCCTCTCACTTTGGGTGCTTTTCCAGTCGAATAATATTTGCCTCCATTTACATTTTAATGGTCGAAAATAAGCGATATCGAGAGGCTGGAGAATATGTGTTGCATTGGGAAGCAAACATACAAAGTTGATGTCGTGCTCTTCACACTCCGATATTACTCTAGCATTTATATGTGACAAAAGATTGTCCCCAATTACAACTTAGCGGCCATTTTTTTTTCTTAAAATTGGTAAAAGGTGACTTAGGAACCAGTCTTCAAAGGTCACACTATCTATCCAACCATCTTTTGTTCTATTATAACGACCACCTTCTGGACCATTTTCGGTCGAGGTAAACCAAAGATCTTCGGATTTATAAACGATGAAAGGTGGTCTCTAGATATTTGGCTCCTCGTCTGCAAATAACAGTCTTTCTTGCGGGATTGTCACAGAGATTGGTCTTGTCATAATTATATATATTTTCTGGTAGAACATTTCCCGTTTCTTTTCCGATATTTTCGATAAATTCTGTTATCTTGGGATATCTGAGCTCGAACCCTTTTAATATTATTTGCTAATCGTCGAGACAAAGCTTTATGTCCTTTAAGGAAGTATTTCAGCCAATCTTTTCCTAGAATATTGTTTTTAAATTATTGTACAATTGTACCATGTGACATGAGATAATCTCTGATAACCATTTTGAGGTCAAAGTCTGTTAGTGGAAAACCATATTCCGAAAGTGCGGTTTTATGAGCAACAAACAAACAGTGTTTTTTCTTGCTCGGAGAAAACTGTTGGTCTACCAGGTTTGCTGCCATATTTGTTAGCCAATTTATTTTTTTATTATACTGCGAGGTATCTTGTATTTCTCCGAGGCAGCTCGTTGAGTGAGTACTTTTGATTTGACTGCAGCTACACATTCTTCCAAATCCTCCCTTGTGTAATTAACATACCGATGGCTGCCTGGTTTCTATAATATTTGAATGGAATCGCAAGTCCTGCAGTGTGTCCAATTATCTGAAAAATAATACAAACGTGTCATGTTATAGCAATATTTAGACGAACTAAACAGTCGGGCTACTTTGGACATAGTTACCCGTAAACATGGGACAAAGTAAAGCTCCCTTATGTTTTCTTAAAGTAATAAACTTTCTTGAATTTACTAGTGTCTCACTCCTAAGTATATATTTATTTAGAATAAATACAATTATCATTATAAACTTACCAGGAATCACAGTTTTATGAGTATAAGAAAGTTTGCACACATCAGCACAAATGGTTTTACTGGTAAAAACTTTGAACGGCACTAGCATGCTATCACATGTAGGTGGGGGAACCAAAACCACCTACTCTTGCGCTTATACTACCATCTATCAACTTCGCCTGGAACTACAGCGTTTGATGAAGCCGTTACGAGATGGAGTAAAGTTTAAACTTATTTCCGATTTGGGTCAAAGTTACTCACTAGGGCTTAAGTAACCCTCAACGACGGTACCGTTGACATTCGATTTTTAGGGTAAGTTACCAATTCCAATTTTTTACCAAGCTTATTTTTTTAAATTTTTGAATCCTACAGACAGACGAACGAACTGATATTCAAAAAGCAATACTGTAAGGTATAAATAAATCAATAAAATTTACAATTTTCAAAACATAACTCCACGTCAAATATGAAAGATATTTTCATTCAGTGTTTTAAGAAATATTGACCATTAAAAAAAAATTGTTGCTCAAATGATAATGTAATAACTTTCTTAGTTCATAAAGCTTTTGTTCTTCTTGTGTTATTAACTTGAATATATTGCTAGTTTGCTTAAAATTTTTATCTTGATTGAAAACTTTGCGTAAAAGCGTCATATAATAAATACAATTTACGTTCAACTTATATAAGAGCGAAGGGTTGTAAAAAGTGATGGAGAACAGCATCTAAATTGTCAGTACGTTGGAGTTTTAACGGATTAACTATAAAGAATTTTTTTTATAACCTGTCTAAAGAGCGAATGTATTTCTATAAACATGTCAAACTATTTATGCATGTAAATGCAAAGTACTTTCTCTAAATTATTATTTATTAGTCGTGCATTAAAATTGATAATCTGTCAAAGAAAAATTTATGTTAACGAAACTAGTTGGTTAATTTTGTCAAAGCAAATATTTATGAGCAAACATAATGGAACATAAATAATCCATTGATCGTACATAGAACATTATTAGTTGCAAGCTAATACATAACCATTAATTAATTAAACGGAAGAAAATTGACGGATTTAATTCAATATTAACATCTGCTTTTAAATTAGTAAAATTAAATTAAGAAGAGATTTGTCATTTTATTAGTTAAGTTTACTGTAGAAATTAAAAAATTTCGTAGAAAACGAGTATTTAAAAAACAGTATATATAAAATTCTGTTTTTTTTCGTGAGAGAGAAATTTGTTCACGAGCGAGTGATTAATTTCTCGAAAGAAAAAAAACGGAATTCATCTCGAGTAGTAAATACAAATTCATACGCCGAGACATTGCACTATAATATAAGTGAAAATGATATAAGTTAGTCGGTTCCAATAATTTTGATGCAAAAATTTATAAGTGAAAGTTAATTCCACTACTAGTGATGAAAATAGAACTTTCACACTACCTATGCCAACTTCTAAAAAAGCTTATTTTATAATAAAATTAGAACTTTAGATTACTAATTTTTTTGAATAAATAAGAGCCTTGATATTATTGTTGGACAAAGGTCACGTAATCGTCCTAACTCACATTTTTTTAAAGAAAATACATACCATTTCGGCAATTGTACTAAACTTAGAATTTTACAAATTTGTTTTACTATCATGATTTTAAATTATTTCTAATATTTGTAAAGTTCAAACATAATTAATTATTAAACTAAAAAATTACAGAACGAATGTAAGGATTTGTAACCATGCGTATTGTATAGTATAAGGATAAAATTACGTATTGTATAGTAGTATTTATAAAAACATTTGTTGAATGTACATTATTCAAAATGGCGCCAATGTCATTACAAACATAATTCAAACATGGTCGTTAGTACATATAGTGCGCCATAGAGCAACTGTACCGTAGACAGGGAAGGTGGCTATTTCAGCTTACCGGAAACTGGTCGAATATAGTAGAATATAGATAGGTTCAAAGTACTTTCCGATCCAAGACTTGTTGGAACTGCCGGTTGTCAGCAACCAAGCTGTGGTTGGCATTCTACCTGCTGACCCTTGTTGACCAGGGGCTGTGCAAAGCAACTTCCTGTACCTAAGAACCTATAGTTAGGTTGCTCGCCTTTATAGTCCAAAGGCATAGGCGCGTCGCATTCAAAAGTCTATATGTAGGCAGTAATTCGACGCACACTTTTACATAAAGAGCTACCTGCTAGCTTACTGAAATAATTTCTTGGAAGCAGGATTGTAGACAAGATAGAAAAAGCAATAAATTAATTGACAAAATATAATTAAAGTGAAATAGGTTTTACCTGGCAGTAAACGCAAATGTTGGCAAACTGTAGAAACCGATCAGGGCAAGATATCACTGTTCGAGTAAAATACAAATAGTGTACACCGCAGGACTAAATACGTTAGGCCAAATCCAGCTTTAAGATTTAGTGCCGGATCTCATTGAAGTGTGTACTTACTGTTAAATAAACGACGCTTCTTTTCACAAACTAGGGGCATTACATAACAATCTGCAGCTTTTAAAATCGTGTATATAATTTAATCCATTAGTTTAATTCCTTAAGGTTTCTTCTTGTAGAATTCTGGTAAACATAATGAGAAGAGTTGGTTAATAATATTGAGAAAAAACTTGTCACTTACATAGAAAGATATGGGAACAGTCCCGAAGGTCTGTATTGCACGATATCTTCGACAAGAAAATAGTGTGATAAATGTGCTAAAATATTTTATTTATAGTTATTGCACACATTAGTCGCAGTAATTATTGTTACATTTTAAATAAACCTCATAACGACACTAATATAATTCAAAAGTTGTAATGTTACCAACTATTGGTCGGTTGCTAAACGCCACCACTGAACGTTAAGAAAGGTTAGTTTATTTGTAATAGATGCAATAATAGTATATTATTAAATTTGTTGTTTAAACAGTCTATTGTTCAACGAGCGGAGCGAGGAGTGCCATAATTCCTCTCGTTGAACAATAGACCCCTTATATAACGAATTTAATACAATATTTTTTCCAATTGCTTTATTATTCTAGTAAACGTAAAAAATGTCTTTGCTGAATATAGTAACTTATATAGAGTGCGCTGCTAAAATATTATTCAACTCTTTTGCGTGTAATAAAAAATTTTTTATTACACTTAATTGAAAAAAAGAATTTTTCAAAGACATCTTTGGGATCTTAAAATTGTGACTGAAGTAAATTTTATGCAAATAAAACCACTGTATTTTTTAGAAAAATATTCAAAATAAAAACGGTTTTAATAGATTATAAATAATGACTTTTTCAGAAAATGCTGCCAAAACACTCTATTCCTCATTCTTTCTGACAACTTCTAACATATTATCAATTAGCTTATTTTTCACTATTAGTTTTTAATGCTAATTAGTTTAGTAGTTTATGAATGTTGTGTTCTTTTGTATAACTCCTAAATACATTTAACCCTGAATATAGATGTTGAAGGCACAATGCATAACACCGCGTGACATTAATGGTAATTTTTCTTTCGGCGCCACTGGAGGCAATATCTGAATTTTATTCACTTTGTAGGTGATTTTGTCCTGGTAGGTAGGCAATTTGAGTTGCATTCGAGCGTTTCGGTGACGGATTCATTTCATTTGAATCTAGGAAAATCGAACTTTTTAAGTTGGTTACTGGCGAATCACCAAATGAAACGTTACTTCTTTCTTTTTCTTTTTCAATTGTGCCTTGACGTGGAACTTTATGAATCTCATGTTCCAAAAATTTGGAGAAAATTTAAAGAAGTTTCATTATTAATTAAATGGGAACGGAAACCAGCCCAATTCAAGTAATTAATTTTTTTAAGGCTTTATTAATTTTATTCACTTCTTAAGTAGTATTTCTTAATTTATAACCATTATAAACTTTTCTTCTTATCGTTCTCTTACACGTTTTGACGTTTTAACAAAAATTTGTCTCATTATGGTTGCCTAACTGAGAGATAACATTACTACGAAAGGCCATTTAATATTCATCTGCTTGTTGCTGCCCGGTTATTTGCCTAGTCAAGGTGTTTACCGGAAATAAACTGATTGACATCTGGACTTATCTTTATATTCAGCCTCTCTCTCTTTTAACCTGTCTGTACTACCCTTCATCCGTTTTGAAATTCAGAACCGACTACTCTTCATCGTAATCTTCAATAAATCAGATAAGTCAAAAGTATGCATGTTAGTTATAAATTTATTTAAAACGCGACTGTATCTGTATTCGGACGTAAATTTACCAACATAATTCTTGCGCTTTATAATTGATCGATGTGATTTGAAAGATCTTTCGAAAATTAGAATCATATCCTTGTGCCTTTTGTTCACTTTTAAATTTATCGTCGGTTACCGGTACGCAACGTGATTATATAATTAATGTCAATAAAACTACGCTTATTTATGTCATCTCTTCAGGATTTAATTAAAATTATTCGGCGACAACGCGGCGTAGCGTGCAGAATGGATATTCTTAAATTTAACATTTCTAGTTACTTATTTCTAAAATAACTAGTATCGTGTAGCTTCCTACACGCATTTTTGTGTATTTTATATTTGTTTTTGGTCTAATAGTTTTACAAAAATTATACTTCTACAGTTTAACGATTTGTTGTGTTTACAGTTCTTAGTGTCTCTAGCATTTACTACACATTTTGCTAGGTGGCGCCTTATTTAGTATTTCCTTCTTCGACTGGTAGAGCTGCGGACCAGGTTTTCGACACTACCGTTTAATTTAATTCTCCGTTAACAATAAACCGTAACAGACATTTCTCAAAAAACTGACACTTCATACATGTGTATTTTATCGATAACAAATCTGTGTTGTTAAATCAAAAAATCCAGTTAATCTAAATTATGTTTTGTGCCTCAGTCGATTTTTAAATTTATAATTTGAATAACTGCGTAATTTTGAGTTGTTCGTACATTTTTTAAAACAAAATTCCTTTTGTAAGGTAAATCAACATAAACATTTTTCAGATTCAATACATATTTTTAATTTATTCGCTTTGTTCATTGACATCGTATAATTAATGCTCGTTTCATTAGTTACGTTAATTGAATTATGTACCAAACAAACAGTAACAATAATCGTATTACAAACTATAACTAACACATGTTACATTTACAAACTGTTATTATTTTAAAATACCAATCTAAATCCTCATCATTCACTACAAGATTCAATTTAGTTGCATTAATCGAAGTTTACTATCTGAATTTGTGAGGAACATTCAGTATCCATAAATTTTAACTTTAACAAAAGCAAGTTCAATCAAACACCGATCTGTATTTGATCATAATTCACTGCTTGATAATCAAAGGGTCCAAACTAAAGCATTGAAATTAATATAATCCGTGCGATTAAAACCATTTGAATGTAAATGATTAGATTTGCCAAAATATTTTGGTTATTGATTTCTATCAAAATTGTTAGTATTAAACGTTTTGTTATTTCAACATACAATATTTAGATGTTTTGAATATTTTTGTTGCATTTTCCTTAAACAGAGATTTCTCGTAAATTAAGAGGGAAATTTTCGTTCTCATTAGAATTTGTAAATCTTTCTGACTAAGCATTATGTTTCCTTGAACTACATCATTAAGAATAATTTAAAATCACAAACCAAAATAAAATTTAAGTATTATGATACAAATCGTAATTGATAATGCTTATTAACAGAAGAAAAAATTATATTCAAACGTGTTCTTGTACCCAAATAAACTGCGACCTAAAAAATTAAATAAAAACAAATAAATTAAATATGGTAAAATCGTTGACGATATAATTAGAAACAAGAAATAATTAATGTAATCCTAATATCTCAATAAATTTGATTAAACAGCAGTAGTTTCAATGAATATGGATTAATGGCTTGGTAAACCAAATTCAATGTCTATACAAAATTTGTTATCGATGACCGACATTATCTCTAAAATAAATTCATGTTCAAATAAAAAAAATGTCTTCAGAAATGATTAAATTATTGATATTATGTTTACTCTTCTAGTTGGAGGTGGGAAGAATACTCAACTCAGTAGGTTGTAATCGCCGACGTTTTGCCCACCATTATGTGGGCTGGTTACAGAAACGAGTTGGTAGTCAAATTAATAATAACATTCATAAATAGATGATAGGTCAATTTAAAACTTTTAAAAAACATGTAGTCTTATTAAAATTTATAACACACAGCGACAACACTTAAGTACAAACGATTAATGTTTGTACTGTACTGTACTGGTGCTCTAATGTAATTCTAATTACATCACACAATTTGATTGAGTAAGGGAACTAATATTACATAACTGTTACAAATAGCCAAAGCTAAATCAGCCCAGCAATTAATACTTTTATAATTATAAAATCTTTTAATCGAAGAAAGAGATGTCTGTCGGAGATGTGGCAAGAAAACTTAGAATGGTGCAAAGGGCAAAAGTAACAAATAATTTGGAAACCTAGAAAAAACAAAAATGTCCTAAGAGAACCAAAAGACAAGCGAAATCAGTAAAAACAAGAAGCAGAAAGTACAAGTACAGTATTGTTTTGACAAAGAATAGGCAGTGTACAATCATAGACAAAAAAACGTACGTTAAACTAGAGTATAAAATGGTTAACGGCGATGTTAATTCCTTTAGTGGAGGTAAGGAAAACACTCTTCAAATATTCAATTCGCTTACGTTTTGCTCACAATGCGGGAGCTTCTTCAGAGCGGCTTAAGAAACTCACGCATTGTGAGCTAAACGTAAGCGAATTGAATATTTGAAGAGTGTTTTTTTATCCTTACCTCCACTAAAGGAATTAACATCGCCGTCAATCTAAAATCCGTATTGAAAAAATTGTATATTTTTAATCCTATTGGAGTATAAAATATTACTACAACCATAGTTATACACAGTTAAGCAAGAGAGTGACGTCTCAAATTCGGAGAAGTTTGTGGAAATTGGAAAGAAAGTGTGGAAGTATGAAAAGCACACCCTTTTTCACTCACCAGTCTATGAAAACTAATGTGTATGTGAAAGAATGCCTAGGAAAGCGAATTTTATTATTAATACAAAAACATGAGGGGGATGTACTATTTTGGCCTATACCACAAAGGTCGTATGCAGATAAAAAGTCAGTTTTGTCCATAAAGATATAAACCCGCCTAACTGACCGGAAGTTAGGCCAATTGAAAGATTTTGGGCAAGGCAAAACTCTGGAAAGATTTTCAAACAGCCAACACGTTCAAAGCAGTTTAAAAAAAGCTGGCCCAAAATGTCTAAATCAATTTCAGAACCCTGATGTGCATTATGAGAAAAAAAGTTCGAAAACTACCCAAAAGTAATTGAAATGTTACGGTTTCTGTTGTATTCATTATTGAATATACTTAACCATAGAATGCATAGCGGGGTCCACCAAGACACCAAAACTGTTACTGTAGATTACGCATACCCAGGTATTATGGGTTTGTGTAAAGTCGTATCTTTCGATAGAAGATTTCCGGTTCGCTCATTATCGCCAAGGTTTGAAAGTGTTATGTTGGCAGCTTTAGAAGAATCAAAATACGATAGTACGGAAGAAGGATCAAATACAAATCTTGTTAGCAATTATTTATAAGACTGTGTTAAAATAATTACTATTTTTCACAGACGAGGAGACGTGGAAATTGAATTCGAGGCAGAAGATTGAATAGGTGTTGAGTCCAAAAATGAAAGTGAAAATTTGAATATTGCTAAAGAAGATGATTGCAATCCCCAAGATGAAACTGCTTCTGCTTCTTCTAGCAACGCAGTAAAAGCTCAAGTGCGTGGAAACATAATAAAAGCAAAAAATGGCTACAAATGGTATACTGACATACCGAAATTGACTCGTCGGGCACTTGCCCGAAACATTATTCGTCTTTCGCGGTGCAATGTTACAATTTAGAAGTTGGATGCATGGAAAGTGCTTATAAATGAAGAAATGATAAACTCTGTAGTTGACCACACAAATCGTGAAATAGTTGCCCAAAGAACAAATTATGCAGCTAATACTTATTATGTAGGAGATACAAATTATAACGAAGTATGTGCATGATTTGGATTACTATATATTGCAGACTCTTGCAGAGATGGCCATTTAAATGTGAGCAAAGTGTGGTCTACAAAATTTGAATGTCCTATTTATAGCTGCATAATGTCTGGGTCAAGATTTAGATTTCTGATCAATATGTTCCTATAAGAAGCTTCTGGGATGAGTTCATAAAGAATCGTAGAGCAAGTTATACGCCTCGTAAATATTTTACGATTGACGAGCAACTACTTGGATTCAGGGGTAACTGTCCATTCAGAATGTACATTCCCTTCAAGCCTAATAAATAGGGCTTAAAAATCGTAACATTATGCGATTCAAAATCATATTACATGATAAATGTTATGTTGGAAAGGAAGAAAAAGTGCCTGGTGAAAATCTACCTCTAGAGTACGTCAGGCAAATAACAACCAGTATTCATGGAACTGGAGGAAACTTGACCATTGAAAACTGGTTTACATTAATACCACTAGCTGACCGAATGCTAAATGATTATAACCTCACTGTAGTGGAAACATTGAGACAAAATAAAGTAGAAATTCTACCTTTCTTTTTGCCTACAAACCGAAAGCAGTTAGCAGTTTAGATTTTGTTTTTAATGAAACAAAATTATTGGTATCGTATTATCCAAAAAAAGTAAAGGGCGTTTTGTTGCTATTTATTAAAGCTTTAAATAACGAGACTCAAGAACCTGAAGTAATTTATATTTATAATGAGACCAAGCAAGATATGGAAACCTTCGATCAACTTGTCCATACCTATTGCGAGAAAAACAAGAAGATGGCCAGTAACATTTCCGTATGGGAGATTGGACCAAGCAGAGGTAAATTCTGCGGTATTGTACCAAACTGAGAAAGGGAATCTGGTTATTAGAAGAAAGTTTGTGTAAGACATAGGAATGCAGCTAGCAACACCTCACATGGTAATACGTTCATCCAATGACAGTCTTTCCGATAAAATGAGAAATTCTATTTGTCAAGCAATTGATGTTGGGTCTGTTGAATATGCTGAAAACATAGATGAAACTTTTCGTCCTTTAAAACGTGGCAGATGTCATCTATGTAGTCCCTCCAAGCACTGGAAAGCAAACGGACAATGTTTATAAGAATTTTTATAAACTTAATCGAAATTTTTTGGTAAATTTCTAGTTTGTTCAGATATACGTACTGTTCGTACTTATTTATCCACCTTGTATGTTAAGAAATGTGGTTTTTAGCAATAAACTTGTGGAGTCCTTAATGCATTCATGTCTTTATTTTCACCAATGCATTTCAAGGGTTAGTTATAGTAGATTTTTTTTCGATACCGTCTTTATTATATTGAACTTGATAATGACTCCTAGGACTTCAAAACTGGTCATTAAGAGAATAATATTTGTAACAATAAAAAATAGAACATTTTAGATTTGTTGTAATTTTAAGTTCGTTCGTAGTGAACAACTTTAATTTGCTTTGCGCAGTTATACTTTTTCATGTTGGAATTTAATTCACTTATTAAAATATACGAACGCGAATGGTTAATTTTATTATTCAAGCACGAATGAATTAACTGCAAACATTTTATTTAATTCGTTTACAATAGAAAATATTTTGCACAAACCGCATTTGCGGTATGACAAATTGACAAAGGAACTTCATAATTGTATATAGAGTTTGCATGATAAAAATAATAAACGTATATTACGCAAAGTTTGTCGAAAGCTACTTGGATAGTAAACATTTTATAATATTAAAAAAGCTGCGTAGAGCTTAAATATTAATAAAACGAAATTTAAAAATGAATGATAAAAAATGTTGTGTTTTACTTTAAAATGCCTAAAACCCTTACAGTTCTACAAAACTATGAATCTAAATTAAAAATACTTTTAGTATTTAGTGTTGTCTTTGAATTATCCTGCAGGGTCGCCTGTATTTGGCACTTTACAAATCCCAAACCCTTAATTAAAGCAGAACGAAACAATTTCGGTTTCATTTAATTTGGATTTTTGTCAAAGTTATGGCGGTATCGATTTTTATCGGTATTTTCCGTAGAAAATTTTAGAAATTCCTTACAACGTTTTCAGTAGAGCAGTAAGTAGTTCTCCTTCTGTTTTTTTAATGTTTATTCTGATACTCACATTTCATCTAAATGTCGTAAAATTTATTACAGTTATTTTATTATTGTTTTGACTATATATTTACTTCTTTAGATTTAATAAAGTACCGTCTTGCATAATTTATTTCTGTGAGCTTTAATTTTATCTTAAAAATGCAAAAATGGAATGTAATAATTATTATGTTGGTTTCTGTTACTCTGAAAATCTTTAACAAATTTTATTTAAGCGCACCCCATCCTGGATTGTTGTAGAGGTAATACTAAAACTTTATTGATACACAATTTGATGTGAAAGATATATTAAAAAAATAATATTTTTAATAAATAATGTCGGTAGAATGTGGTGCATATGACGTTTTTATTAATCGTTTTATAACAGTAGAACTTGCGAATTAATGATTGGTTTATATTTTACGATCTACATTATATACGAAAAAACTTCAGTTTTATTTTTATAGATTTTCGATGTTGTTATATCGAGAGGGATTCCCATTTTTCTGTATAATTCCTAATTTTATCAGAAAATAATAATATAATTGGGCATTAAAATAATTAATTGGACATTTGAGCGTGAACGTATAGGTAATCACAAAACTGTTACAGCTTTCCATCTACAGGATGTATAATTCGTTTGTCTTGTTCAGTCTCAACCTAGACTTTATTTATTTATCAAATACGTCTGTACTCAGTCTAGACTGCAAATTGGTTTTAAACACTTTTGTAATTATTTAAGTCGTTAACTTCCTAAACTGCAAAAACTCAATTAAATTCTCTAATTGCAAAATCAAACTTTTTTAGTTGCTTTTGAAACTGCGTTGTTTTAGAGAATTGGTATTTGTATCGGACATATTAAGCTGTATATGTCAAGTTTTTGATTGATTACGATTCGTTATCTAAAAGAAAACAATTTTATTAAACCGAAACGACAAAAAAGATCATTGAGGTTTTACATCTGTCTAACAACAGATTAAGTTTTCAGTATAAAATAAATCTGCAAAAACATTATTTACATTTAATGTGAGCAGGTTTAACAATTCTAAATAAATTAAAATAATGAAAATTACGGTCTAAACTTTTGTATACTCCAAGAATTATGCAGGGTGGCGCAAACTTCTGACATTGGAGGGTAACTTAGTTAATAAAAAAGATATAAGTTTTAAAATTTGTCACAGTTACTGAGCGCACATTTTAAAATATTTTTGATTATGCAGGGTGTTACAAAAAGTCGTGGCAGCATATACTTACATTTTTTAAATGGAACATACCAATATATATATATATTCTGCCTTAATACATAAAAAAAAGTCGATTGCTAAAAAATAACTGCCAATATGATAATTCCCTTCCTTTTTCTTAAAAACCAAAGTAACTTCTCCCCTCTTATACAATTAAATTTCCTTAAATTACATACAATTTCTTTCTTCCTCTTAATTTTTCTTTCCTTTATCACTTCTTTCATCCATTCTATTCAATTCTTTTCTAATAGTATCTCCTTGGACCCCTGTAGTTTTCTTTTAAATGCTCGATATTCTCCCTTTCCCATAATCCCATATTCTCCTTTCTATTATACCTTGCATGATACATTTTTTTTACTTTTTTCTCCTCTGTATCCTGGTATTCCTTCCTACTTAACTCCTGTATTTTTCATTGCATCTTCCCCCTTTATCTTCGCACTTCTTTTTTTATCTGTATATTTTATCATACTTATCACTGCATTTCCACTGCTCTCCTTCCTGTTTATCTCCTCTCAGTACCCTACCTTTCGGCTTTTACCGTATTTTTTAAATATTTCTCCACTTCCTTCAACATTCCTTTAGTATCTCATTTCCCTCCTGTCTCTTTCCTTTTCTTTAAATCTCCTTCACTTCTGTCCCTAATCTTATCTATTTTACTTCTTCTCTTTGTTCCTTTCCCAATAACGTCCATTTCAGTATTTTAATTGTATCTCTCCATTTTCCATCCCATCTTCCCCCCATAATATAACTCCTCCAACTTCTCAAACAACCCTTTTCTTTTTCAATATCTTTTCAAAACCCTCTCCCTCCCATACCTGCTCAATACTTTTCCCTTTCTGTTGTAATTCTTTAATGCCCCTCACCTTATTATTATAACTAAAATTTACCCAAATACTTGTATTTGTCTTACTGTTTGTATTTTTTTTGCCCCATAACCAACTCTCTTTATTTGCTCCCTTTTTCTGTTTAATCACCATTATTTTAGTTTTCCACATTTGCTTCAAGCTTTTTCTTTACTAAATATTTTCCTTTGATTTTGCAATTATAACTTATACTACACCCACACTTTTCTTCCCTATCCTATTCCTACTATTTGCTGTTTTTTCACTTCTTCTAAATCCTATATATTAAATGCATACACACTCCTGTCTGCTACCTTCTTCCTATCCTCCCTCTTCTCTAGTTCTACATCTTGTTTCTTTATACAGTTCTTGAATACACCATCTCCTACCACCTTTGCTCATACTTTCTAAATCTATCCATATTGTCAAGCTCTTTATAACCAAAAATAGGCATAATTTTTACCTTTTTCCTATCTCTTCGTTGCTATGTGCATATCATATATATATATATCTATATATTTATTCCTATATATATATTGCTTTATATCTTTCTTTTTTTATTACAAATATATAATATATATATATATATAAGACGATAAGTTTTTCGACATCTACTGTCATCTTCTTCCTGTACCTCCTTCTATGTATAATTTCGATTCTTCATTAACAGTTACAATTTTAATTTCGAATCGCCTGCACACAAAGTTGTACAATAGCAAACAAACACTAGAATCACAGCTGTTTCGTCCTTTGGGATCTTCATGAAAGAACTGGAGTGTGTTCACTATTGTACAAATGCGTGCTCGTCATTACAATATCTATAGAGCTATCGTTATGTTGGAAGTACATACTAAGAAATTAAGAGGTCGAGGTGTTATTATTTTTGTTAAGAAACCTACTCTTTTTGGACTTAACGTAAATTGCACTATTTCCAATGACATTTTCTTCTATCCTCAGCTGTTCTATCTTCTTATTACTTTCTTCATTTATTATTATGTAGTCTATGACTGATTCTCCTCTTTCTCCTATATATGTGTACTCTCGCCGTTTTCTCCTTCCTAAATATTACCATTTATTATAGTCCACCCTTGTTCTTCGCATAATTCTATCAGTATCTTTCTCTGTTCATTTACTTTTTATCCATCAATCCTTTTTTCACTTTTCCCTCTATCATTATTCCCCCTCTTCTCCTGTTTTTGCGTTAAAATCTCCTCCTATAATTATTTTTCCCTCCTCCTTTTCTTCTAATAACTCTTTTATTATTCTCTTTTATTTCCCATTTCCCTTCCATATATCGTAATTATCTCAAACCTCTTTCCTTTTTCTGTCTTTATTCTAGTTTTAATTGCTCCTCTATGCTTCGCCTCTGATTATTTCTACCACTCTTTTCTAACTCCTGTTATTATTCCTCCCTTCGCCCCCCTCTATTATTTTGTTCTTTCCGCGTATTGAATTTCCCAGTCAAACTCCTCCGGCATTCGCTCTTTCCATTCTTTTCATTCATCTTCCTCCATCCATGTCTCCACCAGCCCTACCATATTGAACCCCTTAATATAATTCCAAATTCCCTCCCGGCTTTTCCCCACCGCCTAATTTTAGTTTTTTGACATCCATTTTTTTTATCTTTCCCTCAGCTTCTATCCATCTTCTTTCTTCTCCTTCCCCATACCCTTTCAAAACCTATTTTGACTCTCTTTCCTTCTTGCTGCAACATTTTTACCTCCTGTCTTATCTCTCTTTCCTTCAATGTCATATCTTCATCCCCGTAAATTTTAGTTCCTATCAATTTTCGTTTATTCCTTACCATATTTTCTTTAAGATTCGATAAGATCTCATCAAGAGCTTTAAAAATATATACCATATCAATATATTCTACAGGATGTTTTAGATGATAAAGGTAATTATCAGTAAAATAGACACCTACTTTAACGCTCTGTTATAAAGTAACTTAAAATAATTTAACATGTACTTCTATTAACATGTTACTTCCATGTTATTAACTGTGTTTAGTATTAATTACATTTATTATCGGACACTTCATTAATACAGAGCGCTGCAAAATGCAAACCAAGCAATATCTCAAAATTTGTAAATGAAACACCCTATATGCCTTTTCAGGCATTTTTATTACAATTAATTAGCTTTTAAATGATATAGAATATAGGAAAACGGTAAATATTTTATGAAAAACGAAAATATTGTATTTTACGTGCAAAAATTAAGATATCTTAAATTTTCCCATAAATGTCTGGTTCATTTTGGATTAAACTTAAAAGAGTGCACCGACTTTTGGTACTCACTATGTAATAGTACTCTGAATAGTATTCCTCATTATCCAAAAGTATAGAAACATGCTTATAACTTGAAAACCGCTAGAGTTAGCGACATGAAACTTTGGGAAACTATCTAATTGCGGACATTTTTTATTATTGATAAAATTTTGATAAAATGCTTCAATTACGAGTATCAACCATTAATTTTTAAATGGGTCATATGGGGCAATTGGATTCTACAAAAAACTCTGCGTATAACAGTATGAAATCAATTGTTTGACGTAATTACTATTATTGATATTGTGATTACAAAAAACGCTATTTTTTAAGTTCCAGGGTCGGAAGACAGGGCAATGCTATTAGCTTTTACTTGAGGTAGTCATCGAATGGTTTTTTTTACTAAAAACAAATAACCAACCACAGACATAATACAGCATTACTAGACATATTGATTATTGGCAGTGGCGTAGAGTTTATGTTATGTTAAAAACATGTTCAATTAGATATTTGAATTAGTGCAATACCTAGGTACCTATAATACATATTAACGAGTTATTGAAAGCAGATAAAAATGTAAAGTTACAACATAATTTAGGTATTTGCTGTCAAATTAATTAATGTAATACAATAATATTTAATCGATGCATTCTAAAATAAATTTTTGTTTGTTGTTATAATGGAATTATTTTAAGTTAATGACTAACGGTTAAAATGTTCTCATTTGTTGAATAACAATTACACTAATTATTGTAGAAAGCGTTGGAATGTTTACTTACTTAATTCAATAAACAAAATATCTTTCAAAATAAGATACGAAAGACGGTTGCCAGGCTCAAAATGTTTACACCTTGTCACTCCCTATCTTATTAAACAATGTTATGATCCAAGTTCAATGCTACATTGACCTTTATAATTTTTTAAAAATCTAAATGTTTGACAACAGTTATTTACTCAATTCCCGGATAGAACCCCCTCGGCCAATTCAGCGGTTAGGAAACGCCCTCACTTGTTGCCCATAGTAGACTGAAACTCCATCTTATTGAAACCAAATATGCTTTGCGACACCTAATGTCGACTAGTGTTCATGGTACGTAAATGCATTTGTATTAGGCAACTTTGTCGACAGATAAGTATAAGCAGTTGTATAAGTCGATCATTTGATAATTATAGCCAACTAAGTATTAGCAAAAATAAAAATCTCAAATCGCCTGCTATAAGTTCGCAAAAAGTTGTACAATAGCAAACGAACACCGAGAATCACCCGACAGCTGTTTTGTCCTTTTGGGACTCCTCAGGAGTGAGAGAACTCGAGTGTAAGTTCACTATTGTACAAATGCGTGCTGTCAATTTCAATATCTATAGAGCTGATCGTAATGTTGGAAGTACATAGTAAGAAATTAACAGGTCGAGGTGTTATTATTTTTGTTAAGAAAGTTAACCTACTCTTTTTTGGACTTAACGTAAATTTGCACTATTTCCAATGACAGAATTTGTTTTTAATTTTATATTTATTAGAGTCAAGTTTATTTAATTTAGAAGGATTTTACAGTCTGTCTAAAGAAAAATCTAGTCAAAATTAACATTGAAAGGACAGGGTGTCTATAAACGATTCTCTCATCGAGTTGGCAATTAAACAAACAAAATTAACGATAAACGACGAACAACACACAATTATTACCAGGGATAATAATTACCACTGAACGGTGAAATAACTGACATTAGCATGAATTAATTCAATTCAATTTAAGCGCCAAGTTTGGATTTTTTAGAATTTTCAACGCTCACCTGATGAGACAATCATTTATAGAAGCCCTATACCAGCCAATATTTAAACACGATTACGCAATTAAAACAGCAGCGCATAGCTCTCACCACGGTTTCCATTATTGGTTTTATTTGATAAACATTTTTTTATTTCGAATGATGGACGTCACCTGCACTTTTAAACAAACAGCCTTCTCTACAGAATCTACTGCACGAAGCAGATCATCTATATAAAAATTTTTCAAAGTAACATCAGCGGCTTTCGGAAAATAATTCTTGTTTTGTTTTGGAGAAATTAAATAGAGAACATGTGGCCAAAAAAGTGACAGCTGCTGTCCCGTGAGTGACCGTATTTAGTCAAAATGTAAAAGAGGTTTGTGTAGAAATTCTCGCCAAAGAACTTGCTGGAATTTAACGATAGATCGAATCTACTGAACATTCTACACTTTTAGCAACGACTTCGTGTGCTCAAATACGCAATAAAATTTGTAGTAAATTGGGTTTTCATCTGGAGTCCAACTTGTTGAGCATCTTTTCATGATTAAATAACAAATAAAACTAAAAGTATGTTTACTGAATGATATGTACATAGAGAAATGTTACACTAGTATTGTACTCACTGCATGTAAAAAGATAAAAAAATACATTTACTATGGATTGATCCTTACACTGTAAGAAGATGTGTCATGCCGCATTGTATTTGAGTTAGACTATATGAAAGTTTGTGTCACCACAAGAAAATACTTTTTCCGATTCTATTATGAAAAGTCATTTTGGTTGAGACACAAAGGCGATTTTACAACTACTGATAAATAGTGTTAAAATGGCTAGAAATGTCTTTAACAAATCATTAATATGTATAAGCTAGAATTAATTGGTTTGTTTATTATATATACCATATATATAGTATACTAATTGTACAATTTTCAAATTTATTGTTATATATCCCCGTCATCTTCTTTCTTTTCAATCCTTCATCTCCATTGTTATTAACAAGCGGAGGTAGAAGAGAATCCATAACAATATTGGTGGATGAAGGTGTTTCAAAGATGCTTACTAATGTATCCACTCCGATATTTGTGGCAGTAGTTCCTGCAAAAATTCTCACAGATGTTTGCTTCATGTTTTCTATCGATTTCTCAACATAACTTTCTGTCACTGCACTTATTCCAGAAAGAAAATCATATACCGGAAAAACACCCTAAAATTAAACTTCATACTTTTTATAACTGAATTGGAGAAAAAAATTGTATAAATTGGAAATTAGTTGAATAATATTTTAGTAGCGCACTCTACCGAGTGTTCACGGAAAAATTGACATAGATGTTTTGTACGTTCAATGCTTATGTTTTTCTGCCAAAGTTTGAGCACAATATAATAACATATTTTATTGGGTAGATAAATGAGAACAAATTTATGTGGTAATGTATGTGTTTATAGACTATTTTAATAGAAAAAACAGGAAAAGTATACTGATTTATGAGAAAAAATCTGGGTTCAATCCCTATTGTCGTAATTTTATTTTTATCAATCAAATTATTATTGATGTTATTATTAAATAGCTGCCTCGGCGCGCTTCGCTACGCCAAATAAAAGAATTGTTAGCAGTTATCTGTTAGATCTGATTTTAACCCATTTTCTCCCGAAGAGAAGCGAAAAAGCATTACTGATTTTCAAAAAATCATATCTCCGAAAGTATGCGTCCTATCGCAAATTTTTGTTTGTTGCAAAGGTACATCTTTTGGCTATCTTCGCTCCCTACATTTCGATCTCCTCAGAAACATGCACGTCCACTGTGCGACGAAAAACGGCTAAAAAGTGGTAAATTTCAGAGTTTTTCGCGATTTCCGCGAGGGCAATTGCAAAAAATCAAACGTTTGTGACCTATTCTGGGTCGACCTGAAGAAGTATGTAAATTTTCATTCCAATCTGACTAACGGTTTAGGGGGAGTTCGAGGACAAACAAACACACACACATTCATTTATATGATATATATATATATATATATATATATATATATATATGACATAGTATATAGATATAATTTTTTATAAAATAAGTTTAATTTTTTTTCAAAATGTTACAATGATAATAAAGTTAATAAAAATACTGCAATCGGAATCGAACCCTAGTTAGAAAGCGCAAAATTTCTTGGCATCAAATTAACTAATTCGTCCACGAAGGCCGCTTAATAAATGAAAATCCATTCGGTTAAAAAATAAAATTTCACAAAAAATAACTGATTTTACTAATTCCTTGCAAACTCTTTGAATATTCATTATTTCATATCAATTTGTTTTATTTTATCCATCCAACTTAGTATATTGTTACATTGCGTTCGAGTTGTAAAAAAAAAAGATATATGTTAATTTTTAATTTAATATCGTAAATGCCTATTTACACTGTTCCTTGGAACACACGGTATATAAGTAAACTAAGTTAACAACAAATATGTTCACATTAATTTATTGAATTAATAATACAATTGGGAAAATAATATATTAGAACGTTACTATTTTTGCATCCGCTTTTAATTTTAACATAAAAAATTTGCAATTCCAACTAACATTAATTTATTTACAACAAGAAAAACTAAAATAAAGTTTCAGAACTTTATGTATTGAAATTCTAATGTATTTTGTTATTTCATCTAAATATCAACTCCGAATTTCATTTTAAGCTTTGAAATTACACGTTTCAGACTCATTAATTTTTGACACACTTCATTAAATTTTAAGCCGCTTGCATTTAATGCCATTATAAGAACGAGATTACAGAAATCGTTGCACAAATAGAGTTTACAATTACTAACAATTAGGTAAGTTCTACAAAACTTCAGTGCTTGAGATAATGAGAATCTTGACAAAAGTACATATTTTCTATAGATGGAATAAGTAATGAATTTGAAAACCGAAAGCTTTGAACCTGAATAAAAGATGAAAAAAATTGAAGTTAGCAAAATTTTCAAACTCAAGCAGGCATCGAACATGTTTTAATAAAACAAAGGACGGTTACATTTATTAGCTTTGTATTTGTTTGTTATAGTACGTATACCAAAAAACGACAGCTTCTGTTTCATCTCAAAGATTGTTTCTATTGTTTTTTTTGATTTGGTAGTTTGGGCTTCTGTTTCTGCCTAAGCTTATTGTAAAGATTTAGTTAATTTTTGGAATATAATTGATTCCAGTCATTTGTTTAATAATACACCCTTTTTTGACCTACTGGGCCTGTTAATTCAAGATAAAATCTTGTTATTAATTTTTCCGCTTTCAATCTGTCAAATGCGTTTATTAATAAGTTTCTTTCGTAAAAGAACGGAGTATAGCGAAAAATAATTTTCTGAAGGACAAAAATACTCCGTTAAGTAGAAGAGGAATTATTTGTAAAATATTATTACATACTTAATTAAGTGAAAAAACAAATGCAATAACAAAATCTTACTTAAAAATTCAAAGACTAAAAAAACGTGTTCCCGATATTGTAGCAATAAATATTATAATACTATCCGTCAATGCAAGCAATATCTAATACAACTAGATACAATAAAAACAAACTAATACCTGACAAATAAACAAATATTTCTCAGTAAAGCGTACCCTAATGTATTTTTATTAATTTAAATATAAACAAAGTCATATATAATGTATGCTTAGATAAAATTTATTTTGTGCTAGCTAAGAAAATATTACTGTTTTCCAATATACTCTAAACAGTTGATTTTTTGAAAAACAATGAAACCAATAAGTTTAGTTTAAAACTACATTTGGTTTTACTAAATTTGACAAGCGAATGCGCATCCAATATTTATTTTAGTTACCCAGTTGAAATATACAAACTCATCTAAAAAACCTTTTACAGCTACCCATTTTACTAATGCATCTTTAATACGGATGCTTAAATACACGCTATACTAAAGTAGATTTATTTTCAGGATCCTAAAAAATTGAAAAAATAAAAATAGAAAGAGATTTCATACAAGATATACGATTAAGTTATACTTCGACATGTAGGCATTTTATTAAAATTGTTAAAAACACATTAGGTTTCTACAATTGTAAGAGCAATTTTAAAATGTTAAACCCAGTGACCGTAAAGAATTCCACAAACTTGTTCGTAATCACATTAAACTTTTCAACATTGGAAAAGTTTCAGTTAAAAACAACATTTATTTTATTAAACCGTATAAATACTAAAATTTTTGGTTTAACTTATTCAATTATGAGATAATCGTTGAAATAATATCAATGACAATGGTCGATGTTTAGAAACTTTCTACTAAACGTATAATTGTTCGAAAACACTTGTTTGCAACAGATTATTGCAATTTTCCGTTCTAATTACGAAGAAAATATTTTAAATCATTTCTGGATGATTAGCAATTCAATCATGGTTTTAACTTTTTTATTATTTCAAGGAAACTAAATTTCCAATTTCAATAGATTGGAAACCGGTTGCTACAGTATGTAGTAATCATGATTATGTTGACGCATATGTCAAAATTGTTAAATAATCGACTGTCATTGTCAAAGTAAGTAAGTAAAAAGATGCTGCCAAAAATTGTATAATTGACAAGAAGTTGGCACATATGCGTTTCAAAGCATCAACTTCTGCTGTGGATTACGATGAGTTCTCCAGGTTGAGAACTCTGTCTAAAACCCACTACGTGACAGCTATGAATCTTATGTTCAACAAAGGAGTCTTTGTTTACCAATCTAAATGGATTTTGGTCGTTCATTAATGGTCAGAGGAACTCAAACAATTATCCAAGTAAGCTTTGTTTTGGGGATAAGAAAAGTTGCATGAGACATGTTTCAACTGTTTACTCAAATAGTAATAATGAAATTTCATTGAATGATCGCTCAACCAACAGTATTCATATCACAACCTACCATATTTGTATATCGAAGAATTACGAAAACTTTCTGTCCTAAAAACCAACAAAGGCCCTGGTCCCCACGGAATTCTACGGATTTTGCTGAAAAGTTGCAGTTTCATACTATCTAGGCCATTGTTTCATATATTCCATTTTTCTCTTTTCACATTCAACTTTCCAAATCTTTAGACGGTTAATTTCTTAACTCTTATACACAAGTCTGGTGACCGATCTAAGGTCACAAATTACAGACCAATTAGTATTTTGAGCATTATCCCAAAGGTGTTTCGGCTGCCTTGGAGAGAGGAGGTCAGGTGAACGCCACCTATACCGACTTCACAAAGGCGTTCGACAGGATGCCCTCCTTTTGGTATGGCTCCAAACTATCTGATTGAAAGAAACAGATAGTAAGAATTGCTAATTTCCGTTCCTATGAGATAAAAGACTCTACGGGGTCTCCCAGGGATCTCACTTGGGACCTGTTTTGTTTAATGGCTTCATTAATGACGTTGAAAAATGTTTTGCTAATAGTCATTTCCGGGTCTTTGCAGATAATCTAAAATTCAGCTCTGTGATATCCAGTGAGGTTGACTGTGACAAACATTAACATAATTTAAACAGTCAAGTGCAAGTCTATTTCCTTGTACCGTGGCCGAAATCAAATTCCACGCCACTATGTGGTCGATGGGGTTATCCTGGAGAGAATAGAGAAGTAAAGGACCTGGGTGTTCGACTACCTTAAACTTCATTTCAAAATTACCCTCTGTATTAAATAGAGGCTTCCAAATGCTCAGTTTTATCAAACGATGCACAATCGATTTGACTAATATTCTTGCCATACTGTACCCTTGTTCTACCTCATCTGATAAACTGTCACCTTTGTATGCTGTCCACAAGAAAAACCTCAAACGATCCAACATAAGTTTTTAAAATATGCACCATAGAAAAAGCAAAAAGGCCGGGATCAATGCAAAATATGTGTCATACATTTTAGGCTAAACGTAACAATTGTCATGTATCCCAAAATCCAAAGTAAATAAAAGAAATAATTTATGAAAATTGTTCTTTGCAACAATAACAGATGAGCAACCGACATACAGTTACTATTTTTCTAGCTAAACTTAAAAAAATAATTTAGTCATTAAAGAAAATATTGGGAAAGCAATTCTACAGCCTTGGTTTAGATGTAACAAAATATGATGAGAGTATCTCAAACATACATGCAATAAGTAAGTTTAATTTACATGTATTGAGTGCCCAAAGTGTGACAAATACCTTGAATGTTATTTAGGATGTAATTTTTCATATATTTGTATACTTTATCCTAGTGATATAAAATTCCCAAAGCATCATCCATTTTGTAGTATAAATGAAATGCATTTACTTCCCTAAAGCTTTGCAGTCACATCAACTGTTTCATATACCATAGAAAAAAGCGTAATTCTCATTTCTTTGTTAGTGTATAAGATCATATTTAGCATTACATTTTTCCATCTCCGAAGCATAACTTGATATGATTTTTAAGATGTCACCGAAAACATTTTGTCAGTAAATTGTATGGGAAAAAATAGAGACTGTGAGGTTAATAAGATCTATACCAAAGCTCCTATGAAATCGTCAGTGATTTTCAGGGTTTTAGTAAAAAGAGACAGGCACACAAAGGAGAGTCCACCAAAGATTATTTTTACAAACTAACTATTAGATCAAATTATTGAAAATTTAGAAGAAATACTGTTTTGTCTAGAGATACTCATCAATGAAAAGCACACATGGTTCTTTGTTTATCTGAATATTTGAGACTTAGTGATGTTGCAGTTTATTGGAAATTAGGTTATTTGGATTCAAAAATTAAGAAAACTAGAATATGTTGAAAATTTTGGAGAAATGTAAGAAATATTTTTTTCTTCCAAACAGAACGTTTCCATGACAAAGTGTTCGATGTCGTAGCAAGACTTTAACGATAGGTAAATTTTGATTTTGTTCACGATTTTCAGGGGATAGAATTTATTATTATTTATTACTTTAATTTTCTTAATAAAAAATGTTGGTAAATACGTCTGCATCTTACATACTTCATATTTCTATAAATTATTTCAATTTGATGAATCTTAGTACACGGCAACTGTCCATAAGGTAGATACACTGCTATCGTTTGCTTATAAAGTTTAGTAAACTGAAACTCTGAATTTATGCTTACATCGGTTCGTTTTAAATCTTTACGTCAGAAATGTGATTCTGTAGATGTAGTTCAAGTTCGAGTTTAAAATAATTCGTTTTTATAGGTCACCCTAATTTTGAGATAAATTTAAATTGTTCAGGAAGTCACACGATTACTAACAGACTCACCTACCAGTATGTACTTTATTTACAAATATTCTCGGCATAAGATTAACATAGTGATTGGAGAAGATAAAACACAAAAAAACACTATCTAGTTTTTGTCAAACTTTAGCAATAGGATATTATATAAATTCAATATATTAAAAGTATAAAATTAATATTTGGATTTAAGATAAACTGAACATTTTACCTTCAAATGTTTGCTGCTTTTTTAGCAAAAATTGTTTTTTAGAAGTGATTTATATAAATAATAAATCATAATTACAATTAAACCTTGTGTTGTTATTTAGCAAATACTATTCCACAAATTCACTAAAGTTTTTTTTTAAATTAAAACATGTAAAATGTGACATTTCGTTCATTTGTTAACGACAACATTACTTTAGAGAGAATAAATCTTCATTTTTGTACAAGAATAAGTAAAAAAGTAAATTTAAAGTTTTATGATTACAGGTCTAAAAATTCCCAAGCTGACGATTTAAATACCAAATATCAAACATATCTCGGTGTAACATCTGAAAACGTATTTCGCATCCATTTAAAGTCAACGTTGATTAATGGAAAACCATAGATAAGCTTAACAATTTCCTTTCTATTTAAAATGCGCAAATGTTTTATCATCAATCTGTTTAACTCATCTTACTTTCAAGAAGATCATTTAACATACAAATTACGTCTGTTTCTACGGAAAATATATTTGACGTAATTAATATTCTGTTTAATTAAAACAAAAAATTGTAAGCAGTACTATTTCACAATTTGTGTGTTTCTTATTCATATTAATAAAAAAGTATTATGTTAGGTACCTAAAGTAGAGTAAGTAAAAATAAGAAACGGAATTTCTATGGATACAGGAATTTAGTTAAATTTTAACAAGTGAAATTTTCGATTTTTTTATACGTTTAAAAGACTCAAATCCTGAACAACCTGAAAACCGATTACAGAAGCGTACCAAAAATTGAAATATGTTTAAAATTGTTACTGTGCAATTCCCAAGAAATATTTCAATCTTCACGCTCGATAGAACACTAACACGTTTATTCTGCATGATTTCTGTGTCACATTAAAGTGTGATACTACAGAAAAATCTGATGTTCAAATATGATCCCCTCAATGTAGTAATTCATACATACTCATACGTTAGAATTAATTTACCGTAGTATCTGTAACAATTAAAAAATTTTAGAAACTGATTAATGTATATTATGTAAAATCACAACTTTGAAGAATCATATAATCCCAAAAATTATCCTGCTTAGTTTACAATTACAATCTAAAATGGCGCAAAGCTAATTACAAAATTAATAGCGAGTCTAAATAAATTTCTAAATATCTAGGAACGGTATTTAAAGTCTTAGAGAGAACCTAAACATACTTGACAAACAATTTAGATAACATTGTTTAACAAAACTTTAGTTTGAGAAACTAAAGTTTCTTAACGAATAGTATAGCTTGAGGTTGGGTTTCTTAATATAAAATTACCAATATTCGAATATTTTGAAACTTGCTTAAAATCGAAAAATCGTAATAATTAAATAAAACACAACTAAGTTCATTATTGATTAATATTGTTACCTGAACGTTCGTCCCAAATAGCAACTCACCCAATCTGAAAAAAAAAATAAAATTAAAAATATTAAGAAGACAGGTTTCTTGACTGATTTAAAAGTCACTTATTTAAAATAAAAATAATATGCAAATGCAAAACAAAAATTGATGCTGCTGTTATTTTCGAGTAGTTTATATATTTTTATGTTTTTCATTTTAAAAGTACCTACTTAAAACATAAAATTAAAACTTATGTGAAAATTTAAGATAAAAATATTTATTTTGTAAATCCGTAAATAATTGTTGGAATAGATTTGCATCTTTACCCTGCTTAATTATTGTTTATCTACATGAACGATCATTAATTTAGTTACGTCGTCGTTATTTCCTAAGTTCATATGAAAATATATTTTGTATAATAATGTATAGCGAGATAACATGTAAAATTGAAAATTTAGGTTTTTGTTTACTAGAGAAAATGTTTTATAAGTGAATGTAAACTGAAAAATAATTAAACGCCATTTCTTTGAAATATGCTTTGGTTTTATCGGTTTCAAATAATTTTAACCGTAGATTTATATACAGAGTGTAGCTATATTCAACCGATAACGCTTTACACCAGAGAGGTCTCGTAAATTGGTGAATTTTGATATAGGAACCGGGGCCGCTTAAACATCTAAAATATAAAAACAAGTTATTACAAACGCAACGAATAACGGCAATAAGGGTCGGTTCACTATATAAGACTTGCTCTACAGAAGCGGCACTCGTAATAGGATCCTTAAGGGCGGTTTGTGTCGACTCGGCTGTCGGCTTGACTGCCGTGTCGGCGCATTCGTAGGTATGTTCAAACGACGCAAAACACACACGCCGATACTACTGCCGGGCGCATGGAAAGCCGTCTCGACACGCCGACTATTGGAAGAAACGCGACCGGTTTTATTACTGACACGGTGCGTATTTACAATGTTTTGCATAAGCCCTGACACATGTCGGTTTTACCGGCGTTTTCTTTTCTCAAACGCAGCTACCTAATAAGAAAAAACCGCTGTGTGTGTCGTCGTTAAAGCGGAAGTCGAGCTGTCAGCCAAGTCGACACAAACCGTTGTGTTTGTCATCGTCCTAATACCCATGGATTTACTAGCCCACGAACGATGGGACATACGCAGGGGTAAATTTAAGAAAGAGGCTAGAAACGACACAATGATAGCGTGGCAGCAAAAATGGGAGAAATTGGGAGATAAAACACAATGGACCAAGAAACTGATTCCAAATATTTCCATATGAGTACAGAGAAAACATGGGAACGCCAATTACATGTCTCATAATTTTTGTCGGGACATGGTATTTTCTGAGATACCTCAACAAAATTAAGAAAAGCAACTCTCCAAATTGTTGGTACTGCGAGGGCATAACTGATGATGCGATGCACACTCTCTTTCATTGTAAGAAATGGAGCAACAAGAGAGAGAATGCAAAAAACAGCTACAGAGCAAACTGACAGTCAAAAATATTATCAAAAAGATCACAGACACAGAAGAGACCTGGGACGTTGTGCAAGAATTGATGAAAAACATATTGAAAGAAAAACAGCGAGAAGAAAAAAGTAGAGGTTTTTAAGCAAACGAGCCTCCTATGATTGATGAGGAAATGCTCCACACAGTGGAGTTTTAGTGGGTATAACATACTACCCTGAGGTCCATCTAGGGTGTCCTTTAAGGATTTCTCCACATTAACAAAGAAAGGTCCACGACTAGTACTGAAGGTGGGAGTGCACGAACGTAAAATATATAGGTTTTTAAAAGATTTTTATTTAAGAAATATCTCATATTTTAAAACCCGTAGAACATTTTCTTTATTTTAGAATTTACATCAATTAAAACACCGAAATATTTAATATACCTGGTACGCTCGATCAATGCACACCCATAGACATGTGTCTTGACACATCCCCTATCATGTAGGATGAGTTTAGAATGTTGTGACCAGTATTTATTGTTAAAGGCAAAGGTAAGATATTGCGTTCTATGTTATGGCCATACATTCTTAAAAGAAAAAGTGAGATTTTGCATTTTATCCTTATTTAAAGTACAACTTTGATTTGAAAGCCAAGAGTTTATTTTCCATAGTCCAAGTTCAGAATATTTGTGGGTATCTTACCATTTCTCAGGTGTGGTCTGAACAAGCCGGCTGTATACGCCTGATATAAACTAGGGCCTACTACTGAGCCCTGGGGAATATAGTACGGTGAAGAAGTCGAGGAGCTGATTGTATTGCCATTTCTAGTTCTCTGATTTCTCTCACGCAGATAACTACCCACGAGAGTGCCCCCATACCTGTCCTATTCGAAGCGACTAAAGCCTGAAACGACTGAGTGAAAAGCATTGAACATGTCCAGGAAGCCTTTGGCCGTAGATTCTGACCACTGTCCAAAGTCTGCGTCATCTGTGACTGCAGTAACTGCATACTGACATTCGATTAAAGCCATATTGAATAGAGAGAATTGTATCATGTATTTTGAAATGTGAAACTAACTGTTTATTTTTAATATTTGTTGTACTATTTTCGATATATTAGAAATCATTGAAATTAGCCAATAAGTAGATATCAATTTTTTATCTCCTGTTTTATACAAAGGAGTGACTGTTGTCAGCTTTAAAGAGGGGAGAAAGGACCTAGAGCAAATACATATATTCGTAAAGTGTGTGGAAGGGGTAAGGACCAGAGGGCAGATTTAAAGTATTTATTTGAATCCCATATCACCTCGGACCTCAGTCCATTCTCAGCTCAGATAAACACTGCTTTTCTAAGGGAGCCCAGTAAAAGAACAGTATCCATTTTGTTAGGTGGAGTATAATGTAATTTCTCCAAAATATTTTTACCCACCGAAGTATAATGCAAGTACATTGCCTCAGGACCACTATCAAAATCAGATATTTTGTCACCCTCTAAACTTGAAACTAATTGATTTATTTGTATCGTTGTTTTGTCCTAAGTACAAATGGAATTTCTATAGTAGTTTGACAATTAAATTATAATTATTAATCTCTTAACAATAATAACTTAATGTAAATAGATGAAAATATTCATTGGATTTAAGATTACAAAAAACATTGAGTAAGGAGAGCACTACATCTATATCAAAGCAGCACAACAGCACTAGCAAAACAGACTAATTTTCTATAGGTATGGTTGACTTCACCACCAATTGATATTATTAATAGGTTAATTACATTTTTATTAAATTTAGCCAGAATGTAAAAATAATATTTTGAAACAGATTTATTATACAAGCAAACATTAAAAAACGGGTTCAACATGTGAATCATTAACCTAAAATAAATTTCATATATGCAGATACTTAGTCGCAGTTTTAAACATGAATTTAAGTAGATATTATAACATTGATTAATTAGATTTGGATCCAAATTTAGAGTACAATACGTAAAATAGTTTTTTGTTTGTGCTAATTGAATCGTTTTTACATATGCATAATAATTATTTTTAATAGGTTTACTAGCGGTAAGTTAGCTTCTGTTTAATTTTTATATTGATTCGTGGCAAATATTTTTAATGTAAACGAACTGGGATTGATTTGCTTATCCACCGTGATAATGTATAAACTGTTGTGCTTATTATTTTAAAAAACTTATGGTCTGTCGTCATGTCTCGTTAGATTAAATTCTCTAGTTTTTTTAAAAGTTTGTTTTTGATTTTCTTAAGTCTTACTGCTTGCGAATAATTGCTAAGTCAGAAACGTGGCGCCCAACACAGCTTTAGAAGCCTTCAGTTACATCTTTGGTTTCATGTACACGACCACTCTACGGCATATCATGTATACTACCCACTCTACGGCATAGGAACTACAGGTAAGTTTCTGAGCTGATTTATCAATATTAAACTTTTTATTTTGTTTTTTTATGCTTCAAGAACATACTTCATTTTTAATTGTACTCAGTTACTCTTGAAAAATAAGAAGTTTTCTGGTAAAATGTCAAGTTACTTGTTTAAGAAATTGAGACATTTCATCATTATAAAATTTTAATTATTTTTTTCTACTGCTGTGTCGTAATTAACTTATTAGAATTTTACAATTCGTACTCGACTGAAATTTATTATGAAACAAATTGAAAACCGTAATAGAATTGGGACATTACATTAAAAGATAGGTTTTAAATACGATTCCTATTGAGCATAATGACGTTTTGAAAAAAAGTTAAGATAATTAATGATGCACAAATGCATTAGTCAAGAATGTGAGTTGTTTAGTTCAATGATTATTAAGAAACTTTAGTAATCCTCCTCTGTTCAAAAATGTGTGCTAGGAGGTCTTTCAACTCAAATTGCGGAATTTCTTTCTCCGAGTTGTATTAATATTATGAGTATTTTTGTCGATTAAGCCGATTATCAAATATTCACTTGTAATTTATTACGATTTTGTTCAATTTTTTTTTAATAAATTGATTGTGAATTCCTTTCGTGAAACACTACCGAGAGAAGCCAATAATGAAGGAAATTGTACGCATGTTACCGATAAACGTTCAAAAGGCAATCAAATAAGCAAGAAATAAAATCTCTAAAGAGCTTATGTTCATTAAACACGCTTTTTACTGGTTCAAATTTCATTTATTTAATTCTTGGTGCTTAAAATGAGATTCTTATTTACCGCCGCTATAAATACTATTTTTATTACTTTTACTAGTGAGGTCCTGCTTTGTAATTGTCTTTAATTTTACTTGAACCACATAGGAGTATTTAACTTTTGGATATAAAACTTTTTGTAATTATTTCCAAAGTTCACGTTTCGCAAAAAATTCAATACCTTCAGAAGAATGTAATAAAATAAGACGCTGTTGCCTATAATTTTTTTAAGGTAATGATTTTTATAATTTTATGGTGTGAAGTAGATGCGCGATGAGAAATTTGCAGAAAAGTACATACCATATGGTAAATCTAATGAGCTATGCTATACTATGATTTTAAGTACTCAAATGATAATAAATTTGATTTTAATTATGAATTAAAGCCAGATAACAACCCCCAAATTACAATCTCTCCCATGTGATACTTAAATTTAAAAGTCTTTGTAAATTGAGTAGAAAAATACTTGTCAGAGAAATTAAAGATGACACAATATTTTAGAAACTGTTGCCAATATTTCTAAACTAAATCCTACTTTGTAAATGTCTCATGAGTGACAGAACTTATATGTTTTTAAATCCTTACTAAGTTTTGGTGGTTTTGTTTATAAACTACCAGTTTAATGTTTCTCCGCGATCAATATATTTATGTAGATAATATTCATCTAGCCAGTGTAACAGGTGGCGTGAAGAATTGGTTCGTATGTTAGCTTCATGAAATTTCCGGTCATTTTGGTACGTGGCATTAGGTAGAGTTCACGTTTTTTTTCCTCTGCGGTAAAAGATATAATCCTTTTTTTTTTATTAAACAAAATCTGCGAATAATTTAATTGCTTGTAGGTTGACGAGTTTGGTTGTGACTTTCCTTTTTGTTTGGCTTTTGCACACTGTCAAATACCGTAAGTTTAAAAGAAATATATTTATCAACGCAAACAGCATTTTGTGAATCGTTTTAAAACTACTACCTAAAGAACACTTCCTAAAATGTACGCCCATTATTCCTTGTGCTGGCAATATCTTTGGGATGTTATAACTACAAGGTTGAAGTTGTCGCAATCTACCTGCATCGGAGCTATTGCAAATTATTGATAAGCAGCCAACTTTTAGATACTAGCCAGTTTTTGCTCTTCCTTTCTTCTTCTTCCTCAATCGTTGACGTCCAACAGTTTGGAATACACTTGGAGGTAACAAACCCCAACAACAGCACGTAACTCGACTTGAAAGGTTGATCTATTTTTAAGATATCTTTTCACACGCAATTGTTATTGAGAACTTCCATGATTATAATTACATGTTTAAAACTGATAGTTAACAACAGGGATTAATTATTATTTATCGCCGTTTGTGATAATTTCTGTGCTCGAGGAATTCCCCGACAAATTAATTACACGTTTGTTTGCGCCAGTATTTCATTATTAGAGTTAAATGTTAAACCGGTTATTTAGACATAATTAGGAAAGTAATTGAAATTTAATTATATATATCTGTGATAAAATCTGCATTAATGTTCTATTTGTTAACCGTGTTTAATCAATATTTCTAAGCAAGCAAATTAACACAAAAAATAAAATAATTTTAAAGAAAATGTGAAAGTATAATAATTAAAGTTTATACTCATTACCACAAAAAAACGAGGAGTAAAATTATCCAATCTCAGACAAAACTCTACTGTTTTTTACAAAACTTGAAAAAGTGCTTCGATTAATTAATGTGTTAAACAGTAATGTGTTAAACAGGTTGCATGTGTCACAGTCAAACTTTTTTTGGTAACCCTTTAGTTTATCTTCGAGTACGAGGTTAATGAGCAGTGACTACAAGAAAGTATTTAGTTTAATTGCGGATAAATTAATTTAGACCCAGTTTCTTTTATTCTTTTATTTTTATTTACCGCTCTAGAAGAATATTTTAAACTTTAATTCGTACTCTTTACCATCGGATAGATGGACGGTACTGTTCGTGTTTTCAAGACTATCTAGATGAAAGTTGCTGAAGGTAACATTTGAGGAGCTATCAAGTTTTTGTCTTCAATGGACGAACTTGCTCCACAGAATCTTTCACTTCTTAATGAACTATGGAAGAAACATCATTGTCTTTGGCAAGAATTGAGGTTCCCTACGAAACTTGTTACGAATCACGAAAATCTTCAAATCACAATCGTAGAAGTTTCAAAAGCGATCTATAGTTTTCATAAATGATCTGCAGGAGGAATGTATGGCTTACGTTCACAACATTTGAAATATTAAATCCAGTTCTCTAATGGAGTTGCTGGGACTTGCCTTCTTAATTCTGTAACTAACCTATAAAATTTTGTGCTGCTTGGAACGGTAAACAGTTAGTGATCTTGATTCTATACGGAGCTGATCTATGTGCTCCTAACAAGAAAGATGGAGAGATTTGTCCTATTGCAGTTGAAAATACTTTCCACAAAGCTTGGTTGTAAGGCTTATGCGGAGGAAATTGATGATTGCTTAAGACCAACGAAGTTAGGATTAGTCACACATTACGGTGTAAATCCATTGTGCACAAAGCTCGTTTTTTTTTAAGATTGAATGAAGGAATTTCGAAGGTCCTTTTCAAGATGGATTACAAGAACTCTGTTGAAAGGAACTCTCCCCTAAATGCGGTTTTTAAGAACACTCCAGGTTACTCTACTGCCACGGACCTTCTTTTCGGTGAAGATTTTATTTAATCTCAGGTTCGGATTTACCAAAGCGACCCTTTTGAACCTTTAGCTTTTTTGCTTGGTTGTTTAACCTATCATCAAAAACTTCGAAACTGAATCTTTTTTATTTGGTGGAAGTGGTTTTATCTGATTTTAATAAGATAATTGCTGGTTCGAAAGAACTTAATTTGGAAATAAACCGTCTAAATGCAAACTTTTTCTTGTTCTGTTGGCGTCGTCTCTTGTATTGTCGTTTTTAATTAACTTTGTTCTGGAATTCGAATCCTTTCTAGTGAAGACTTATTTTTATTGGGTTTACCTCATACCATTGAAGATGAAAGAGAAATTTTAGAGGCAAATGCAGCAGAAATGGAGCTTCTTCTTAATAGACTCGAACATTTGAAATCTCACGTCAGCTACTTCTTGCTAAGGAATTGTCTTGCAGTTCGTAAGATGACTTATCTACTTCATACTTTTCCTTCTTGGCTGTTTCCAGACATCATCGAAAAATTAGACCTTTCAATTAAGTTATCTATGAAAAAGGCAGCCAATACTTGTTTTAATTTTACACAATAGAACCAAGCTTCATTAGCAGTAAAGTATGGGGATTTGGGTATCCACAAGAATGCTGACACTTGCTTGCCAGCGTTTTTGTCTTCTGTAAATAGTGCTTTTGGTTTATTCTGCTTGATGTATGTTACGGTCCAAATCATTCGAGTTGCGCGTTGCGACGAGAACCAAATTTACCGCGCATTGAAACGAATTTTCCTATTGGTGGATCAGAATTTTCGGAGTTTTAATCGAAACGACGGGCCGACATCTTGGAACTTTCTCTTCATTTTGGGCGATTGGCGGTGCTGTACAAAGCTCAAAACTACATATAAAATTTTAATGTGGCTCCAATAATTGCATGATAAATTAGTGTGGAAATATAAATCCGACCGATTACGCCGTAAATGGATAATCTTTGCTATTTCTCTGGTTAATTTAGTGGTTGTATTAATTGCTAATTACCACGTATTGCTTTAGCACGTGTCTGGACCTCATATTCTACTTATAATTAACTGTCTGGATAATTCCTGAAGACGCTGGAACAAGCAATTGGGAACCTTTTGTGACACAACACGTGCCTGCGATCGCGCTGTCTTCGACCTCGAAGATACACGGCCGAACATCCATCAGCGGTTGGGGATCACGCACGCGGTGCGCCTGCTATTTACAAAGACAACAATCTGCTCCCAGAGCTGTGTCTTCTATTTCATCCCAGAGAAATCCTTCGGGTAGCTGTCAACTGGCGTCGTTAGCAAGGACGTCCTTATCAGAACTACATGCAGCAATATACAGCTAAGTTTTCGTTTTAAGAAACCAATTCACTTTGCATGCGTTCAAAACTTAAGTACACGCGACATCAAACGGTTATACCTTTAGCGTTTAAGAGAATTGTTATTCGGAGTAGTCTCCATCCACCCACGCTCGTTGTTGTTGGCACTGACTCCATCAGAGTTGGGGGCGCTGTTATTATCGCGGGATAAGCTAAAACAAAAGACCTTTTGGATTGGCGGGAGCTACATTCAGTATTAGAACGAATGTACTATTAGTTTTTAAGTCACCGCGTGTACGTGACGTGTGTACGTTGAGTTTCCTTAATCACCAATCCTAAATTGGTACGCTACTTCTATTTTGGGGTTAATAAACGAAAAACTTAACTGAATTACGACATACTTAAACGCGGACTATAATTAATTAGTTATTGCTAATGCACGCAAGTTTCATGCGATAGACTCTTATCATTTCTCCTAGATACTCCTAATATTTTAAATTGTATTTGTTATATTTATATGTCTTTTGTCTTTCTTTAGCAGGTGGCGCCACGTTACGCAGCAGTTATTTCTTTTAGTTCTCCCAAGGACCTTCCCCATCTCACCGATTTAGCCGGACACTGCTGTGCTAACGCTTATAAATACGGGACCTTCCACAAATTTAGTACGATATTTCGAAATATTGTTATTTCCTTTTTTTTTAGGTTGCATAGTTAGAGCCGTCACTTTATTTTTATCTATTATTATTTGTGAATTGCAACCGTTACATGTATCTTTACTTACGGATATTAGATACTGAAGTGAAATTTTAGTCAGATATCTCATATCCTTAGCTCCAAAAAAAATTGCGATTTTTACGATATTCTTGAACGCCCAAATCCACAAGAGATAAAGCTCGTCTGAATGCAGTATCTGAATGAGATTCTTGTGCATCACACAATGCCATTCCTTCCAGAAATATAGGTACCTTATTGGAGGATAATAACGTTTTCCGTATTTCTTGGATTGTCTTGGATGTGATTTGTGTATAACTTACCAATAGAGATGATCTACACGACTTGTCTTGTCTTAAAAGGAAATGAAAGTGGAATCGACACGTTGCTTTGAATGAATTATTGAAACCGACTTTAAGCTCGGCTTAAATTTCGGCTACTTTGGGACTTTAAAATTATCTAGAGGTAATGATAAAAGACCTGACAGAATGACTATAGTGCATTTGTTATCAAGGGAAATGTTTACTGTAGGACGAGACCGTTTCAGACACTTTACCTGAATTTGATGTAGACCTAGCTGCTCAACAACTTGGCCTTGTAGCAGATAAGGCTTGCCAGAAGAAGAGAAACCATTACAAACAGATTAGCGAAGGATATATATTTCTGCCATTTAGTATTAAGACTATGGGCTCAATTTCTGTGAGTGGTGACCATCGCTTTAAATCGTATTTAATTCAGAGAATTGCTCTACAGATGCATGCATTTTGGAGTCTATCCGTTCTCTCTTCCTTTGAATACCATTTATTTCCTATGATTTAATTTTTTTGCATATTTGTTATTCTCTAATGTCCATCATGTTACAAAAAAAGTGTTTTGACAAATTAAAAAAATTTAATATACCCCTTATTTATTTTCAAAAGAAAAACAGGAAGAAAAATATTTAAAAAATAAGAAAATTTATAAATTGAAATAATTACATTTTCTATGAACTACCAAGTAACTTGCCTTTTGTTTCATCCATATTTTGGATATCTCTGATCTAAAACAAAATTCAATGTTTTCATTTATTGACAATCCAAAGCTTTGAAATTGACAATCTAGGTTTCAGTGTGCAAAGCAAAACGTGTAATAATTTTATTTTAATATTATGATGTCATTAATACTAAATACCAAAATACTAAAAGTAAAAGTGTTAGGTATTTGCAAAAATATTTTTATCGTAT
Organism: Abscondita cerata; assembly: GCA_030710515.1. Classification (NCBI taxonomy): domain Eukaryota; kingdom Metazoa; phylum Arthropoda; class Insecta; order Coleoptera; family Lampyridae; genus Abscondita; species Abscondita cerata. Next base: position 877,376 of record JALBCR010002352.1, read on the forward strand.
TACATAAAACATTTTTAGAATGCAATAAGGGGTTTAAATTACGATGTCAACGTTTTTTTTGTGATACATCAGAGTACTATTATCCAGCTTTACAACACGTGTTATGACAGGCTATTTGTGTCGAAATGACTGTTCCCGCACCTAAAATCTTTAATAATAAATGGAAAATTTTCACAATACGGATCTTAATGTAGTACATTGAAAAGTTTTCGGATAAAAGCTTAATTAAAAATTTAATATAAAGTTTGGGACAGAGGCACACAGGTATTATGAACATTATAATTATTTTTTGTAGATACTTGGCGAATAAAAAACTGTGAAAAGTGAAACATGTAATAATCCTTTTTTTATAAAGATGTATATTTTGAATTAGGATTTGCAAAATTAAACAGAAAGGACAATTAGCCCTTAATTAAGTTTAATATATGTTGTAATGACATTACTTTGTTCATATGCTGAAACTACTAAAATATAAATGTGGGTCCAGTGAGCAATTTACACGTTAAGTACTTAATTATCTTCTCTAACAGGTTTATTTATTGTTGTTTTGGAAAGTTTATGTTTATAAAGCGCTTTGTTTAATATTGCGTCTGTATTTTGCCTAACGATTAAATTATTATTTAATTATATAGCAAAGTTTAATTATGTCTTTTTACTAAATCGATTGGAAAATTGTTGCCATACTAAAATTAAGGTCTTTGACAAAAAAACGAAACTTCAAAATAAATATTGATTAACATTACTTCAAAATTATTATACTAAACAGAGTAATTAATAAAATACACAAAAATCATTTTAATTTACTACAATAATATTCTGAATTTCCTCAGTAAACAAGAATTCGATTAGTTTTGAACAACACAAATACTTTGGTTCAATAAGTAGCTACTCCTTTGTGTTTAATATGCTTGAAATAGTTGTATATAATTGCCCCGATTTACCATTTCAGGATTAGCCATGAATTGAAATCCGAGATGTACTTAAGTTTGGTGTTCTGTTATATTATTATATTATGATTAGGTTATTGTAATTAAACTGATATTATTTTTAATAATGTTTCATTATTATTTTTTCATTTACATGACAGCGTGTCCAAAACACTGGCACTATTTCCTCTTTAGATAGTTAAGCTTAATCTTTGAATTAGAAATGATCGTGATATAATGTCCTCAGTAGAAAAAAACATCCGTTGACTAAGATCATGAATGAACGATCTGCCATCTGAACAAAAACTGCCGAGAGTGTCAACTGCCGTAAGGACAAAGAAATAGTTTTGATTCACAATGGCAAACTTATTTCTGGCAGTCTGATCAGTAGCCTAACCAAGATGACTTGGGGCTAGAGTATCAACGCAAGTAGCGTCCTAAACAATATTTTGGGTTTTAGTCTAACGAATTAAAGAAGTCCCGTCAGGACGTATACCATCGATACGACAAAAACGCGTGGATTTACGAAAGGAAGTGTCTGGGCTGTAGAAAGAGCTTTCTAAGTAATATTATTTAGTTTCTGGTGTCGAGAGTAACCGCTAGAACTTCTAATACAGCTCCAATCAAGAATCCCGTCGTTATTCACCATCATCCCGCAAACACAAGTGTATGGCTCACAAAGATCTAAATCAAGACGAAGACCTACTGTTATTTAAAAACTTGCATTATTCAAAAAGGTAAGGTTATTGCTGGGAAGCCAAGTATCCGAAGTAGGGACTGAATAAAATGATTACAACTCATGGCATCCCAACTTCTCTAAATCTGAAGCTGGATATTCTGGAATAAAGTTTCATCAAGCACGTAAATAATCAGAATATCCGTCAATAGCAGAAAGATGTGTTTCAAAAAGGAGGGACATAAAAGAAAAGGCAAAACCACCAATAGCAGATAATAAACATAAAAAAGCTAGCATGAAGATACCCTGACTCCTTCGGATACTCAATCCACTAAATTAACGGGAAGAGAATCTAGGAAAAGATTAATCATCAAACTTCAGGTTAATAATATTAGTTAATCTACCTCTGATTGTAGAATCGATCTGTTGCAAAAACAAATAAATTTAGGAATGGCAAAACAGTCCCTCAAAGAAAAAAACAAGTATGTAAATTTGGTCCATTTAAGTTTGAAATCATCAGATGGAGGTTATCAATTTTTTTTTAAAAGTCTTCTTGGTTGAAGAGGTCAATAAAAAGAAGTCTAAAAAAATTAGATTATTCTTTATTACTTTGATGCCAGAAGAGAGCAAATAAAATGCTTGTATAACATCAGAATCTTCCAATTCAGTAAAAAAGATCTCACACTTTAAAGTATTTATCTCCAATCCTAACGACTTGCAACTATCTATTAAAGTCTTAAAATCATCTAAAACAATGTGAAAGTACCAGACATTAAAACTGCAATATTTATTTTTTTTTGTCTTATGATACTTTTAAATCCGTCGTGCTCACAAATAAGCTTGAAAGAAATGATTATTTCGATAGTTAAAGGTTCTCGTCGAAGTCCACATTACGACAGAGCGTGTAAATCGTGTTGTTTTTAAAAGTCAAGTTCATATAATATTTGGTCTAGACTCGTTCGTAAAATTACACCCCACGGTTAAATTCTGAGAACTGTTCTTTGCGTACGTAGAAATTGAGAGAGGGAGACACACTCCCCGAATTTGTATGTTTATATTTTTAAAACTAGTTTGTAAGCAGACTACGAGGTACTATATAACTAAAAACAAGTACAAAACTGTAGCGGATCAGAGTTGTTATTTTTAACAATCGCTAAATATTGAACAGGGTGTGTAAAGTTCTTCGGATACGTACTAATTAAAGAGAAGTGTATGTTAGTATTAAAGTAATTTAAAAAAAACGTCAAAACGTACGTCAATTTCGTTACAGTTTTTTCGTGTGTGTTTTTAGGCGTTTTTAATACAAATATTAAATATGGAAGGTGATCAGTACCTTACAGTACTCCATGGTCAACAAGAAAAACATGATGTTCCTGAGAATTACCACTTTGGTTTCCGGACATGGTCATCAAGACCCTCCCGGATAATTACGAAAATATGTAAAACACAATTTCACAAAACACAATCACACACCAATATAGGGCACACTACAAATATTATACAAATTAATGGTAAGTTAACAACAGATTTAAAGAAATGTAAAGTCGTGGCAATTTTAAAGAAAAACAAATGTCCTACAGACCCAACTTCTTATCGTCCAATAAGTTTGTTAAGTGTAATTTATAAGGTTTCGGAAAGATTAATTTTTCAAAGAATTAATCCGTTAATAGAAGAGAAATTACCAATTGAACAAGAAGGATTTCGATCCGGTAGAAGTTGTTGTGATGAAGTATTGGCATTAACAACACATATCGAAGCTGGATTTCAGAAAAACTTAAAACTGGAGGTGCCTTTTTAGAGTTAACTGCTGCATACGATACGTGTGGAAAGCAGGTTTACTTTTTAAATTGTTTAACATCATTCTTTGTTCCAAAATTATTTCTTTTATTGAAAATATGTTGTCTAATCGAAAGTTTAGAGTTTTTGTTGGAGATAAAAGCAGTAAATTTAGATTTTTAAATAATGGTCTTCCACAGGGTTTGGTTCTTGCACCTATTCTTTTTAATGTATATATTTCTGATCTTCGTTCATTACAATGTCAAAAATTCGTCTACGCCGATGATATGGCAATTTCATTTCAATATTCAGTTTTTTCTAAATTGAATATAAACTATCTGATGATTTGCGTATTATGGAAAATTATTACAAAAAATGGCGATTATGCGCCAATCTTAAAAAGACAGAGGTTTCTTGTTTTCATTTAAGTAATAGAGAAAAAAGTAGAAAACTTAATGTTATCTTTAATAATACAAAGTTAAACCATAATTTTAACCCAGTTTATCTGGGAGTAACTTTAGATACGTTTTTAATTTACAAAGATCATTTAGAAAAAGTCAAACAAAAATGAAAACAAGAAATAATGTCATTCAAAAATTAGCTGGAACAACTTGGGGAGCAGATGCAAAGACACTTCGTACAGCTGCATTGGCATTAGTTTATTCTACAACAGAATATTGTGCTCCTGTCTGGTTGAATACAAAAAAAATAGATGCCCAGTTGAATTGCACTATGCGTATAATTAGTGGAACCATTAAATCTACTCCTCTCGATTGGCTTCCTGTTCTTTGTAATATTACTCCATCGAACATTCGACGAAAAGCTGCGTTAAAACGAGAATAGGATAAATGCCAACTTAACAAAAAGTTGCCAATTTGGAATGACATTGACAACCCTCCTGCTAAAAGACTTAAATCTCGAAGTCCTATATGGTTGCAAGACTACTTAAGTACGGTTTTTTCTGAAGTTGAAAAGTGGAAAAAATTATGGTCTGGAGTTGATGTTTTCAATAAACATCTCATTGATGATCTAACAATAGAAGTCCCGGGCTTTGATCAAAAAGAAAAATTTGGTCAAAAGTAAATCGCATAAGAACAGGCCATTCAAAATGCAACTCTATGTTGTTCAAATGGGATGCAATTTCTAATCCAAATTGTGGCTGTGGAAACGAACCAGAGACCGTTACACATATTGTAGAGGATTGTCAATTAACGAAGTTTAAAGGAGGGTTTCCAAACATTCATAATTTAACGGATGAAGCAATATTATGGCTTACGAATCTGAAGGACATCTGAAGTTCAGCAATTTTTGTATTCTTGTCTTGATTATCTGTTTTTCCATTATTTTGTTTTGCTATTTTTTTAACCTACTATTTTTTTCGTCATTGTCATGACTGGCGCTTGGACCGGTCCATTATATGTCGTCATGCAATGGCTGTGCTGTTATATTTTATGTTCTTATTTACCTTCTATAATGTTTACACACTTAATTAATATTATTACATGTAAACACTAGGATGGGTAAGGGTTGGCATGTTTAGATTTTAGTGGTTTTCCTAAACCTCGAAGTAAATGGTTTGCCAAAATGAACCAATCCACTATTGCACACGGTTTTGTCACTACACTATACAGGTTTATACTGGTCTTCTGGGCCACCATACATAACACTTACATCACAATACAATATTTGTGTAATGTACCATACGAATAAATAAATAAATAAAGTGATATTTATAATAACGTTCAAGAAACAATTCAGTTCGCAAAAATTAAAAATATCTTCCGTTTGACTAAGGTCGGAACAATGCTTGCGGATACTTTGAGTATCTCTTGTACCTGCAAACTAATTATAGAAATGCAATACCGTTCAAAGCATTTATCTATTAATTCGGCTTAATAGACGGTTCCTGTTAAAGAACTTAAGTTTAACGACTAACGGATTTTTGGATTCATCAGAAGAAAACAAAACAACTGTAAGTAAATTGATTGTTTACTTCAGAGAATTATCGTGCTTGGTGCGTAGTTAAGAATAAGCAAATTAAGATAGGACATCCTTGCGTATTTTTTTGTTATGTTATGTTTTATTGTTCAAAATGAAACAAACTTTGACGGGGGTTGTGAATTTCAAGTTTGATGTTAAATTAATTACTTTGTTTTAAGCGAAGACTACGGTCTCATTTCGTTTCATGATTCTTGGAAATCTGTAAAAAGTTTTAAGTAAACTTCGGTATAATCTTGTTTCGGAAATGAAAGCGAGCGGTACCGCAATTATATATATATTTTTTTTACGTTTGGTTTTATAGATAACGAATGCGTTAATGTAAAAGAGCACGACCGTAGTGTAATCAAAGATTTGTAGGTAAACTTGTATTTTAATAGAAACCATCATAATTCAATATGCTTCTTTCTTTACCACTTTTTGTTTCAAGTGTTTACGTTTTTCGCGGACTTTTGTAAGCATTTGTTTTTTTTTTTTTTTTTTTGTTTTAAAGCATCGGCTACCAGGGCCATTAGCTTTGCACTTATATCAACAGGTAAGCTTATATTCCATCAGGTAAGTTTAAAATTACTATATTTTTCAAATATTTCCACCTTTTTAAGAATCTTATTGTAGATAAAATCTTTTCTTTTTTCAGACATTCCACCGCTGCAACACCTCGCAATTCGTACTCCTGACGTTGTGGTTCGTACATCTGACAAGTTTCAACGATATGCACAACGGTTAATTCTACGTTACATAAAGAACACATCGGCTTCGGATCTCCACTTAGGATATAGCTATGTGTTAGTCTAGTATGTCCTGAACGTAACCGGAAAGCACGCACAATATCTGGCCTTGGTAAGTTTATAAAAGTGTATGTATTTTTCACCTCGGTTCAATTTGCCTAAGCAACGTAACCGCAGTACTCCACTCTCTTTGCCATTCTGTCATTATCTTTTCTTTTACGATATTTTTAAATTCTGATTTTGTTGGTGTCTCATCATTTATACGAGTTTCCACAATTTGCTTGGGAAATTTTTGTCCGATTTTTACCAGGTATTCAGAGTATCTAACTGCCAGAGGTCTGGTTATTGTTGGTTTTTGGCATAATCCTCATAGGTAGAAAAAGAAATTTAGAATTTGGGTTTCTGGAATTACACTTTACGTTCGTAATGTAAGAGTTAATTAGTACTTTCCTTCTATATTGTAGGGGATCATTCCAGATTCGCAGTACAAACTTTGCCAGGAGTAGTAGGGAACGCACCTAAACAATATCGAATGCTCATGCAATGGATCTTATCGAGCATCATCAGTTGCGTATTTCTTGCCGAAGAATATGCTGCACATCCGTAATCGATTTTGATAGAACGACGGCTTTATATATATTCAGCAAAGACTTTGGATCTGCGCCCCATTTAGTGCTGCTTAGTACTTTTATGACGTTAAGCGCTTTTTACACTTACGCACCACTGAATTTATATGTTCTCGCCAGTTAAGTTTACAGTCAAACATCAGACCCAAGAATTTAACGACGTTTACACATTCTATTGCCCTATCTCCTAAGTAAAGTAAGGGATCGTAGTGCGGTTTCTTAATCGACAAAAGTGAACACATTTGGTTTTTTTTGAGAAAATACATACCCTATTTCTTCACTATTGTTGATAATTTGGTTTATTGCTGTCTGTAATCGTCTTGTAATTTGTCCGACTACCTTGCCGCTACTAAATATGGCCAAGTCATCTACATACAGGCAGTACCGCACTTTCGTATCGATTTTCATGGCTATATCATTGATTGCTATTGCAAACAAGGTGCAGCTGAGCGTAGATCCTTGTGGAACACCGTTTTCTAACGTTCTTACACTAGAATAGTTATCGCCATTTCTTAGTCTAAAGCGTCTATCAGTGAGGAAGGATTTGACAAATAACGGAAGTTTTCCTCTCAAACCAAATTTATGCATCTTTTCGAGTATTCCGTACCTCCAAGTCATATCGAACGCTCCTTTTATGTCAAAGAACACTGCGACTAGGTGTTCACGCTTTCTGAAAGTTTCTTGAATGTGATGTTCCAAAAGTACCAAGTGGTCAGCGGTCGATCTCTTTTTCTATAACCTGCCTGTTGTTTCACTAATAGATTATTTTCTTCTAGAAAAATTTGAAGCCTTTTGTTCACCATTCTCTCAAATATTTTGCCCATGCAACATGTAAGACTAATGGGACGAAAACTAGAGGGCGATAGTTTAGATTTGTTCGGTTTTAGAATTGGGATAACCGTTGCCTCTTTCCAGGAATCAGGATAAGTATTCTCTTCCCACAGTTTATTATATAATTTTAATAAAATGTTTTTCATTTCAGGTATTAAATTCTTGAGCATATCGTTGGATATCGTGTCTGGACCAGGAGCGCTGACTTTGGATTTGTTGAGGGCCTCTTCAAGTTCCAACAAGCTAAACGGTAAGTTATAGTAATAGCTGTTTTCAGTATTAAAGTCTAATGTAACTTCTTCTCTTAGGTCTTTATTTTGGAGAAATTTTGTGCTATAATTGGTCGTCTTACTCACACTCTCAAAATAGTTAGCCATCATGTTAGCTATAATTGTGGTGTTTTGTTCTATATGTCTCGAATCTGTCTCTAACGCGTTAATTAAACTTGGAGGATTATATCCCGTCACAGCTTTTACTTTTTTCCACACAATTGACATAGGTTCGTTGCGTGTTATTGTCGAGGTATAGGTGTTCCAACTGTTTCTTTTTCTTTCGAGAATACATTTTCTGGCATTTGCTCTGGCTTTTGAATACGATTAGATTTTCAGTTGTGAGATACTTTTTATACTTATTGAACGCTTGTTTTTTATTTTTATAGCATTCTTAACTTCTTCATTGAACCACGGCACTAGTTTCTTTATAGGTTTACCTCCAGATTTAGGTATACTTTTGTTGCAGCTAAGATAATGTTGTTCGTAACGTTTTCTACTGAAACATCTAATGGGCAAACTAAATTTTTACAAAACTTTTCCCAATCTGCTTTTTGTGTTCCATCGGATGGGACCGCGTTTGTGATTTTGGAATGTCAAATTCGATAACGATTGGAAAATGATCACTATTCCAAAGATCTTCTTCAACCTTCCACGTTACTCTGGTTAGTAATCTACTAGAGGCTATAGATAGGTCAATTGCCGAAAACGTATTCGATTTTGTGTTAAAACTCGTCTTTGATCCTGTGTTTAGCAAAATTAATTTTTCATTTTCTAACCAGCGTTCGAGCAGTTGTCCTCTGGAGTCTGTTTTAATGGATCCCCACAATAAATTGTGAGCATTAAAGTCGCCTATTAAAATGAACGGATGATTTAACTGTTCCACAACGTGGTTCAGATCCTCTAGTGTCCAGCTTGTGTCAGGTAAGTAAACGTTACATAAAGTTATTTTTATAGGAACCGTAATATTTACAGCTACAACCTGTAAACGACTACGTACTTGGAGATCGTTATAAATGGCATCTTGCCTCAAGAATATAGCAACTCCTCCGGTGCCCTTTCACCACCAATTGCGTCCTTTCTTACCATGTAATAATTTTTTAAATTGTAAGCATTTGTTGTATATTTAAAAAGATCTAGCTTTCATAGCGTAACAAGTAGATCTGTAGCTGTGTCTCACAAACGGTGCTGGTTTGGGTAAAGATCAACAATTTCATTGACAAAGGAGTCTTTCTTGAGGGTGTCGAAAACGTTCTTGAAATTCATTTTAGGAAGTACTCTCGAAGCTAACGCATGATCTTGAATAAATGTCCTTGCTATATGGTCTAAGGCCTTGCAACCTCTTTTGGTAGCAAACCCGAGTTGATGAGGTCTAAAATAAGAACATATACGTTCAGATCCAATTTTATGGAAAACTTGAGAAGCTAGTCGACGGTTTGTTTAATTTTAAAATTTCCTAATATTCTAAGTTGTTGATATTAAATATCAAATAGTAGCATTTTTAACATTTGAACATTAAATCTTTTTTTCATACAAATTAAAATTAAATTTACAATTAGAATCTTTGCTAATGCCAAACTTTCCTGAATCGGAAGCGAATGATCTGGTCATTGGACTATTAATTGTACAACTTTTTGAAGTGGAACCAATATCGGTTGAGTTTCATCTCGGAAACAATATTTTCGCTACTCTTTTCTTATTGATATGATCATCCGCATAGCCTTCCGCATATTTATGAGTAATCTATGTATAATTTAAGTTATTTTAGTCCTAGTACACCATTAAAGGGTGCATTTACCATTACGGTAGGTTAAAAAGAAAAGTAATTGGTCTCTTTGACGAAGGCGACGAGCTGCATATTTTATGTACAAAACACAAACTGCAGCGCTCAACGGTGATCGTAAATTTCCTTGTTACATTCTTTGTATTACGTAAAGTGACAATAATATGTTTCTCAACATCATCTAGTCATTCACCGTCAAAAAGAGAAACTCGTTACACCGGAAAGCACCAAAAATGTAACCATTTTATAAACCACCAATGATCATCAGGAGCTTCAAGAAGAAATGTTTGCAATATTTTTACCTTCCAGTCTTCGGAGGTAACCATTTTACCTGGCTTGCAATTTAAAAATACTATAAATTACTTGTAGTTTTTATATTAACAAAAATGTTAAATGCCCTTTATAAAATAATTTCATTAAGTCAAAAATAGTAATAACAATTTTGATTGTAAATGAAATTAAAAAGAAGACAATTTTACATAATCATCTTGTATTATTTTATTAAATCCGTAATTTAGAAATCGTAGGATTAACGCTTAAAATTTAGTAATTTCATATTTATCTCTTTTGTGGAATCTACAAATATTTATAATTTGTTAAATATTCTGAAATTATTTTGGCAGATAGCATCTAATAACTTTCTTTTGATAACCTAAAAAAGTAGTATTATAAAATTTCAGTTTATAAATAAAGTTAATTAGCAAATTTTTTTCTTAAATTAAACATTTATCTTACTTTATTATTAATTTTAAAAGAAGTGAATCCTCAGGCCTTGTAATCGATTTAGTTTTATTAGGGTTAAACAGAATTTTGTTCTACCTTTTTTAAAAAGTAAATTTTATTTAATTTTAAGGAAGTTGTGTGTAACTAAGTTTTTATCCAAAAACAAACTTTCAATGATTAATTATCCGAAAAATTTATCAAAAATTATATTGTCTATAACTGATGTGAACTTCCGTGACAAGTCATTTATTTTTATATAGTAGTATACTGTGGTTGTCGAGTCCAACTCGTGGAGTAGTCACGTAATTTTCAGGTGATAATTTTTAGTAATGTCATGTGCTCTGTAAATATTTGAGGTTTTGAGCGGGATATTTTGTGACGATTTTTTCTCCTCTATGAATTTTGTTTAACAAATTTGTTTTCGCTCTGTTCTACGCCTGGCGTATAGGCAATTTAACTTCTTTATGAGATTAGTCGATGGTTAGATCAACAGGTGGCGTGAAAAATCAAGTAGTATGTTAGCTTTATAAAATTTCAGGTTAATTTATCTTGGTACGTGATGTTAGGTGGGGTGCCCGTAAAGGTAAAAGTCCTTCTTTTCATGAAACAAAATCAAAATTACTTGTAGGTTGACAAGTTTTGTCGTGGTTTAATGCTGCATTTTCTTTCGTTTGGCTTTGGACACTCTCAAATGTGGTAAGTTTAAAAGAAATTTTTTTATCAAAGCAAGCGCCATTTTCAACCAACTACTTGGAGACAAACCTAGCCCATGAACAAAATTTACTTTCATTATTCATCGTGCTGATGGTACCCTTTGTACATTAAAACTCACAAAGCTGAAGTTGTCGTAATCTACCTACATCGGAGCTGCTACAAATTATTGAGGCGACCTTCAACCTTGATACAAGTTTATCACCTTTGGATACAAGCCAGTTTTTATTCTTCGTTTTTTCTTCTTTCTCGCTCGTTGACGTCCAACCATTTGGTTGAGTAAACTAATAAAACTTCCAACCGCATTGCATATTTTTGACGCGAAAACAATATGTAACGTTAGGCACGTAATTTTCGTTGAAAAGCAGAAAGGATATTAAAATAGTCGTATAGGCAACCTTCCATTCTACGGTGCAAATATACCGCATTGTGATTTCCAAAATTTTTTCGCTCCAATTCAATTGGTAATCGATCTGGGGATTTTCTCTCTTAATTGACAGGTAAATTTCCGATTTCCGTTATTCATTTTCGTGAGGGCAATGCCATTTCTTTTGTGAAGAACCTCGGTGCAATTTCCAGTTTATTCCCATGCCATTAGTATTTGTTGAGGTCGTTCCTTCAAAATGGTAAATTTACAGTAAAGAACCCTATCATGATACCCGAGCATTACCGTAAAAGGAAATTTTGGCGAAGCTTCTGCATACAGGTTTTTCTTTTTCCCTTTACGCCTTCATTTCTTTTTCTGCGCTACTACGGACGTTCTGGACATGACAATTGAATCTGCTACATGACGAAGCGCGCACCATATTGGGTTACCACCTGGTCGGCTAGACGTAGAGGGTTGTCAGGGAAATAATTGAGCTGAAATAACACTGGGTAATAGCACTGGTGTCTCAACTACTGGACTAATTCCGGGGTTGTCAGTCCCGATCGGATCTGGCAGTGTCTACCATAAAAGTTTGATTTTTTCTTTATTATCTCGGTAGTACCGTATCTCTACAAACACACTTTAAACGCAAGCAGTCGATCGTTGCCAACACAGACGTGCCATCAGCACTTGATTTCGTGTTTCAGACTTTTTAATTTGTACTTGCTTATATTGCGCTGAACGCTTTATAGAATTGTAATTGTCTTATGCCTTCACCTAACCTTTTGTTCGAGTATTGTAAGGATACATCATTCGGTTGATACTCGACAAACCAACCAGTTGCAGGCTTCTTTAATTCGGTACACGGTTACGAATAGATCCATTCATAATTTGTTGTCCCTGAGTATTTACACACGAATTGAAAGATATAAGTTTACAGCTAAAGTCTAACCACTTACACCACTCATTTTATCTCTTGTATCTGTAGATTAAACCCGAGCGGTTTATTACCCCCCCCCCCCTATGTGGTTATGAAAAAATTCTTTATCGATTCTTCGATTATTATTGTCAAGTAAGCGTTGGCTTAAAAGCAGTCTCTGTTTCTCGACAGCTGCTTCGTTCGTTTATGACTCTTCACGAGTAAAAGAACTCGAGTGCTAATTATTTGTAGACATATATTTATTGTAAATTGCTTAAATTGTCCGATCATATAGTGCAGTAAAATCTCAGATAGTAGATACAAACACATTTAGAGATACATAGTTTTTCCGTCCAAAATAGTTTGATACAGTCAACTAATGATAAGGTATACAATTTTATGCTTGTAAAGTAAAAGCATATTACCAATACTTACAAACACTTCAATCTATGAGTCTTATACTAACGACGTCACGATAGTTTGTTGTGTGCAAAGAGTTTGTCGAAGTCTGATCTTTGAGAAATATTGATTGCTGAAAACTAAAAACTTCTTTTCATTTTTGACTTTTATAAAATTACTTTAAACATACATTTTAGATAATTATAATATTTTATTGCTTTGTAGACATTATGACTGAACTACTTTACAAGAATTCAATTTTATTATTAGGTATAGCAAAGATATCATCTATAAATAAGCTTAGTTTAGCGCATACCTTAACATACTAATCATGTTTGTGTAAGTATTAGTGTTGAAAACATTAATAACTTTTTAAATTCAGACGCAATCATGTTAAATGATTCTACGTATGACCGAACGATAAAGCATACGAAATACGTATTGTTGAATTAATTTACATCAAAAAATTTTTCAAAACATTTTCATTTATAAAGTGGTAACAATGCCAGTCATTCTGTCAAACCAAGTTTCCGGAAAGAAATTCTTACAGCTGCTATGTAAAATAGATAAAGTTGCTATCTTATTTTTTTTCGTATTTGTTAATTTGGTGCATAAAAGAAAAAGATACTAACACGTAGTTTAAACAAAAATAAGGTGTATTCTTCGTTAAACTGTTAATTTTTTAAAACGAGTATAATGTATTGTTTATATAGTTTCAAAATAATATTGTGTTTTATTCCATATTGTACGACACATAGAGAAAGTGTTACAAAGTGGCTTTCTTCAAGCGTTGTACATGATAATTTTTGTAAAACAACGAATAAATAAAAAAAATGAACGTTTAAGCATATAAAACCAATTAAAATTCTTAAAAATTAAAAAGTTAAACAAAGTTTTTGTTTTCTTTTGTAATTACTTTTATTTCTAGTTTGGCCAATTGACGAATTTAAATACGTAAAGTTAGCTGCTTCGCTACAGCCTATGTTTTTGTTGAAAAAATTAGTTGAATTAATATTATTATAATTAATCCAAGTACAAATGTGGTGGGGCAATTGTAATATAAAGAATGTTATGTAACATGCATAAATCACTTTGTAATTTTACGAGCGTTCTCAATAGAATCGTCATAAGTATCACCTTTGATAAAGACAGCATAACGTGGAATTCTGAATCCAACAAATATTTAAAAATTAATTTGGCTATTAAGGTATTAGAAAATAATGTAACAAATATTCTGCTGAATCCCAGGTCGTAAACTATTAAAGAAATTGCTGTTGGAAGATGACTGAAATCCAACAAAAACTACAGAAAGCTAGGTTGTGATTGAATATTCTTTCCAAACAGGATGATGAGACGTAAAATACAAAATGTAACTTACTGGATCTGGACAGTTTCAAGTGATATACATTAGGATCACCATTGAGCCTTTTTCTTTAGAAACAAACGTTTTTGTTCAAAGAAATTGTGACGATGGACCAAATTTCTGATTTAACAAAATGCCGTTAAAATGGTTGCGAAGATCAACTGGAATTGAACTTGCATTTCTAAAACATCTAAATTTCTCAATTTCTCCCAAGATTAAGTCCAAGGACAAAAACTTTGTATTCCTAAAAGTAGGTCCGCATAGTCTGCAGAGTTGGGATTTGCAATAAAGTGATTGTAATTATGACTAATCAAGCAATTGTAGTCTAATACAAATTCAATCATGATTTAAAATACAAGATATTTTTTTCTGCAACATTAGGTGTAATGGCAAATTCTTAAATTAGAAAAAACTTCATTTGCTCAACATCATTGATCGGTTTCTGTAGACTTGATGATGGTCACTTTTATTGAAGCAACAAAGTGGCTATATCAAATATCCTATTGTTACGGTTTATTTATAAACAAACTAAAATAAAATATAACAGTGCTAGAATTATCCAATAAAGAAAATGGAAACACCAAAATAGACTCCGTTGATAACAGTTGCTGGGCTGCTCACAAAAAACTAGATGAGCGGCTTATCTTGACCCGACGAGGGTAGGTTGAAATTCCAACGGTGGTGTGATACCAGATCCACTTCGATATTTTATAATTTTTGGATTATTATTTTATAATTAAATTTCCATTGACTAATAAAAACGTAGTACGTCTGTAATGACCAGCAGAATAAGCCAAATGGGAAAACCCACAAAAGAAAGACCAAAAAAAAACGTGCCTGCGATTCATAGAACCCGTAAGAGCAAATATTTTATTAAAACCAAGGAAAGTAAAAAAAAAGGTACTTACACCGGAACCGTAGTCGAAGACTTATTTCCTACTTTGAATGGGATGATTTTACTTCAATCGATATTACAAAGCACATGTCTAATTGTTCAATTTTTAGACAGCTTTTTCCATGTACACCTTTTCGCGGCCGTCAGTACAAAGGAAATGAAGTGTAACTTTTGCAAATGCATACAATTCATCGAAACTGGCAATTCCAAACAACTAAAATCCCCAGAAGACTGTTCAATATAAAAATTCATATTCAAACGCATTAGTGGAAACGCGGCTGCCTATACTGCATAGAGAAATTGGTCCACAAATCAACTATTAAGGAAATAATCCCGTCACACTATGTATGTAGAATAGTCGCGCAAAGGAGGAACACTGGAAAAAAAGTGTTTGGCTATCTAGAAAAAGTATGACCAAAGAGAAGCAAATATCATCAAGACCATTGGTAACCAAAGATAAAATCATTCTTCAGTCACTTCATATTGAGCTTAGGCTTATGAAGAAGTTCATCAAGGCTTTGGATCGAAATAGGAGCTATTTTATAGACCAGCAGATAATGACTGATTTTGCAAAATGACTTATACCGTCTGCCTCTTTGCATATACAAAGTATGGTTTACAGTATACTCGAAAAGCGTATTTGTTGGCGATCCTACGTAATAACGTTTAAAAAATGCCTTTGTTTGCTTTATCCAAAAAAGCTTTTTTTTAAACGTTTGTCGCATATTTTACTGTCTGAATTGGATAAAACAGATGAAAGCAATCATTTTCTTAATGAGCGATTTGCAAACGGACAACTAATAAATACGCTTTTCAAGTATCCTCTGTATATGCAAGGAGGCAGACGGTATAAATCATGTTGCAAAATCAGACATTTTCGGAACGTTTACTTCATTAAGTACAGAAAAATTAACGGCTGGAATTTTTGATGCTCCCCCAAATTTGTACTTTGATAAATGACAAGAACTTTAGAAATCATATAACCAAAACAGAAGTTAATGCATAGACAAGTTCTTTGTCGGTGATAAACTTTTTTTGGAAAACCGTAAAACCGCAAACTACAGAGATTTGAAAAATACATTTTTTTCATAGCCATTCGGACAAATTTCCCGACAACCTAGGCGTTTACATTACAGAACAGAGGTAACGGTGTTACCAGGGCATTAAAATATAAGAACGATATCAAGAAAACTGGGATCACCACATGACGGTGAACTATTGTTGGACTTTGCAAAAAGACTCTCCTAAAATCGTACATACAGGAAATTGTATAGAAAATGTTTTTTTTATAGTATTTCAGCTTTTTTGAGTATATGTAATGTTATTTAAAAACTAACCTAACTACATAACACGTGTTTGAAAAAAATGTCTTAAATTGTGTTGTGTTATTGTCAAATGATTAAGACGTAAATTATTATACAACGGTTAGATGTAGAAAGAGTATTAAGCAGAAAGATGTAAAAACAAATAGATTCCCAAAAAAACGACAAGTTAATCTCGAAGTAGGTTTCTGCAAACAATTTACAAGATTTGAATGGACGAACCTTCAGCAATCAATTTTCAACCGAAATTTTGCAAATTAGCTTCGTTACAGAATGGATAACTAATGATATGACTATTTTTCGTGTTGTTTCTGCTTAACTTTATTATTTAAAAGAATAGGGGCAAGATTTACTAAATTATATTGTGTTGAAGGAATTTTTAAATAATAAAAAAAATTGTTTGTTTATTTAAATCAAATTTGTATTGGTATTGAATTTATAGTAAATGTTACTATTCAAATCAAACCAAAAGTTAAGATGATTAAAACCGAACTAAATTTTATTTAACAAAAGAATTTGATTTATATTTGTACAAGTAAACCCGTCCATTCAATTAAAAGTAATATTTAAGTAGAGATTAAGTTATTTGTAGCATTCAAAAAAAGAAATTGACATTACGTGTGAAGAAGTATTTATAAATGCTTTTCCGTTAATTTCGGCTAGAAATTACGTTGCATATTGAAACAAAACTTTGTGAAGGTTCAAATTTTCAAGTAAGACATTGGGTAAAGTGGGGAAGGAAAGTGGACTATTGAAAAGAGGGCCGGTAATTAATATCCAAAGAGTGAACATATTAAAGTAGTTGGAGTCGATCGATAGAAGTTGAGGATGGTGAACAATCAATAATAGATCGATGTGGAATATTTGAGTGGTCATGTATAAAGCGGCAGACAATTATACCGCAAATAAATTAGATTTGTTATAGACCAAAAGTTATAAAGTGCACTTAATAAATAAACATTTTTGCCAAAAATAAAGTGACCAATAATAATTCGAAGAAGAAATTCAAACAAAGAAAATGTCACCATTAACGATCGTAGTAATCTAGTGTGTTAAAATCACCAACATGTTATTATTAGTTCTAATTAGATTTTCATTCTTTATGTACGCATCATAATAAGACCGTTACATTAAGATTTGTATTTTATTTGTAAAATTTTTCAAAATTTTTTATTTAAATTAAGTTGGTTATTCTATAAACAACAATATTTTTTTAACGAATTCAAGCTCTGAGATAAAGTTTAAACAAAATGGAGTCTCAATTTTCAATTCAATATTTTTGTTATTTAAGCAATTTCAAACCATCGCAATATGTTTCGAAATTGTTTGATGAAAGTGCACAAAAAACTATACTCGAACACGTGTTTTGATAGCTAAGCTATCATCATCAGCAAACTGAGTGTTTTCTATTTCTATTACAGTTTTTGGCGTTTTCTTTTTTGTTACAGATAAACGCTGCAGTTTAGAGTTCCATTCCTTTGATTGTTTGATGAGGTTATATGGACGTAAAGAAACTAAATATGGATACAACAAACACAAAAGTTACTTTAACTTGCTTGCTTGCGAATTTAGAAACTAATTCTTTACTTTCATTAAAAATAATTATTATACAATTACGAATCATTCCCGAAACGATCATTAAAGGTAGATTTTTATTGCTGTAGGAACATTGCGGGCTAAAGCAAATTTCGAAAACTGAAATTTGTGTACAATCAATGAAAGTTTAAACGGTCATTCAGATCGCTGAATATTTATGGAAAAGCATTTCATTAATTTGGATTTAGGATAGTATTAGTGTTTGTATAATCCAATCCACAAGTCTGGTGGATTACTGCATATGATACAGAACGGTTTTCTGCCGCGTTTTCGATCTTAGAAATCTTTTCATTATTTCGCCATTACATACAAAAGTATATCAGACTGAAATTACGTCGACAATCAAGCAATTTTTATTTTGACTCATACCAACTTTATACATACAATATAAAATTTATATTCAAGTCTAAGATTGCACGCAAACGAGTATTTTAACACTCACACGATGCGAGTTAGGAAGTCTACTTCTAAACGCACGACAGAAAAACGTTCCTGAAATAAAACTGAGCCATCCTTAGGGGAACGGTAAAAAAACCGTTCCGTCTTAAAGAAACAGTATTATTAAATATAATTTAATTTAATTCAATTGCAAAACAGATCATCAATGCTTTGACAATAAAAGTATATCAGTAACGTCGAAACTTTAAGCTTTCAATGCTCATTTAACTCAAATTCAATTACCTTAAAATAAATTTGCTACTGTTACTAGTACCCATATCAACGGAATCCATAAAGATGTTAAGAAATTCATTATATAACTGAAAAGCGGTTCAACCTATCAAACTTCCGTTTTATAATTAAATTCTCATTAAGTTATCACAATTTATTTGAGAAAATTCAATTTCAAAAATTTACGTATGTGGAATAAATTTAAAGAGCTGGCAACCCCAAAATATTGATTCGACCACAAAATATACTGAATATGTAACCATTGAAAGGCAATTTAACTTCGCAATCCCACGCAACATCGGAATCCGCAATGTACAATTACATGGCTTTATTACAATCCTGTTTCAAATGAAAGTGGTTGCGACACTTAACCCTTAGAATACAAATACAGATGTAGTTCTTGGGTATTAATTATTAATATTGTTCGTGTAATGCAATGAAAAACTGTAATTTTGGTCCAAGGCGTACTTTTATGTATAAAGCTCCGTAAAAGTCAATATTTAGAGCGTGTCAACTTTGTTAATTTACGATTATGTATATCAACGGTGGTTTAATCCCACATATGATTATGGAAATCTTTTCAGAAAATAATAACAGTTTGTTAGTACAAGCACTTTCAGTTGAACGAGTACCTTTTCTACCAGTGTTTGCTCGTTTTGTCGTTTAATCACCTTAATTGCTCAAAGTAACGAATTTTATCATTAATTAATTCGTAAATTATGGACCTATTGCTTGTCATTACAGACATTCTTCTCTTAGGTAGCAATTATTTAGGTGACGTACTGATGATAAATCGTGCGATTACCAAATCCAGACGATTTTACAAATTCTATCTATACGTCAAACTAAATACCACGGTTTACCACTTGACATAGTAAAGTTGCAATACAACTGAAATAAAGCTGTCAAATCTGGACTACAAACAAAATTAATCTGTAATTTACTGACTTCTTGAAATGATAGAAGAATGGGTTACTATAAGTTCTAATTGTTTCTATTAAAAATGACAAAATGAATAAATAGAAAAAGAATGTTATCTATAAATTTAAGGGCTTAAATTAGTATTTATTTACATGCTCAAAATTGTTGATTTTGTTCAATAAAATTTTCAAAATATTAAACAAAATATTACACAAAATATTTTCAATATTGTGTTAAATAACTTTATCATACAAGAAACTGATCACACACCACAGACAGGCACGCAGTTACGTAACTTCTGAGTTGTATGTACAACATACGGTAAAAAATTGTTGACTTTACGAAGTGGAGAAGTGAAAATTGGTCTAAATTTCTGAGATATAAGCAAAAAACATAGGATATTCTTAGTGCCCTCACCCCTAAGACTCACTTCTTAAGGGTAGGGACTATTAGTATATTTATCTCCTAAGTAGTCAAAAATTTCCGAAGACAAATCTTCTGTTTTACTAGTAACTGATCAAAATAAATCTTGATTTAGTTTTTTTGCTCTCAATCAAATTATTAAAGAGCATCATCAAAGTGTTTTGATCCACGATGTCTTTAGTATTCTGTGTCACATAATCCGGAGTTTTATAGGCCTTAGACAAAACAAGTTTTGTATGCTCAACGTCTTTCATTTGACTACTGCACGATAAAGGTAAATTGTTGAGAATATAAGAAAATAAGCGACTGGATGGACACTTGGTGTACGATACCATAATATACTTAGCGATATTCAAATGTAGCTTGTTAGGCTCACACCAGCTGTAAAATCTATTACGAACCTCCTGTAAAATGAAAGCCTCAGATAGCAAACTATACAGCAAACACTTTGTGACCTTCGAAGATAATTTTGTTTTAAAGTACTCTATGTTACATAATTAAATTGCATTCAATTTCCGTCAGGCGAAAATGTTGTTTTTTTGTACGTACGTGACTTTCCTTATCTTGCAGCTACAGTCTGTTCGTTCTTGAGATAAAATTTCGTGAATTCGTAATCTGAAAAGTTTCAGTTTGCGTTCAAGTTTCGCAAAACTCACATACAAAATGTATCAAAATGTTAAATAAAAATTTCTGGGTTTGAAGATTAGATAAGGGTGTTTCTCCTGCTTCGCAATTCCAAATAATAGAGTTTCTTTATACCAAAGTAAATAGTTCCCGTATCCCGTACTACAAATGCAATTACCTAGCCAGGGTAGGTTTTCAATCAAAAACAATCTTATCGTAACGACCCGCCGATATTGGGGTGTATCAGAAAGAACTACTGTGATTCAACCTTTACGTCTTCGATTGCTGCTTCATCTTCAAAATACACAACCGTATCCGTCGTCTCACGACCTGGTAGCTGCAACCCTGCTGTTACCCGGAAGCAAGTCTTTCAGGTATTTATTTACATTATTTTAATAAATACGTGAACATTATTGAAATTAATAATAGCTTGGTGTTACTCGTTGTAACTGTCGCAGGGTGTTTGCGTATTGATGCGTATGTTTTCATTATTTGTTTTAATACGAAATAAAAATATGGTTTTACGCGTTTCCATTCATTAAACGGACATTTTACAGATGCAAATTTAATCTCTTATCGCGAGACAAGCACGATTAGATTTTATTGGTTTTGATTTGATTTGTTTTATTTTGCAAGAATGTAATACAGATTTCATTTAATGTAATTAGTTAAGTGTTTCTCAATGAAAATTAGCGATCACGTGATCAATTAGAATTCCGAATATGACTGTATAATGAGACGTAGTCAGCTCTCTCAAAATTAAATGAGCATTACAAAGAGTTCTGAGGAGATTTACTGTTAGTGTTAGAGGAATGAGATATTAAGAGAGAAGAATGATGCAACTCCTCAACGATGGGAAAGAAAGAGAGAAAAATCTATTACAGAAAACCAAATCCTGCAATCTGTTATAAGTGTTATATACAAAAAAGGTGACCCCGTCGCTAGGATAGGTAGAAAACTAAAATATAATTGGGGTTTGCTTATATAACTTTTTTAAGGTTAGATTTAATAATCAAACTTTCAAGTGAACTTAAACATCATTCAATTTTACACCAAAAAGGTACTCAATACTGTGTACCGTTTTTGGAATATTTTGCTTTAAAAATTGTGAAGTAATAACCGATGGTTATATATAAAGTAAAGTCTAAACGTCGGCAAAATTGGAATAACGTACATCGAATTTTAATTATACCTCATCCCGCAACTTCTCCTGGAAGGCCCAGGCAACGGGAAAACAGAAACTTAACCTTCCGCCGTGAAACTCGTTTTTATCAAAAATCTTTGGAGCTGATTATTTTAAAAACCTAAGGAAGAAATTTGAAAGAATTGCTAATGTGAATTATTAGGTAACTTAACAACAGTTGGGAACTCTACCATTGGAATACGACAAATAGCAAATAACGTTGAAGCTTTGAAGACCACTGTAAATAAAGTGTTACAAAAAAACATATTCCATTCTTATCACCTACAACACTATTAAGATCTCTTACAAAAGCAGATTTTCAATGTCGCCTAAACTTTTGTCTATAAGCAGAAAAAAAATTGGAGGAGAACCATAATTTTTTTTGACAACTCTATTTAGTGACGAATCTACATTTACCAGCACTGGATGACAAAATCAGACCACCTTCTACCACTACGCGGATTATAATCTTAGATTTTACAAAATTAGGGATCGTCAACATTGGTTTAAACTCAACCTGTCGACAGGTATTTGTAAAAACTATCTTGAAGGACCATTCTTGTTTGAAGAAAACTTGAATGGACATGAATATCACAGTTTCTGCAAAACAACCTTCAAAGAATCCAATACCATGTTCCTAAGCGAATTATCGCGAATCAATCGTTTCGGAATGATGGTGCACCTGTCCATACCACAATGGCTGTTTGTCCCCATTTGTTAAACAGAAATCTTTAAATTTATACATTCTTTGATATTTCTAGGTAAGACAATACCCCACTAATCCGTATCGAGACAAATGGGTAGAAATAGATGGTTTTGTCCATTGGCAACCTCGATCGTCAGCGCTTTATCAAAATGAGACTTCGATTGTTCATAAAGAACATCTGATGTAGCATTACAGTATGAATTATATTAGGGCTTTATTTTTTATCTTAAATTTGAATGTAGTACGTAATTAGGATAGAATTTATGTTTTCGTAACATCTAATTTACTAGTGTTGTCTGTTATTTGTTGTATTTCAATGGTAGGATTTTCAACTGATGTTAGAAGGTTGTCGAGTTGAATGTCCCCTTTGGTGTTGACGTGTTTACATGTCGTATTTGACATTCCCAGTATATTCAGATATTTTTTCGGTCATTTAAAATAATCTGTACAGCCTTTTTGTTGTAAGTTTTGATCATCTATTTTATAGTTTCAAGTCAATAAAAATGTTTTGTGGAACGTAAAGTTGTAGACAATTTAATTCTACATCGATCTGGTAAAAAATATACAGTTAGAGTGGTTACTGCTTTAAATGTCAATAAAATCTAAATTTGCTATTTTAAGACG
Source organism: Abscondita cerata (assembly GCA_030710515.1). Taxonomy (NCBI): domain Eukaryota; kingdom Metazoa; phylum Arthropoda; class Insecta; order Coleoptera; family Lampyridae; genus Abscondita; species Abscondita cerata. The sequence continues at coordinate 900,434 of JALBCR010002352.1, forward strand.
TGTTCATAAATCGAAAAGTGTCATCTTTTTCTATACTGTATACATAAAGTCCCCATAGTTTTTCATGTAAACTCAGAATGAAAAATATATGTTTCCATTTTAAATGTCAAACTTGATAAGTAGTCCATGAAAGTGGGACACCCTGTATCATTGTAATAATAATAATTTCAAAATAAGAATGGGGTTCAAACCCATAACACTCAAAAACACATGTACATATAAATTATATTAATAACATAAATGGAACAAGAAAATGGCGCATTACTTAATACAAAAGTTTAATGGCTACCGTCCAAAAGGTTTTTAAAGTTGTTAATTGACGTAGCACAGCGACGCTATCTGATAGACTGGCTGAATACTCTGTTACACAAACATTTGTTTTCTACAGATAGTACGATAGTTTTTATGATCCAGCTGAAGAGAGTGACCACGTAAGCGTGAGTCCTTATTTAGAATAAACAATGAACTTAAATATATCCAATATGAGTTATCCAATATACGATAAGGTCTCCACGTTTTAGTCTAGTTAGTTGAGATGAAAGTAGAAACAATTGAAGCCTGTCTTCATTATGAAGGGCGAACAATTCCAAAGGGCAATCTTGTGGTTCTTCTTTGTATATATTTTACTAAAACTTGATTGCGCACTACAACTACAGACCACACTGTAGATGCGTACTCAATGACGGGTCGGATATAGGTTTTATATACACAAGATGCTGAAGGTTTTGAGAACACTTTAGTAAATAAATATGTAGCACTTTTAAATTTATCTAAACGTGCGGTATATAACTTGACCAGCACAGATCATCATTAATAATCACTCCCAAGTCATTATGATTTTCAACTTCATTGATTTTGGTCTCATTAATGTAATAGTCTAATGTAGGATTGTTTTTACCAATATAAAGCACAACACATTTATTAATATGAATGGGTATTAACCATTGAGAGCAGCTTTGGTAAGTCTGAGGTGTATATAATAAATAATAAGGGACCAAGAACTGTACCTTGTGGAACACCACTTGCAACTTCGTTAGTACTGGATACAGAAGAACCAACTTTCACCGTAAAAAATGTATTTGTTAAAAAATCCGTAATCCAGTTTAGAAGATTCCACTAATGCCATAATTTTTAAGTTTAAACAAGAACCTCTTAAAAGGGACTTTACCAAAAGCCTTTGAAAAATTTAAGTAAATAAGATCAACAGGTTTACCTTGATCAATTGAGTTTGTCCAGTCATTTACGCATAACAGAAGATTGGTCGTAACTGATCTTCTGGGAAGAAAACCATGCTGTTCTTATGGAATTATATTAGAACTTGTTAAAAATACAGTAAGTTCTTCTACTATAATACGCTCCATTATTTCGGCCTTTAGTTTTCTTTTGTAAACTTATCACCTTTTTTAAAAACGGGTATAATATCAGCACATTTCCACACATCAAGTAATTTGAATGTCAATTTCTGAATGATTATACTTAATGGTAGACTTAGAAAATACGCACAACGTTTTAGTATGAATGGTGGCCACCAGAACTAATTACTTGCAGTTGGAGGATTAATCTGATTTAATTTTCTCCTTTGTCATTTTATTCACATGGAATTCTTAAAATACTCTCGTAAATACTTTTAAATTGTAGTCACTAATGAATGTAAAAGAATGTTCAAAACTGATTTAAAAAAAATACTTTTTAAAGGTAATATCAAAGGTTTGCGTACTACACGGACATGCTGTATGCTTCCCAATGTGAATGTACTCCAGTACAGTTATTGACTTCTTAAATTAAAATTCTCACCCAACAAGCTCGGGTTCGTCCTCTTGCTGTTCTCTGTCATATGTTTTGCTGAAAATTGCCCGAGTTTGTAAATAGGGAAAAGTTGTAAGATACAAGGCTTCCACGAGTTATTGTTGGTAACCGTAGATGTCAACGTTTCACCCACTATCGTAAAGAGATTCATCAGGGCAAAAATTTGAAAAATCAAAAGAACTCTCCCTAGCTGAGTTACAATATATTTCTAACACGAAGACAGAAAACATCAATAATTTCGCTACTTTGAAACAAACGATATTAATTAAGAAGTAGATACAGGGTGTTTAAAAAATACGTTCCGATATTTGGCCCACTTATAGATCTCATCAGTACAAACAAAAAAGTTAAAATAAACATAAATCCAAAACTCAACCGTTTTCGAGATACAACCTGTTTTTGAAATTAAAATAATTTACGCTCAGTAGAAGTGATTCGTCATATTTATCAAGTCAGCTAAGGAAGTGGGTAAACCAAAGGTCATATTTATTTCAACGAGGTTTTCAATAGAACAAATATCAGTATAAATAAAACATTTTAATTACAAATGATTTTAAAGAAGATATTCAACATGTCCTCCTTCCATTTGTATACACATTTTGCATCTCCGTAAAGTGAACGCCGCACTCTCTCAAAGAGTCCCGGTTTTGTACGAACAGTCTGGCAGGCATGTTCAATTCGTTCTCGCAACTCATCTAAATTATTCACAAGACTTGAATAAACTAATATCTTTAAATACCCACAAATGCAAAAGTCGAGCGGAGTGAGGTCAGGAGATCTAGGTGGCCATGCAATTGGACCTCCTTGCCCTATCCACCTGCCATTGTAATTTTCGTTTAGGTAATTTCTGACCAAGACTGCATAATGAGCAGGAGCTCCATCTTGCATCAACCACATATTAATTCTGTGGTTGAGGGGTACATCTTCTAATAGCAGTGGTAAGGTATTCCGCAAAAAGTCAAGATTCAATTGACTAGTCAAAAGGTTAAGCAGCAAAGAAGGTCCTATCAGATGGTCTCCCAACACACCAAGCCAAACGTTGATTGAAAATCGGTGTTGATGATTCGATTCAACAATGGCGTGCGGGTTTTTGTAGGCCCAAACATGGGTATTATAGAAATTAAAAATGCAATTTCTCGTGAAACCAACTTCGTCAGTAAATAAAATTTCCATAACAAAATTTGGGTTCTCCGCAACTTTTGTCAGCATCCTACGACAAAGCACCAGTTGTGCGGCATAATCAGGCACAGTAAGAGCCTGTACCCTTTGAATATGGTATGGGTGCAATTGCTGCTCGCGTAACATTCTCCAAATTAGAGAAGAATTAATATTTGTTTCGGTAGAGAGTCTTCTAGTACTAGTACCGGAATTACCTTCAATTCTTCTTAAAATGTTAAGTTCTGCCTCGGGACTAGAAACTGATCTAGGCCCACCACCATCACCGTTCCTTGATTTAAACGATCCAACTTCGGATAAACGAACAAATTTTGTTTTATTTCCATAGCTGACGTGATAAATACGACGAATCACTCCAACTGGGCCTAGTAATTTTAATTTCAAAAACTGCCTGTATCTCGGAAACGGTTGATTTTTGGATTTATGTTTTTTTGACTATTTTGTTTGTACTGATGAGATCTATAAGTGGGGCAAATATCGGAACGTATTTTTAAAACACCCTGTATAACATAATTCAAACTATTTAATAAGTATAAATTTTCTATTAATTTTTAACAATACATTCGTATGTTTGTTTAACGATAATAATGTGAAAAGTTAATAACACTTTTAAAAAAGAAATAATATTAATAAATTACAAAGTTAACTAAAGCAAAATTAGTAAAATTCTTGCAATATCGGTAATCAAATTTCCTACGTCTACGTTAACAAAGCATCTGCTTTTAAAATTTAAATTTGGAAATATAACCAGTATCGATATACTCTTACTAATTTGCAATTTTTAATATGATTCTGTAAGAATCTAAAGAGAGAAAATTTAATAATATCGTTACAGCAAAGTTGACATTTTTTAATTTTGTTCCCGATTTTTACTGTAGATATTGATTACTTAATTTAATAAAAACGCGTAAAAATTATTAAAAGTTTTTTTTTTACTTATACATCTCTAGTAGTTAGTTATTTTGTTAAAATAGGTGCATCAAAATTAATAGACCTCTGTATTACCGATTAACTTATGTCATTTTTGCTTATACTATTCGAGCTGAATTCCGTTTTTTATATATTATTTTTTTCAGTAACTTCTGTAACGTTTACTGTTAAGATAAATTTCATTTCATGTTTAATTCAATGTTGCATAAGTTTGTTCTGACGTAATAATGTTAAATCGGCATAAATCGTAAATTGAGTTACACCTCATTTCGGTAATTAGCAAAATAATCACGTAGAAATCATGCGGTCGAATTCACTCCACTCAAATTGCGCTCCAAACAAAGGATTTTAGTTAAATTGTTGCTTCCGGTTGCTGACAATGACTGATAAGCCACAAAGCATTTAGTGTTCTCAAACTTTTCCGCACAAAATTTTTATTCACTTCCAAACTAAACTAAACAAATACCTTTATGAGGCCAAACATGGTAATACGTCAGCATGTGCTTCATTAGTAATTTATCATTTGTTGGTGAATTTTAAGCAGTCTATAGTGTCGTTAAAATCGAGTGTCACCAATATACCAGTGTTTATATATGTTTGCACTTTTCAGACGTTATCACTATCAGTTTTTATTCTACATAAATTGTTTCAGTGTTTTACAGTACGGTTTACGTTTGACTCAGGCTTTTATTAACTATGGAATGTACTACAATACGGTAGTTAGTCACATCGATATTGACAACAGTATAAAACTAATTTTTGCACTTCCTATATTTAATGATTCACTTTACACCCGCTTCCGCGAGCGTAAAACGACTCTTTTTCGATCGATTTACTTTTGCGTCCGCATTTTTTACTTTTAGGCCCGCTTTTACTTTTAAGCCCGCATATATCGTTAATACCGAATTTTACAATTAATCATAGACAAAATAATAATAAACGGTACGAAATTATGCATGAGAAGTGAAATGAGAATCACTACAAATTATTCTTAACAAATCAAATTTTAATTAAATTGTAGAATCTAAATACAGTATGCGCCAAAATAAACAGTATTGAAAGGCGACCTGAAAAATCCTTTCGCTGTATCAAAACACTACTGTTCTTCAAAATTTTTCAACAACACTGAGAATCACAGAATTATTAGGCGGGTTTTTGTGAAAATGTTCATGAAAACGAAATGCAGTGTTTGACAAGCTTGGCCCACCCGCACGTCCAATTCCGTATGACCGAAAATAATTCTCTACGATAAAAGTTTTCTCTACTGTTGTTAGCACCATTTTAGCAAAAACTAACCTCAAATAAGAAAGAAGTAATGAACACGAAGCCGTGGCAACAATCACAATTGACTCAGCTGATCGAGAAGACAATTATAGCTGATTCAGTTTCAATACTGTTTATTTTGGCTGATACTGTATAAAGAAAAATTTTCTTGTAGGACTGGAGTAAATCTTACTTAACCTATAAGTGTGAAAGGTTATTTGTTTAATTCAATTAACTGATTACAGTAATTACTCGATAATTACAAACTTGCTAATATCTATGTTATTTTTTACACATAAAGTTGCTTTCAGTATAGAATAAAATGACTAAAGTGTAGAAAACCTGGAAATGTCCGCAAAATACACTAAAAGCACATTTTCCGTGTAGTTTGTTGCTTCTTTAAGTCGACACTAGATTAAAAAGTAATCGTATGTCTTTTCACATATTTTTCTGGATTTAGCGAGCAACAAATCCGGAACCACGTTATCTGCTACCGCTACCTCTTTAATACCGGGAGGAGTTTTAGAAAGTTCTTCATTATCAGTTTCCATGTTCACTGATTTTGAAAGCTTTGTAATTTAAATTTTTAAATGACGTTTAGGAATGCCGGTAAAGAAGAACATTTTATTCTTAATTCTTGTAAGCTACCCTAGAGGTCGCAGTTTACGTTCGTAAATTTACATTTTTTAATTAATTTGTTTGTTTTTCTAAACTTATTAGTACTATTAATTTAAGGTTTTATTGTATTTTTAAAATTAAAATAAAATATGTAATTAAAAAGTAAATCTGTTTCGACTTAGTATTACTAAGAAGTGCAAAAATTTGTATGCACCACAGGTGTAAAGTACTTTACACCCTTGGTACATAAATAACTATTTTCTACCCTTGTATCGAAATTCAATTATTACAATTTTACACAAATATCAAATGTTTCATGAGTAAGATACAAATTCAGAACATACAGAAATACATCTTTGCTTATTGCACTTATCAAAAGTTACTAAATTTGATAATTCCCCAAGCAGCACCAAATATTTCAGTAACATTGTATGACAATCATTTCATCTATGCCATTCCTTTAAATGATTTACTAACTTATCAAATCAATGTGACCACTATTATTGACAAAATTAAACAAAACTTTAAAGTACAATATCATAGTATGAAGCTCAACAATGTTCACCACATTTGGTACAAACAGTTAAATGTAAACGATAGTTATGTTTATAAGGAAATTGATAGAAGAGCTGTAAGCTGAATATTTAAAGTTAGCTGCGAAATGTTACACTTAAATAAATACAATTTTACAAAAACCATTCGCTGTGTAATGAAAAAGTCCGATATTTACTGAATTTAAATTGCGGTATTTATCTAAACGGTTACTAACTCCTGTTTTTAAGATTTCCTAAGATTTTATAAACTGTTATAAAACTGTTTAAATTACTGTAGTGCGGCATGGCGGTTCAATTACTGAGTGATTTATTTTGTTAGGGTCTATTTGAAAATTAATTTAATTACATTTAAAATAAATAAATACATAGTAGAGGGAAACTCCTCTGACGGTTTTTTAAAAAACCATGAGTAAGTCTTGGCAACAATAATTTACATTGTTATTTGTATTAAGTTGTATAATCTAATAATAAAGACACATTATTATCATTATTATTATTATTATTATTATATTATGAATATAATTTGAATATTTGTCTGTTCGAAATCTGTGTTAAATATTTCTACGTACAGATTAATATTTAAGAAATATTATATATTTAAAATTACTGAAAACAAATATGTTGAAGAAATATTCAGTAAATATTTACTATATACAGAAAGCGGCAGAAATAACTCCCCAATTTGAAGGGCTAATAAAAAAATACGTAATAAATTTTTATTCAGAGTTTTATTTTACCATAATAAGAATTGTCATTGCCATTTATTAAAATTCTTCTCACTGTTCGATCAGATATTCCCAAGCTGGACGAATTGGAGGTCGTGTAACTTTTTTGCTGGATTAATTGAACGTTCTGTGGAGTTCGAACGCTGCGAGGTCTACCTGGTGTTGATTTTTTCTTTGCCGAACTTAAATTTTCTAACCCATGTTAGAATGATTTTCCTGTCAGGGATTGCACCGTGTCGACTTATCCCGAAGTGTGTGAAATAATCGCTGCATGCAAATTACAGAATCACCAACGCACGATGTTCACCACTCCACGCCATGTTAGCTACTGACAATTGCAACACCAGAACTTCACTATGGAACCAGTCCAGGCTCGCCTACTACCACTAGCTCTGAGCTACGACGGTGGCAAATTCAGGAGTTATTTCTGCAGCTCCCTGTATATTACTATTTGGTATTTTCACCAAAGCAAATAAAATAATAAAAGCATTTGTGCTGGGTTCGTAGCCAAGGGCTAGGAAATCTTTTGTTTCGTAAATCTTCTTAGACCCAGAAAGAACAAAGAAAGGGAATAAATGCACTAAGCTTTAAGTTGTGTTTGTATTTTAACCATTTTGTATCTTACCATCGGTCAATATACATTGCAATCCCTAACGTACGCGCTTTTGTTTCTGTGAAGTAAATCAAATAAGATCAAGTAAAAGTCCAGGAGTAGGATAAACAAGTAAAAGTAGAGGAGCAGAAATAACAGTAATAAGTAACTATGTTTTTGTTTTCAATTTTTATGTTCTAGGTAATTTGTCAAATTTTGCATCATAGATGTATCTAATTCAAATTAATATTATATTGTGTATATTACTTATGTATTAGAAATGTTCTTTTGTAAACATAAAGAACATGAATTTATTATGTTTACTTTTTTGTAAATTCATCCAATATTATTGTATTATTTGCAAATATTTCAAAAGTATAATAAAACATATGTTGCCAGTAATGATTAACAAATGTTGCATAAATATTATTTTTAAATGTTCAGAAAATATTATTAGATAAATAATTCAAATATTTTAAATATATTTATTTAAAATCTGATATTATTTATTTTAAATATTTTTGTAAAGCAATTTAAAATATTTGATGAATATTTGCTTGAAATATTTATGTAAGATTTAGTTCAAATATTTTGTATATGTTCATATAAAATATTTAACAGATATTTTCCAAGAATATTTTTTTAATATATACAAGTGTTACATTTAAATGTTGGATTAACATTATTTAATAACAGTTACATAATATTTTCTACTGCTTGACTTCATAACTAATAGTGTTCTATTTTCAAATTAGAGTTTCTTGTATTACTAGGGCTGTCGAAGAATGCATAATATACTCTATTAGTTCGAAACTTTGTAAACTGAATGTATAAAATTGTTCAATTTACGAAAAATATCGACTTTATATTATACAATGGGTTCATTGTTAACATTAAATTAAGAAAAATAATATCTACTATACCGTACAAGGAATTTATATTAAATTGTGCTTTATTGTTTGCTAATTGAATAATAACTAACAAATTGTAAATAATTTCATTAAGAACTTTTATACACGAAACTGTGCAATATTAAATGTGTAAGTTGTTTGACCTCTATTTATGTATATATATATATATAGGTTATTCATCAACGTAATTACTATAGTAAAATAAGAACCACTTCGTCTTTTGAAATAATTGTTTGTTTCAAGGAAAACAACTGTAACCTAAGATACAGTATCATTAAAAACTTTTGTTACCTACTAAATATTAGTTAACCAAAAATAACCTTGAATTTAATTACATAATTGCAGAGTGATGAATTAGTTTTCAAGTATTTAGACAACATACTCCATTTTCTACTATTCTGTACTTTACCAAACAAATATTTATAAATAAAACATATAATTTAAAAACTCACCCCTTTATGCTTTCATTCCCATTCAAACTAAAATTGTTAAGTAACCGCTCTACTTACCGCACTGTATTAATAAATAAACGGCGTAGTTTCTTACAATTTCGTTTAAACCGAACTGCGAACCATTCAAATTAAAATACTTTTTGCTATTGAGCATTGTTGAACCGGAGATGTGGGTGGAGAACAATTTGCTTTGGCCGTTAATAGTTCGAACAGCAATAAATTACGTAATAAAATTCTTTATACTACTGAATGTACTTGGGGATAGAAATTATGTCGTTTGTTTTTTTGTTACTCTGGTAAAAGAGAAATTTAATTCTTACACGTCTGGTTGTGATCAATACAATTAACAAAACAATTTTATTTGAAAATATAATTTTGTAGATTGTGACCTAAAAATAAATTGATTTGAAATTTACACTTGCTGATTTTTGTGGGTTTGTCGATATTTTTTAGGCATTTACTTAATTTAAACCCTGTCAGCATATTTTTATTTGAATTTTATTGCAGCAACTGATTAATTTTAAGTTTGCGTTTTATGTAAATTTGGAGAAATGATACACGTCTTGTATATTCTTAGAACTTCTATTACACTTACATCATTTAATTTTACTACAGATTTAATCAAATGCTTACAAAGTCCTACTTTAATTAGTTCTGAAATTGTTGTAATGAGATTGTATACTATTACAAAATTCGAGATTCCATTAGAACTCAATGAAGGATCGTTCGAGTGTTTGAGTAACAAGTACTTTTGTATCTTTTTTTTATCTTTCGACTGATATTAACTAAAGAATAGAAAAATATAAGCAACTGATTTTTAGTATTCAGTGTTATATCCCTATAGTGGAGATAAGGCGTAATAAAACAGTCTTCAGAGTTTTAATTTGCTGACGTTTTGCTCACAAAATGTGGGTTTAATTTCAAGGAGTGATGTAAAAACACACAACATATAATCAAAGTTACACGAAAATTCGATATAAAAGAGTTAAGAGTAAGCGAATACTCAGGAGGGCTTGAAAATCATCGTGTCTCAGACAATGTCAGGCTCTACAAAATCTTATCCAAGTTCAAACCATACAACGCAAAGACCGTGGGTTTACTGCAAACGAGAAAAAAATTTTAAGTGAACTCCTTCGAACCCAATTCCCAAGAGCAGGACCCTATAAAGCCCACTACATCAGGACCAGGTAGGGTCTAGATGTGGTAATTTCATTTTAAATCGTATAAATCGCCGGTCTAGTGGAATCGTACCCCTCCTGTTACAGAAGGGAAGATACCTTTTGTTGCAGAGGCTACGTAAGGTCTATAGGGCGAGTTTTCCTCTTCTCTACTTGGAGGACGTGACGACTTACCAAGGTGGTTTTTGTTTCATTCATTAGTCTATTGTCATTTGTGCAATAGAGAAGATTATAAATAGACGTATTAGAGAAAGAATTCTAGTGACCAGTCTTTTATCCCATGACCAATATGCGTATCTTCTAGGTAGATCCACAAAAACCGCATCCAGTATTCTGACTTGTACGGCTGACGAAGTTCTAGATAACAAATGGATTATGATAACGACTTTCTTGGGTACAAGTTGTTGCAGGTAGATGCAAAAGCAAGGCATAGTGTTTACAACATTTTACTAGAATGGTTGGAAGATGTCCACCGGATGGAGTTGTTTCCCCTGGGCTATGAAACTTACTCATGAATAGACTGCTAACAGAGCTCAGAAAAGAAGATTTCTTTCCACTACGATTTTGCTATGCCAGTAAAAGGCAAGTTTACAGTCACGACTAGGAAATAAATGTAATGTGAACTGAACGTGATTAGTAAAGTGTGGGTCAGGAAAGGACCAAAAATCATTTCCCAAAAGACCACTGTAGTGCCATCTACACATAAAAAGAAACTAGAGGACATAAGACTTCTTCTCCTAAATGAATGCAAACGAGCTATATTTGGGGAGGTAAAATATATGGTAGTAATTTTTGACTCCAAGTTCACCTAAAACCAATATATCACAAAAGTCATACGCAAATAGACGATTACGCTATCAGTAATAATCAGACGAATGTATGACGAACAATGGGGCCTCAGACTAGGAATGAAACATTGACTGTACACAAGAGTGGTGAGGCCTGCCATCACCTACCCTGTAGTATATGGTGTATGGTAAGATACCACAATCCTAAAACTAGACAAGGCGTTTAATATTACGCCCCTACATAAGAGGGGAAATCTAGACTGGCCGTTTACAGGCTGCACGTATTACCAGTTATTGCCAAAGCTGATTACTCACATATAAGACGCTTGGTAGACCTACTTCGAAATAGGTTTGACCACAAGGATTCTTTAAGGTGATTGTTTCAAATCGGAATAACTAGATATACTTAAAACAAAAAATCCTGAAAACGATATAATCTGGTACATGGACGGCTTTAAGTCAGAGAAGGGAACCGGATAAGACATATACAACAAAAGGGAAGATGTGGGGTCCACTTACCCCTTAGGCAGCCTAACGTCTGTGTGTCTGTCAAATGTGGAAGAATCAATATAAAAAAAAAACTACCGTCGTAGGTGTATCTGTATTATGTCAGAGAGCCATGAATCGCTCAGTATTTTCATTAGCTAACGAATCTCATTTAGATTGCTGCTTGAATGCTTTAATGCATTCAATCTAACTCAGGTTAAAACAAAGTCTAAGCGACAGGCCATTCGTATATTGTAGAAATATCAGCAGAGAGCCTTAACACCCTATGTGGACCAGAACCAGCTTTCGGTGTCGCCAAGCGATTAACGAATAGACTGACGAAACACACACAAGTTATCAAAGTCAGGTCTGATGTATAGTAAAAGTATGATAATACGATACAGCTGAAGACTACAACTGGGTTCCTAACAAAAACACATGTCGGATATAACCAAGGAAATTACAATAAACCTGTTGGGCTGCAAGGTATCCGGTATCATTAATAACCTGCCTGGTTTATTTAAGAAAACTTCCAAACACTACATAAAGAATGTAAACAGTGCAAACGAGGAAACAAAAACCTCTTAATTTTTAAAAAGCATAATTACGACAACCTTGTCGTTTCAGCTCTACCTACTCAAGCCCATATACATAAACAAAACCGCATCAATAAGTTGAGTCAAGCTAAATTCAGTTGAGATCAGATATAAAATGTAAACACATAAAAATGTAGATATAAGTGGGCTGAAATTTAAAGTTCAAATAGAAGAATTTTTATATCGAATCACACGATATCCCAAAAATAAAAATTTTCCGAAAATCAATTAGAGATTGCAAGTCCCGCAAAAAATTCCATGAGTTTATGGAAGTGAGCATGTACTGCGAATAGAACTTTGGACGGCCCTTATTCACGAGGTTTTAAATGTAGCCTAAATGTTTTGAATAATATTCAGATCAAATTTAATATAGAAATTCAATCAAATACTAATTATGGCATCATATAAGCACATTCAAAAAAACAGCCGACACAATATTTAGAGATTCATTATTCACAAACGTATCGTCTATAAGTTGTGGCGAAATGATCGTGATATCCTACACAGTCAAAATTTCGACCCATTTACCTTCAAAGTCGAAAAGTTGCATAGTGTTGTCCATGGCATGTTAGCAACTGGTTGATTTTGCATATTCATTCTAAAGTAGCACCCAATATGAGTACCTACCTTTACTCAGAATGAGTAAACCCCGTCCATTTTTAAAGGTAGTAATAAATTTTTGTAATCCCTTTTATATAAACTTGGTCTTAATTGATTCCAAGAATGAGAAAACCTTATGGTTGCTTAAAAACAGTGCGTTGTGAAGTGTTTATGCCATCTAATAAGTGGTTCGTGGAGCGGATTAGTCCAAACAATTAGAAACGTTTTACACATGTCATTCAGTGAATGTGGCTCAAGTTCAGTATATAACAACTAAGTGGGCCTGTCATACACAAACTGTATGACATCTAGTTGCCATTATTGTGTAAAGTGGTAAAATAACTTTATCATATAAGAAACTGAACACCCACCACTGACAGGCACGCAGATACGTAACTTCTGAGTTCTATATACAATACAGATATGCAAGAGGTTCATTAGCTCAGTTGGTTAGAGTCGAAAGTCGTGGGTTCGATCCCCCATGGGCTTTTTATATATGTGGTAAATACGAAATGTACTGGTTTCTGTACTTGTTTTATTAACAATAGGTTTTCCAGCTATACCCAGAGTTTATAACGTTTATAACTGAACACACACCATAGGCAGGACGCATATATGTAACTTCTGAGTTACATATATGGATTCACTTTCACAGCTCGCCTTAACTGGTTTTTTATTGATCTCTCATTATAAATCAATAAAGAAAAGTAACAATATATATAGTATATGTTCAATATAAACATTTATAAAAGAATTCTGTGGGTATATCTATGAAAAAAATATTAGACTTTTACCTGTAGATAAACATGAAAATAAGTATTTATTAAAACAATAACTATCTTTCAGTTATAATAAGAAACATTTGTTGAAAATTTTCTTTTACTTTTTCTGATGTTAATATTTTCCACAATAAAGTAACTTTATTCCTAAATAATGTAATAAACGAATAATGTTTGCTATAAAGGATATGATCGTATTTCATTATACATAGCATAGTAAAAGTAAAAAGTAGAAAAACCGTAAGAAAACACATTAAGTTGTTATTTTGCTGTCACGTTCAAATTATAATTTAGGTTTCAAGCATAAAAAAAGAAATACTAAAATCAGTATTAAAGTTATGAAACGGGTATACACTAACAAACAATTACATGGTGGCGTAACTATACCTTATACCTATTATTTTATGTAACGTTTTTTAATGTCGAACTCTTTTTTTCATAAATGTTTTTATACTTACTGAATTTAGTTCAAACTTTATGACTGGCTTCCTTATTATATTTCCTATGTTAAACTATTAATTAAAGTATATCTTTTTTTTTCTTGGACAATTCGAATACAGTATAACAATATATTATGTTGGATAGATAAAATAGAACAAATAAATGTCATAATAATGAGTATATAAAGCTTATTTTCCTAAAAAATCTGCAAACTAATTATTTTTATGCATTTATATTTATTAACCGAATGAATACTCATTTATTAAGCGGTTTTCAGTATGAATTGATTAATCGTTGTCTAGTAATGTTTTATACTCCCTAACCAGGGTTCGATTCCGATTGCGGCATTTTTTAGATTAATTTTATTATTGATGTCATTGCAATGTAATTTTTTTAAGATACTTATTAATTTTGAATTTAATATAGAAAATGCCTAGGTCAACATTTCGGTGGGACACGCGGTATATAAAAAAAGATCGTTGTTTATTTAGATGCTTAAAACATAAAAGCGTCTGGGCCAAATGTGATACTTCTTTCTGTGGGAAAAACTAAAATATATATTTCAGAAATAGTTTTAGTCTAATTTTAAATATTTCTATATAATAGTACCTCCACTTGCATACATAACTTGCAATTGGTAAAATTGAATGTCTAATGAATGATTTAAAAAATAAAAAGTTTACAATAAATCATCTTATTTTGGTTGTTTATAAATGAAAGTAAAGTGAAAAAAAAAATGAAGTAAACGTTTAAGTGTGTGTAGAAAGTCCGCGTAAAACCGATACGCGAAGTATACTTACGAATCTTATACTTGCGATCGCTTCCTTGAAAATCTTTTACGACTGGAATTCGCTTTTTTGCCCAAAAGAAGTTCAGATGAAAGTTATATCTATTTATACTCATACTATACAATACACAAGTTTATCCTTATACTATACTATACACATGGTTTCCAAATTATACATTTCAACGACAGCAATTTTCCTCCCATAACTTTCAGAAAACTACGTCTTCATTTATGGCGGTGTTGTGATTAAGAATGTTTCAGTCACATTCAAAATTTGACGGTATGGTCACGTTTGACGTTATAGTTAATGCTGCTTGTCCGCCCAATCGACTTACTTGTTTACGAAATGAGCGTCGTTTCACATTTTGGTCAAGTTTGACGTTATGACCAAAATTAAAATTTTACTTATGGTCACATTTGACGTGGTGGTCTAAATTAGAAGTTTGGCGTAGTGACCGATTGACATTGTGGCCTAGACCGGAATTTTTGAAGTAAGAAAACGACACCAAAAGGGTTGAATAGAGGAACGCTTTTTCTTTCTATTAAGGTTTCATTTATTAATTACCTCGTAATACAGTTTTTGGTGTAAGCCCGTCTTTTTAAAATTTCACAACAAATTTCACACATTCATTGTTTTGTGCACCATCTCAGCTTGACACCCTTTATCGTCTGATACTCAAAATGTAATTTTCTCCACTTTTTTAACACGCACACTTTATTCCGATTTATCCTCATACTATACAATACAGAAGTTTATCCCTATTGCTTCATTGTTATCGAAAAAAAGCAAAAATATAAAAAACGGCCTAAAGGGGCTGATAAAGAAAAGCCTCTTCTTTAAGATGATATTTGAGAATAGAGGCGGCAAGTACTTTTTAAAAAAAAATAAATAAATAAATCCAAGGTTAAATTTGGGTCGTAATGTTCGTACGTTTATTTTGTGATTAGTCTTTAATTATTAAATAGATTTACAAATGATTAAACTGTATTATAACATTTTTTTAAATACAAATTTTAATGTAATATTTACTGAGTTTATCGTTGAAACTAAATAAAAGATGCACATCACTTTGCCGCGGAGTGTACATCCCAATCCCAATGTAACTTCAGCTTGACGTATGTACTAGGTTTCATTAAAACTAACAGACGGTTAACCGCCCGGCTTCTGGAGGTGTTAAAAGTTTTCGGTTTTGAAATCGTCGCCTTACTGCCAATCTTATTTAAAAGTGTTGAGTAAAAGTGCTGAACATAAGTGTTCAAGATATTATACCACATCAACTAATGTACATTAAAAAAGTACACAATAATTATAATAGAATTAAACATACAAGGTGGCCCACCGAAAACGAAACAAACCGTTTTTTGGAGCGATCTTACACTTTGAAAAAAAAAAGGTCGGACAGGACAGTTTTTGTTTGGAGAGGCACATTTTCCGAAAACAAAAACACCGAAATGTCAACAGCCCTCATGTCAAAATCTTAAATGACATAATAGGTCGACAGGTACCTGATACAAAAGCCCTTTCAATTCTATAACAACTATATGCATCTTATGTCGGTCAAGGACCCCCCGACAGTCCTATTTTCGAAAATAAAAAAAGTCAGAAATTACTTCAATATGGACGATAATGCCAATTCTTGTTTACAAGGGAGATTCATTAACAATACAATTTGCCCTGACAAATTAAGCAGCCCC
This sequence comes from Abscondita cerata, assembly GCA_030710515.1. Taxonomy (NCBI): domain Eukaryota; kingdom Metazoa; phylum Arthropoda; class Insecta; order Coleoptera; family Lampyridae; genus Abscondita; species Abscondita cerata. The sequence goes on from JALBCR010002352.1 coordinate 916,811, forward strand.
CATCTCAAAAATCTCAATTTACAGGGCTGGTTAAGTGGCACCTCATATGAAAGGTATTGTAATTCTCTACTCAAATCAAATACATTTTATCTTCCTTTTTTAGTAAACGGCTGCTGTTTATTATCGTATAATTTTCTTTAAGGGATATTTAATTTAAAAAAACGGCTACTACTTAGCACACGAACGCTTTTCCATTTTTGCTTGGTACTGACGATTTTATAATTTAACCGTGATACTAATGTCACAGTTTGCGTGATTTTCAATTTTAACTTGTTAAATAACTTGTACTATGGTCAGCACTGCCTATTTAAAACAACCTTTTTAAAATATAGGTCACCTCTAGTCGACCTTCATCGTCGTAATTCTTTTTGATTAGTAACAACTTATAGCTGAAATCGTCGCAGAAACCGCCTATAAGCCTCAAGTGTCAAAATATGGAATCTTACAATGACCTCCGCTAAATTATGCATTTTTTCACCTTTAATTTTTTTAAAATTAAAACCTTATTTAAAGACGCCCGATATTTTTTTTCATTTATTTGCTTTTTTTGAACTTGTCCTTTCTCCTTACGTTTTTACCGTACTGAACATTCGCAAATTTCCACTTTGTCTTTAATTTGATTTGCGGTTCATAATCTGTTTATAGTTTACTGGTAAGTGCGAATTCACTAACACATACACATTTCACTTCCTCCTTTACTTATCAAACGGATTACTTATTATCAAATTTTACTTACCACTTAAAAAAACTTCTAATATACATCATAATTTTACAGGGATGATTCCGAAATATCACCACAATGGTCATCTGTAATCAGGACATGGGCCTAAAACGGATCAAATCCTTTAACAAGCAGAAACAACTACATGTACATCTTAATTTTTATTTTAATCAGATATGAATTGTGTACTTTCCCTTATTTATGTGCATATAGGGTGTTTAAATCATACCATTAGTTTTAAATAAACTACCGGATATTTTTTATAATATTATTGCATCAAAAACAGTAACAATTGGACGATAAGATGTAAACTATCTGTCACCTAAAATACCTTGCTTCATAATTTGGAAACAAAAATAATTTTATGTTTGAGTCACAGCTCGAGTTTACGCCGAAACTTATTTAGGCATGTTGAATGAAAAACCGAGAATAAAACTATAGTTAAATTAATAACTAGTAACATTATCCAATAAATTTATTAATAAATGCTTACCGAAACTAATACTAACGATTGTCAATTATTAACAGAAATCAGCAAACAGTTCAGACACTATACGCCATTTTGAAAGAGGTAGATCTTTGTTCGTTTTTGAGAAATAACGTAAAGCCTTGCTACTAAATGTTAGTAGGTATACTGTCGATTTACTGCGTCAAACTATATTCGACTAAAGTAGAACTTGAGTATGAATATAAATTGGAAAACAAATTTTGAAGATTGAAAGAACGACTAATGATTATTTATTTTGGAAGGCTGATTATGCGATCTAGATATAAAAAATTAAAGCATCAATTACAATCTTAATAAACTTGGTTATTTGGACCGTTACTTAAACTTATGTTATATGTTGCAGTGACAGTCCTTTTGTCAATTGAGTTTTCTGAACACTGTATTATTGCTAAAAATGTAATGTATGAATTAGAGTATGTACTACTTGAACTCATCGTTTATTATTCTTTTGTTAAGACCAGTTTTGATAATTGTTTAAATATTGAATTTTACCAATTTAATGCTATTTGTACAATAAAATAAAATATTAATTTGGCGCACAATATTTTATATTTATCTTTTAATTACTATTACTAAACAACAAAGTCATCTGTCATTTAATTATTTGTTATCAGTGAGCCAGGTATCGGGTCAAAAAGCTTTATATGAAAATGAAAAACAATTACTTAAAAACATTGTAAATATTCAAAGATGCATGGTGCAAAAGAAATGGAAACTTCCATTAATAAATTAAGAATCGTTTTTTTTTCTTATTGGTGCTATTTAATGCATCTAAAAGCATACTCCGATTCCAGAAAAACAACAACAACACACTTTTACTTTCAAATACTCACGTGCTTTACGTTAAAAAGCTTGTTCTTGTACCTTAGTGAATTTTACCGAAGGTGCTACGTGTTCTATTTATCTGAAAACCTTAGGTATATAGTATAAAAGCAAAACCAAACCTTCGGTATACTTTCGTATCTACCCATTAACATTTACCGAGCATCAAATAAAATAAATTACGCTTCAAAAGAACTAATAAAAACACACTTAAAATAACAAAACATATTATTGCTTATAAATAATTCAAGGGGCATTTCGTGAACAGAAAGATTTCGTTACAAGGAAAAGTAATGGTCCAAGCTTTCGAACGTATCTTACGTTTTAAAAGTGTTTTCCAATGTTTTAAGAAACGAAAGAATTTACGTTATGGTCTTAAGGAGAAAAGTTTATTTGATTTAATACCTTTTCAGTTCAGTACTGCACAATAAGATTAAAACGAAAATTCAATTACAATTGCACTTCAAAGATGATTCATTTTCGAATGAAGCGTTTATTAAATTTTTCAAAATTACGTACAACATTTATTACTTTTACTATTAGTTTATACGTAGTCATATAATTGCAACTTTTTTAAATGTTACTGAATTTAAAAGTTGATTTATTGAATTCAATTTACGCTAAATATTTTGTGTCCGCTTTTAAAATTAAAGTTAGTAACAATTCAACTCGATGGACACTCGACAAACTTTCAGCGTTGCAGTTACCATACAGTTACATATTCAAAGTTTCAAGTATTTAATAGAAACATTTAAATCAACGTATACAATTGTTCGAGATAATTAACAAAGTTTTAAGTAGAAAAGTACTTCAATTTGTTGAAATGCCATAAACGAGAGAGGTAATTATAACACAAAATTATACAAATTTAAAAATGCAAAAATATTTTGCAAATAACATTAATGACGTAACTGAATAAAATTATTTCATGAGTCTGTTTTTATATAGCACAAGCTGAGTTTCACATTTTATTGTCTTGTATGATACTGCTATAAACACAGATTTTTAAATGCACTGACGATTAATTATTCCGACAATTAAACACGCCGACACTAATAACAAATTTCTTCAACTCTTAAGTTGGTCTTAGAACTTTGCACCAATTTTGCCTGGCATATCTTAAGACGATCCCACATTTAAGTATACAAAATTGACAACTTAAGTAGCTAAAAGTAACCCTAAATATACAATTTCGAAGTTTATGTTGTGCTTGTTTCATTGTAAATTGAATATAATACGTAGACAATAAAGATAATGATTGTAAATGCAGGTAATGACGTTATTACCTTAAGAGTGCCTTGACATTCTTGTTAGAATAAATTAATTTGGTGTTCAAAACTATTTCAAAAAATGCTCCGTGCGCCAAACTTTTCCGCCCAAGGTTCACCCAAGAAACCAAGAGAAAGTGATCGTAATTATTTAAATATAAAATTGGTGCTTCCGTAGATTTCTTATATGAGAAGCAAAAACGCACCATAGACAAATAAACATCATCGTTTGCGTTTACCGTTTTTTATAACATTCCTTTTACGGACTCCAGCAGTATGATTGACTTGAGGATTATAAACATCCGATCATAAGCATTCTGTAATTCAGAAAGTATAGTGTTCTGTCAAGTCCACAATACTAAGGAAAATTACCAAGAACTGAAAATTATACCCGCGTCAGCACGAGGTGCGTAAAGAGATCACAGCTCACTAAAATTCTAGACTAAATTATGCATAATTCATATGCATCAATTTATTAACATTCCTTCAAATGAAGATTTTATAACTACTTCACCAAAATAAAGAGATTAAAACTTACAATTATTATGAAATTCATTTATGATTTTCGTAAACAACTGTTTACAAACCAACAGAAAAACGCCAAAACTGCACCAAAAACTTGACTCGGACACGTGTTTCAACAGCTAAGCTGTTATCATTTTTTTTTTAAGATTCGGTATCGCTGATGATAACAGTTTAGCTGTTGAAACACGTGTCCGAGTCAAGTTTTGGTGCAGTTTTTGGCGTTTTTCTGTTGGTTGGTAAACAGTTGTTTACGAAAATCGCTTTAAATGAATTTCATAATAGTTGGTGTTCCTTTCCTTTCAACTGTTTACAAGCTTAGCCAGAAATATAAAGAAGGAAAACCACTTTAATAGATTTGACATTCTGTAACGCATTTACCTAGATCGGTGTCTAGCGTAACCAATGTAATTACCAACGTCTTTCAGTGGCAGCACATAAAATAATACACATCCATAACATCGAGGATTGTAATTAGACAATTAATTTGATTTTAAAAAGAACAGACTTTAAAAATTAAAACGAATCGTCTGAGCTGTTTTCTCTTTAAAAAAATTAATTAAGTTAGCATTAATTTCTAATAAAGTTTTTATTTTAAAACATGTTATGCTGAACCGATTGTCCTTTAAGTTTTAATTACATGATTTTTACATAAAAGCATGATTTAATGTGATAATGCAAAAATTATAATGGACAAAAACTTTAAAAGACAAGAGCCGTTAGTCAATTATAAAAAGTTTGTTGACTCAAAATAAAAGCAATTGTAGCGAAAAATCACTTTTTTCTGGCATTAATTTTTATTTAGATTCTTAGATTATTGTAAATTCTATACAGTGTGGGATGTATGTAAAGAATAAATTCATTTTCTCAGTTAATATTTGCAGAATGAAAAAACTCTAAAGCAAGTCGGTTTTTTTAAAATAAAGTTAGTGCTTCAACGTCCTCAGAATTAAACTTACAACCCCAAAATTTTAAATTGTATGTTTTTGAATTCTAAACCATTCTGTTTCTAACAATGTGCAACCGGTATCTAAACTCCTTAAAATTTGTTCAATTCCGTGCTTTAAGTATTCTAATTTTTACTCTGTTCACGTTTACTTTCATCTTCAAATAACCGAAAAAAAAAAGAAATCTACGGAAACTAGCTGGCCACTCTATCACAATTGAAATTACGATATACAAAATGTGGTGGAGTTCGTTCTGCAAAATCAAAGATTTTGATAAATTTCGTTTAATTACTATGAGAAAGGTATAGTCTTTCTAGTGTTGGTAGTAAAAGTAACATTAGGTAGTCTACCGATAATTCTATTTTGATAATTCCAGCTTCAGACGTTTTCCGGGATATTGAATTTTGGTCTCCATCATGTAGGTAATGATGATTTTCGCCCTTACTACCGACCTTTTTGTTTATTGACCGTGCCATTTAAACAAAATGACGCTTTGTCAAGAAAAAGTGTTTACTTACGGTTTGCCTGATTAAATGTTGTGTCGTAGAACTATCATCATCATTTTCATTCGCTTAGTGCACGGGAATAACTTTGTCTACTGGAAGCCTGCAGATTTCCTTCTATGCTCAGTAAAATGTTTCTTCATTAACTTCGTCATTTGGGCCTACTAGGACTACCTCAAATGTGTCCAGCTTTTTTTTGCTATATCCTGGTAACCTAGGATAGGGGACGATATCTTGGTATTGAAGATTTTACATATCTCCGTTTAAGTTCTGGCTGTGTCACCACAACCAATTAATATTGTCTATTTGTTGAATTTCACTTAAATGACGAACGACAATTAATCAATATGAACTTGCGCGCACACCGAAATTACAAAATAAGTGAACACTAAGCTTCATTTATTATTGAAAGATACGAATTAAACTTCATTAATTTACCAGTAATAGTTCTGAGATTACTGAACACCTCACAGATATTTTATAGCTGACTGACAAGCGTGAGAAACTACAACTTCTAATGTCGTATAATTTTAACTGTTAATATTCTCCAAAACTAGAAAACAGATTGGAAAAAAAACTCGACAGCTTTTCAAATAAAGGGTCAAAAGTATACTTTTCCAATTTAAAAAATTTAACATTAACTGAAGAACTGAATTTATTCAGTGATTTCTTGATTCTACTTCTCTTATTTTTACTTGATGTTATAGGTTTCCTTATTCAGAAGGCCTTCTGTAGGAGTGGGATACGTAACAAAAGAACGCCTTATTCAATTAGTCGACACAACTAAGTTGCCGAAACGTTGACTAATAGAATAAGCCGTTCATTTGTTACGTATCCCACTCCTTCAGAAGGCCTTCTGAGTAGGGAACCCTAAGATCATAAATTTAATGATTACGTATGATCCACCACGTATAATTATACTCATCGGCAACGAAAACCAAATCACTTTCTCAGAAAATAAAATTTCCCTTGATTGCTTAAATGTAGTTTACAATCGTATCTAAGCTTTTAATTGTTTTTAAGTTTACGTGGTGTTGATGGAACCGGGGGTAAGATTTTCATAAAAACTAATTTTTTATTGGTCGTAGGTAACACGCACCTATCCCATATCTTCATAATTCAATATTAAAAGCCTTCTAAATGTGTTCTTTCGCATTCATTGCCACATATAATGTACATTGTCAATTCTAGTTGTGATTAAGAACGGAAACGGTTACATCTGTTGTTATTTTAATTGTTAACGAAAGAAGTCAAAATTACGTAGTTAACAAATTTTCTGTATTATAGTGCAACGTTTCGAAACATGTATTGTAACTCATGTTATATTTAGAAACCACGCTTTTCGTCATGGGTATCAATTTTCAAAACTTTTAAATAAGAGAACTGAGAAAACGCCATTTGGCACTAAATCTCGCTGTAACCGCTTTGTTCCCTAATTTTGAAATGTCAATTCCACCACTCTCTTGTAGTATTCCAAATTAAGAAAATCAATGAGTAGTATTAATCTCCACATGAATATTTTTCTATTTAATACAGAGCCTTATAAAACGTAAAAGTTAAGATAAGTAGCTTCTTTAAATTTTTATAATTACTAATCAAACAAACTGAGGCTGAGACCGTTAGACTCAAAAATGAATAAGAAAATTAGGAAATTTTTGTTTCCGTAATTTGATATTCTTGTGTATATTGCTCTAGATTCAAATGACTGACCTAGTACGAAAAACATATTTTTTTGAAAATTATCAAATTGCAGAATAGCATAATAATTGATCAAAATAAATAATTTTAAGTATGTAAGATAGCAGCTGTGAGCTTTTCAACATTGCGAAAAAAGCTAAACTCATTTTTAACGCAATACATCAAATTCTTGCCAACCGAATAGAACAATAGTCAGTGATAATTGCAGAATTACGAATGGCACCTACATACACGTGGTTTGCCTTATTTGAGGCTCGTCAGTGTAATCTACAAAAATCACTGGAAAGAGCTACAGTATTTTAACTGATGAATGAGAGTACATGCCAACTCTCCGTAAAGTGGCGACACCGACTATCACTTACTTGCATAATGATTGATTTTCGTAAATCGCAAATTAAGCAGCAGAAATTTGTGCTGGTGCTGCAAACAAGGTCATCCACTATTGCGGTGCCAAAAATTCAAAGCAATGTCATCTACTAAAAAAACTAGAAACTATAAACTACAACACTGTCATCCACTATGTGATCAGAAAAATGTTCTAGTAAAAAAACTACAACCGAAAAATCACGACAACCCCCGAAAATAGAGCCCCACACTAAACGCTTACAAGAGCTACATTGCTGAATTTGTATATCTACCACTCAAAGCAATTCACCTGGAAACAGTAACATAACAACTAATACATTCATGGCAGCTTATACAAGATTTATAGCCAAAATAGGTAAATGCAGTCACATATACAGTGATAATGCAACTAATTTTATAGGAGCAATCAAACTACTAGACCAGGAAGTTTACATTAACAATATTGATTCATTCAATAAGAAGGCCTTCCTTAGGAGTGAGGAAACAACAAACAAGTTTAATTCATTTTCATCGATGTTTCAGCAAGCAAAGGTGTTGGCTTCTTTAAGATGTAGAAATAATTAGGTCTTTTTTACACATTTTACGTTCAGTAAGATTAGAATACGTTCGTTTGTTTGCCTTTTTATTAAAAAATTGTTTGTTAACGTATTAAATGTTAATTTCTTTTGTGGCATCTCCATATGTTCGTTTGTTGGATGATATTGTCCGAATTTTACTAAAAAAGAACTACGTCTTAAAAGAAGGCAACGTTAACACTTATGTAAACGTATTCTTTTGTTGTTTTCTCCCTTCTAAGAAAGGCCTTCTGGTTGAATACATACTAACTAAAATTTAAAGGGGTAACAATAATAATACACATAATTTACATTAACTTATTAAGAGCTAACAACGCTCCTCGGACTGATTGAAGCATAGTTAAGTTCACGATCAGTGTGTTTATTAAAACCGTAAACAACATAGAGCTTAAAGTATTGACTCCGGGTAATTTTCTCATAATAAGAAAATTAGTTTTTCCACCCAATACAATTAAGACTCTTATTACCAACAATGTAACAACAAAATTAAAGCTTCTGCAAAAGGCAAAAGATCAATGGCAAGCGTGGTCATCAGAACATAAGTCATCTACTACAACAATATAAATAGAAAACAACCTTAAAGAAGATATAGAAGTTTTGATAAAAAAAGATATCAATCACAGCCGATGGCCATTAGCACCCATAGCTATCAAAAGAACAGACGGAAATATACTGAAGAGAGTATTACAAATTTAGTTCCACTGCAAACCCACCCAGACGTAGAAACATCCTCGAAAAAATATGTTCAAAAGGTTATCACAAACAATATTTGAATTAAACCCGCCAATCGAAACACAAAACATCATACCATTGGTCTTATTTGACTGATATTATTGTAACCATTCATTCCGTACCGCATATTAGCAGACTAAGAAATACAACACCTTCCACCAGTTCTATCCATAGAACACATAGGTGATGTCAGAATACGACGAGAAGTCTTTCAATTAGTAGTAGTATTTGAGAAAGCCCAACTCATTAAAAACGCAATGAATATTTTGATAATAAGCAACCAATTTCATGATCTTTGTCAGGAGACCAATAACAATATCAGACAAAGTGTGATGCTCTACTACACCTCGTACAAGAGCAGAGACAAGAATTTTCCTGTGTACCCAAGGAATTTATCAAAACAAACCAAGTTAATGCTCTCAGCATTGATATCGTTCAACCAGACGGGAGAAAAAATATACAACAAATTGGAGCACTTCAGATAACATCTTGATGTAATGATATAAACAAGATGAAGAAGTGGTTTAAAACAATAGACAAACAATAATTTCATTTCAGATTTTGAAATCAATACCTACTATCAAGCATAGACAAACAAAAGAATCAATGTGGTTTTTTGTACGGTTTCATTTCTACCTCATAATTCATACATCTATTAACCTAAGGATAAACAATCAATTGAACTTTAAACATCCTGAATAAATAGAACTTCAAAAACACCGAACTACCTAGATCAACTACACTTCACAACTTTACTCTACCCACTGACAATAAATTCAAGTAATGAGATCAAGAAAACTATTTTATATGCTCTCAACTATAATTAAAACATTAAGGCTAGTCCAAACTCTAGATTACAAACCCAGTCACATGGGGGCTAAAAAAAGTAATTATATGGAAACAAATGCATATCATTAACACATGGATATTCATTATCAACACAGCAACTAAGGTACATTGTACCATCAAATCACACAAGAATACTACATAAAAAAAGCACAACATATTAGTTGCTCATCAAAAAGAACAGCATACTTATACTCCCATTACAATAGAACACATCACCAAAACGATATAGAAAAAAAAACGGTTCCAAAATTAAAGAGGAAGAACTTGACCCACATCAACATGCCTACAAATTGGTTAGACATTATAACTAGCAGCACCATCACAAAGTACTAGTAGTCCGCGCAGCTCTCATCTGAAGAATGTATCATTTTTGGACCAGGAGGCATCCTATACAGTCAACATCAAGACCAGAAAGGCACCATTAGAATTCAATAAGATCAAGGAGTGAGGAAATGATTAAACTGTAACCTCTAAACATAATCGCCGACCCTGTAGGATCGAGCGGGCAGAAGTTTAAAATCATGAAACATAAAAAATTCTCATTAATTTTATTTATTTTATTTAATTTTTTATTAGAATACGCTTTAAATAAATAGTTATTATTATCACATGAATTCGTTCTATTTTATGTTCAATTTTATCTGCCTACAAAAAGTACTTTAACATAGTAAATCGCCGTTGCTGGTCCCAAGCCCGGATAAAGGAGAAGGTTTGAGGCAATGGGCCAGCACCCCATGCCCCCGAAAAATTAAAAAAAACCTTAAAAAGTTTCAAATTTTAGCATCGGAACACCCAGACTGGAAACAAAGAAGACAAAACGCAAAAACGGATTTTTGGAATAGAAATGTGGAACGTACAAGGTTTAGCGACAAGAAAAGAAGTAATACTAGAAGAATCTCGATATAATGGTGCTGACAGAGATAAAACGGAAAGGTACAGGCCAAGAAAAATATGGAAAGTACGTACATTACACATATGGAGTGGGAAACCGAAACACGAACAACCCAGAAGTGGAGTAGCAATACTTATAAAAGTTAAATTGACGAATGCCATACTAACATGGGAAGAAGTGAATGACTGAATTATAAAAATCAGGGTGAAAATTAGAGGACAACCTACAACAATAATAGGTGTACATGCAATAAACGACAACATGCGTGTCGATGATAAGGAAGATTTCTGCACCTATTAAGTGATTAAATAGAAAAAGTTAACAAAATCGAAGAACTAATCTTAATTGAAGATTTGTACAGAGTGCGAAAAAGGGAAAATGACAATATAGTAGGAAGGTTTGGCGAAGACATCAATAACGACAATGGAAGACGGTTAATCATTCTATATGGAAAAATATTATTATTTTTAATTAATTTACAAGGACATAATATACATCGAGACAACAAAGCGTTGGGACTCAGATCAATTATTATAGACCTAATAATTGTAAAAAGAAAACGAAGGTTAATGATGAAAGATATCGGAAGACAGCGGGAATGTGGATCAGACCACCACATGATAGTAGGAACATTTATTAATGAAATGAGAAAGAAAGGGGAAGAACAGAAGAAGAACAAAGGAGGATAGAACAGAAGAAATCAAATTCTATATATATATAAAACAGAACTGCTAAGACAAGAAAGTATTTTAAAACTCTACCGGACGAAGCTAGATCAAAATTTAAACAGAATACACTCATAAAAAAACATAAATAACCGCAAAAGATGTTAAAAACGCTATAAAGGAAAGTAAAAATAACAAATCAGCAGGCCCAGGAAATATTAGAATCAAACTCGTCAAAAAAAGAGGCAATAAACTAATAGAAATCATGAAAAAACTTTTCCAAAAAATAGAAATTGGCGAAGATATCTCAGAGGAGTGGAGCATATCTCATGTAATCCCAATATACAAAAAATGCAATAAGAAGGATTGGCAGAATTATCGGAGAATCAGTGTCCTACCAGCACTTGTCAGGCTTTTGGAAGAGTAATTAAAAATAAAATACAGGAATACATAAGGAATTTAGCGAGCAACAAATTGGGTTTATGGGTAGAAGATCATACCTTGACAATATCTGTTCGGTAAGACTACTAATAAAAAAACAGAGAAAATCTAGAAACTCATATAACATTTGTCGATCTATAAAAAGCCTGTAACCTAGATTAAATTTACGGGCTTAGGGGAAATGCAATGAACCCGTAATGATTACTAAAAAATCGGATTATTGATTGCAAAATTATAATTTTTGAACCGCCAGGTAATGAGGCCTTCCTTTCAGATTCGGAAGCAGACGCCTCAACATCGGAAACACCTGGATTGGGGGTCCTCTAAATTAAAGGGTACGTTCAACATAGTTTTCCACTTCGCAAAGTTATAGACATAACTAATAGGGTAATGAATCTATAAATTCGTAATAATAATTAATATTAAAAATATATAATATAAAGCAATCAATGGAAATTAAATGATTCGATTAAAGTGCACGTAAGTACGTAACACAACCACGCTCTGCTACCATTTGTAACCTAGATTAAATTTACGGGCTTAGGGAAATGCAATGAACCCGTAATGATTACTAAAAATCGGATTATTGATTGCAAAATTATTATGATGAAGCAATTTGGCAAGTACCCGGAGATAAGACTTGCTTAAGGTAGAAAACGGCCTGCTAAACTATCGCCCGAGTAAGTATTACAAATTAAACTTAAAACCTAATATTAGTTATACTTAAGCATAATACGCGAAGATCTTCGAAGGGAGTTCCTGCTGCTGTAGGTCGACGTTTATGGACCGGAATGCCAGCGAGGACATGGAGCGGGACGTCGCCGATGAGAAAGGAGAATCTGGGCCCGCTCGAAGACGTCTTCGTTTGTCGGCATGGAAATGTAATGATTAGCGCCTTATCGCAGACGTCACCTCGGAGCTGTTAAAGCGTGTCTTCAGGCAATACGTTAGGTGAGACGTGATAATAATAATAATTATCCAGCTCCATGGCACACCAATAATTTATCGCTAATTTAACAGAAGTTCTATTTACATACAGAAGTCAAGCCCTTTCATGTTCTTGTACGTCGCCATAATAATAAATATAATAGGCGTAACCCAAATTGGAGTGAAAGAAACCCAATGGTAGTTTCCTCCTAAAAAATATAAATACATGGGTATAAACAAGGGAGAAATTACAATCGTTAGCTAAACGTAGGTGGTGGTGACATGCAATGCGCGAAGAACATGAGAAAGAAATAAATTATTCTTTATCAAGCGGCCATGCAATTCACCATCGTCGCCTTATCAAATAGTGGTCTTTAATAATTAGGAATAAATAACGCCACTAATTTGTAAAACCGCGCCGTAATGAATGTTAATGTTAAATATGAATTATAAAGCACAATTAAATATAAGTTTACTTACTACGTGCTAATTTATCTAAAACTTAAATTACACGCATAGAGAAATCGTACGCGAAAGAACGGTTTATTAGATGGCCGTTACCTTCGCATTGCCTTATCTCCGGGCAATGTTGTGGGGAAGATAATGTCTAAAAGAATTTACCTGGAACTATACAAAGTGTTTACGAAAATACGTAACACCCACCCCGTCAAAAGGAAAGAAGCGAAGCAATAAAACTAAACTCGGAAAGGTTTTAAAATTGGATGTGAGATTTAGTGATCTCACCAGACCCTTGATCTTCTAACAGTACGGAAGCAGGCGTCGTGAAGCCTTTGATGATTTTGGGATTGAACCATTTTGGATGAAATTTGGAATCCATTGTTAACGATGGAGCCGGGCCAATTGATCGAACAACTACCAATTGCCCAATTTTAAAATTAGTAATTGGAAGTTTGCCAGGGTTGTAATATTTTTGGCCTTTATTATGTGCTCGTTGAAGATGGCTCAGAACCTCATCCTTGGAAGGAATGGTATCTTTAGTTTGCAGGCATTCAAGCTGCCAAGGTTGCCTAGCAAGGGGTATTAATTCTCCTATAAGGAAAACTGACGCAGGAGAGGCACCAGTTGCTTCGTGACGAGTAACGTTATAATTTAAAAGTTCAAAGAAAGGAAGCATTGATCCCATTTAGAATGTTTTTCGGCATATTGTTTTATTAATAAAGTTATGTTATATTTTATGTTACGATTTACCCTCTCGCTCATGTTTCCAGCGGGACTATAAGGGGACGTAAATGCTTGGCGTACACCCCACTATTAAGACAAGCCTGTGCCATAAGGTGACTAGCGCAAACACTTAGCGTTGTCGCCATTAGTAAAACCTTGGGCGGGCCGTAAGTGGAAAAATAAATCAGTTAGACACTTTAATAGTAACGCGAGCGGTGGAACGCCGGGTTGGATAAACCTTACCCACTTAGAAAAAAGCATCAACCCATTACTAGCATGTGTTTGAATCCATCGGATGAGGCGATGATAGGGCCTACATAATCGATATAAATTTTTCCCACGTAAACTGAGGGATAGTGCTAGCTAGATGCACGTTTACCTTTGAGTTTGAGGTTTACACATTTGGCAAAGTTTACGTAGAAATATATTCTTTAATCTCCTTATACATGTTTTGGCCCACCCCAGAACCTTTTTAGCCACTGAACGATAAGTCTTAGTAATCAGTTGCTTGAGCGCCAATTCTGGAGTCGTGGAAATAATACATAATAACTGATCGAAGATTAGTAGGGATTACGACTCGACGAAGTTTTTCCTACCTACCAAGCGAGCACAACAAACCCATTTCGCCACTGTAAAGTTAGTTAACGCCTCCACCATCCTGAGGGTGGCTCCGGCGGCGAGTTTACAATAGTCGTCGTCTTGCTGACGTCGGTGGATTAGGGAAGAAAGAGATTCCGGAATTTCCACTAAAGCGTTCAAGCATAGCGGATCACTATCGTCTTTAGAGATTTGATGGAGGCTGATCATCAAAAAGGCCCAGAAAGACCATCCGCGATAATATTAGTTGCCCGGGATAGCGCTCAATAGTGAAGTTAAAACACTTGAGGAGTTTTAACATCCAGTCGCCCATACTTCGATAACTGCCGGGGGTTGTTGGCAGAGCCAGCTTGAATAGCTTTAGCAGTCGACTTTGCGGAATAAAATGTGAATCGGACCAAGTAATCCTCAAACTTACTCCCAAGTGAAAAGATGGCACCTAAGGCTTCCTTCTCATATGCCAGAATACCTCTGCTCTGTAGGAGATAATTTTTCCGGGAAGCTTATAAGAAATCGGGTAGAGACACATCTTTAAAACGCTTCAGAGGAGGAACACCTGCTATGCAGGAGATCGCTCGCGTCGGTTTGCAAAACAAATTGCTTATCAAAGATCAGGCAGACGCAAAACGGGTGCGTGCATAATTGTAAACTTAAGCTGATTAATAGCATCAATGTGAAGATGTTAAAATAAAGGGTTGATTTTCTTTTTAAATCATTTAAAAAGTTGCTGGCTACTCTCACCCAAAATTTTTGATGAAACGGCTGCAATAAGAAAAATGCCTAACATCTGTTGTAACTGTTTTACATTTCTTGAGGAAGGGGCATTTAGAGCAATACTTTCTACACTGAGGAGGAGTCAGTCTAGAACTTACCGCGCGCGGATATAAATATGACCGAGGATTCTTAGTTGTCACATTGTAGAAACGCGCTTTCTCGGGGTTTATAGTAAGCCCCTTTTGTCAAAACAATCTAGAACTAGTTTTAAAATGTTCTAAATGTTACATCTGGATTTTTAGAAAATGCGATAAAATCATCGAAGTACGTAAGGAGACACTTGCCCTTAAGTCGGAGAAATCACAGACGATTAATCATCCTAAACCCAGTGGCGGATGTTTTTAAGGCAAACGGTAAAAATTGAACTCAAAATGTCCTGCCTGAGTCACGAAAGCTGTTATCAGTTTCGATTTTTTTACATCAAGTAGGATTTGATGATATGCCGCATTCATATCAAATAAGTGTAAATATAGAAGAATCCGTACAGAGCAATTAAAAATGGAACAGAGTAGTCACACCTGGAAGGGATCAAAGATGAATCACCTTATTAACAGCGTGGTAGTCAATGACCATGCGTTTCTTCTCTGAATTTTTCTTCTGATTAAAGAAGGCAGGAGCTAAGCGTAATTAAATTGCTTAATCTAATGATTCCTTTATTTAATAGATCGAAGTTACATGACTATTAATTTCCGCCTGTCAGAACAGGGTTGACCATAAGGGAGGGCGTTGGAGCAAGGGTTAAAGGAATTTTACTTACCTGCTATAACAGAAATTTTTGCTAGATCCCATTTATCAAGACAACACATGGAGAATAGGTGATTGAGGAAGATTACTGATTAAGGACGATGCGATTGAATTTCATCCAAAGCATATTGAATTTCCCAAAGTGCGATTTTAATGCAGATTGTGAGGAAGTAACTGCGAAAGATATTTTAAAATGGAATCTTGCAATTCGGTATTAAACCTAAAACTTAAACAGTTTTCTGTAAGAATTTAAAATAGCATTCATCTTGCAGAAGAGAATTTATACCAATTATAATTTGAAAATCGGACCTTGGCACGACCAAGAATTTTATTGGCCCAGGAAAATTTATTAATCTTAACAAAAAGGAGGATTGTTTAGATACCTTAATCAATGAGGCAATCAGCTAAACCAGAACTACCCTAGTTACAAGAGGCCGGAGCCCTTTATTGAGCAATTTATTTTATAACATTAGCTGCTTTATTTAAGCGAAATAGAAATTATGAGATGCTCCGGTATCGCATAATGCTTGAAAACTATTATTCGCTATAGCGACATTAATGAACAGGAGATAATTCTTGTAGCTTGAAACGACATGAGATTAAAGAGGGTAAATTAGTTTTTGGATATGATGCTTCCTTGTTTAAACGTTTTTGACAAACAGTAATATTATGGCCATAACGTTTGCAATAGTTACAGAATTTAAAGTTTTATTTTTAAGGTTGGTAGCGGTTTATTGTCACTGCTACTGTCACCAGAAGCAACAGGTGTTAAAATCTGCGTATCACATTCCTTTGAATTAGAAAAGTGAGTATTCACCGTCAATGAATCTACAGCTAAAGACTTGCTACGTCTTTCAATAGAAGCCGCTAACCGATAAACATTTTCCAACTCGGCAAGGGATTCGGGTTCCGGAATGTGTTTGATTAATTCGAAGGTGGTACGGTTCATGTGTGCCCAAATGATTGAAATTAAATTGGTTTCGGAATGCAGAAACATATAATGCAGAAGCTTTAGATAAAATATCATTCGCAAATGGTTCGAAACCTTCGTCAGGTTTTTGCAAACGATTAATAAATCTGTCCGCAAGCAATACACGGTCAGATGCATTGATATAATTAGCTAACAAATAACGTTTAATTTCTGGCCAAGATTGACTATTTGGTGAAAACCAATGAGAAAGAATATGTGAATCAACCTTAACTGCGAGAGCTGTGAGTAAACTCGAATATCAACATTGGGTATCTTCAAAATTTTTCAACAGACTCGATAAATAAAATAATACTCTCGGGTGAACTGTGAACCAATTTAGGTACAGAAGCTTGAAGTTCATCGAACTAACCTTAAATTTAATTAATGAAGTCTTTTCAAGTCTTTGGGTAATGTGAGCTATGCTCTTACTTAAATTTAAAATAGCGGTTTGATTATTATGAGCGATTTTTATGTCTTGGCTAAAGAAGCAGCGAGGGTTTAGTAGCTGTTCGACCCTTTACTGCAGGCACCCTTATAATTTTTGAACCGCCAGGTAATGAGGCCTTCCTTTCAGATTCGGAAGCAGACGCCTCAACATCGGAAACACCTGGATTGGGGTCCTCTAAATTAGAGAGTCGTTCAACATAGTTTTCCACTTCGCAAAGTTATAGACATAACTAATAGGGTAATGAATCTATAAATTCGTAATAATAATTAATATTAAAAATTATAATATAGCAATCAATGGAAATTAAATGATTCGATTAAAGTGCACGTAAGTACGTAACACAACCACGCTGCTACCATTTGTAACCTTGATTAAATTTACGGGCTTAGGGAAATGCAATGAACCCGTAATGATTAAAAATCGGATTATTGATTGCAAAATTATTATGATGAAGCAATTTGGCAAGTACCGGAGATAAGACTTGCTAAGGTAGAAAACGGCCTGCTAAAACTATCATGAGTAAGTATTACACAAATTAAACTTAAACCTAATATTAGTTATACTTAAGCATAATACGCGAAGATCTTCGAAGGTTCCTGCTGCTGTAGGTCGACGTTTAAGGACCGGAATGCCAGCGCGAGGACATGGAGCGGGACGTCGCCGATGAGAAGGAGAATCTGGGCCCGCTCGAAGACGTCTTCGTTTGTCGGCATGGAAATGTAATGATTAGCGCCTTATCGCAGACGTCACCTCGGAGCTGATTAAAGGTGTCTTCAGCAATACGTTAAGGGGAGACGTGATAATAATAATTCACTCAGGTATAGGACACCAATAATTTATCATAATTTAATGAAGTTCTATTTACAGCAGAAAGTCAAGCCCCTTCATGTTCTTGTACGCGTCGCCATAATAATAAATATAATAGAAAGTAACCCAAATGGAGGAAAGAAACCAATGGTAGTTTCTCCTAAAAATATAAATACATGGGTAGAAACAAGGGAGAAATTACAATCGAGCATAAACGTAGGTGGATGGTGAAATGCAATGCGCGAATACTAAATGAAGAAAAGAAATAAATTATTCTTATCAAGCGTATGCAATTCACCATCGTCGCCTTATCAAATAGTGGTCTTTAATAATTAGAATAAATAACGCCACTAATTTGTAAAACGGCGCCGTAATGAATGTTAATGTTAAATATGAATTATAAACACAATTAAATATAAGTTTACTTACTCGTGCTAATTTATCTAAAACTTAAATTACACGCATAGAAAATCGTACGCGAAAGAGCGGTTTATTAGATGGCCGTTACCTTCGCATTGCCTTATCTCCGGGCAATGTTGTGGGGGAAGATAATGTCTAAAGAATTTACCTTGGAACTATACAAAGTGTTTACGAAAATACGTAACAAGCCTACGACAGCATGCCGAAGATTTTATTATGGCTAGCAATGAGAATAAAAAGAAATGGATTTATGTAGTACAACCACCATGCTAAAATACAGCAACACCAATTAAATTAGGCAATAAAGTAAGAAGAAGATAAACATATCTAAAAGGACTAAAACAGAGGTGCACATTATCCCCATATGTTTAATAGTATTTACATATCGAACAAGCACTTGTTACGATAAAAATTCACGTTTACTAGCTTTACTTTTAACGTTAAAATTTTCTTTCATACGTGTTACTTTGCTTATTACGACCCTGTCTACTTTCACTGCGAATTCTGTCACGCAAGATGGCAGGGAGCAGCGACGTTGGGGTGTCTCGTCTTAACACCAGAAGAACAACAATACTATGCCGCCGACCCAATCGCCATCAGTGATTTGCTTCCTTTTCAATTATAGCGTGTGTATCAAACAATCCAATTACTAGTACCAAAGCATTTCTTAACTATAACTGGGAACCATTGATGTTGAACGTTCCAAAGGATGCCTTAATGAACGATACACGTATGTCATTCTAGTTCAGTAACTTATCTCAAGGTAACTAACTAAATATTTCTTTTTTTCGCCGCAGTTTCGTACGGACTTTGCTTATAGGAAGGTGATGCAAAAAGAAAACTCGATTTCAGTGTCAATGCGACGTTTCGCATTGTTACCCCAATGCTTCTTTGAAATCTTCTCCAGGTAGTTTTTCGATTAATGAGTTTCGGAAAAACTATCTGGTAGATTGCCGAAGAACATTGGCATCATCTGGAAACGTCGTATTTACTACTTAAATAGAAGTTTTATTTTCGAATCATCTTCTTATAAACAGGGTCCTTAAGCTGAAAACTATAAACACAAAAAGGAAGATCGTCTTACCAAATAATATTCATCCTTCCAGACGCTGCCCAGCACATGTGATGTCTTGGAATCAACAAATTAGATGGGAGTCGTCCATAGAAAAGGTTATAACATCTTTAAGAATTCTATTAAATTATCAAAACTCATCAATCGGAAAAACTACCTTTAGAAGATTGCCTGAAAAACGTGGCCTCACAATGCAAAACATCGCATTTACACTAAACTAGAGTTTTCTTTTTAAATCACCCTCCTATAATCAAGGGTTCGTAGGAAACTGCGACCAAAAAAAAAAAAAAGAAATATAAACACAAAGAAGAATCTCACCAAATATGGCAGTAATTTTTTTTAATGTTGAAGAACTTTATGTCGCTGGACAAATTACTTGTACTTGACAGTTTCTTATCCTGTTTGTTCGAATTGTTATCAAAGTAACCTTGACTATTTTGATGAATTACGTTATAGAATCAAGGTGGCGCTTATAAATAATTTACTCATTGTCACATTTTGAATCCACGCTCTGTGTGCTTAGATAGCGAAATAAGTACGTCGCTCAAGGAGGATAAAGACCCGTCACTCAATAGCAATGGCTATCGACTTTTGTCTATTACCTGTTTGCTGTGTCACGCAAATAATTTATATTTATATGTGTGGAATATTTACGAGAGGCGATATTCTGTATTGCTACTGATATATCTTTTTTTGTATGTCTTATTATGTGTGTAACCGATTAAACAGTCTTAAAACCGATGCAATTATTTTAATTGCATTAACCAAAGTTTATGTAATACACTCCCGAAACCTGGAACAGAAAATGCGGGCGAATGGGTAATCCAGTAGAGGACAAACACATATGTGTTTTGCGGACGAACAGATACAATCTTTTGCACAAGAAGAGGAAAAAAAAAAATGATATAAAAGAATACGTGAAATGGGGTTGAAATAAAAATTTTAAGAAGACAAAATACATATGTGAGCAAGAAAAGTACGAACAATATACAAACAGGAAAAAGACACGATCAAGACATGCAAGAAATGCAGATATTTAGAGACGATTCTTACAAACACAGGAAAAATACAAAATGACATACAAGGAAAAATAATAAAGGAGAAAAAGAGCTATAAAAGCAATGCAAAGGACGATTTAGAATTAGAACTTTAACAAAAGAGACAAAAAAATATATTTAAAAGTGTAGTAGAAGGTATAACAACATATGGCGGAGAAATGTGGCTAATGACTAAGACAATCCGAGATCAGATAAGGACAATGGAACTAGATTATATGTGTTGGTTGCCTACAGTATACTTGAACAGATAAGATACGAACCAAAGGATATGAAAAAAAATGGATGTAAAAGACTCAATCACAAAAAGATTAGAAAACAAAGCGCGAAGACGGTAAAGACACGTTGAACGAATGACAGAAGAAAGGTGGCCAAAGAAAATACTAGAATGGCAGCCACAAAGGTAAAGGAGAAAAGGACGTCCAGCCGTCAGGAATGGAAACAATACATACACCAAGCAATGGAAGAAACTGAAAAGAGACGACTGGAATAATAAGGAATATTGGCATCTGAAAATGGCCAACCTGTAAGGGAAAAGGTCAAAAAAAGAAGAAGCAGAAATGCCTATGTCAACTTTTCAACTGCTCCGTGGGACGCGCAGCAGTTAACAATATTTAAAACCAAATAGTTTTTTACAATTATCTCTAATTTGTTTCACTTGTTTCGGCGAATTTGGTTTCAAATTAGTCTTAAGTAGAAAATGATATATTAAAGGCCACTTTTACTAGTTTTGGTTTTATTATAACACCTGAAAGGTCAGTTTTGTTCATTAACTTTGTCCTTAAAAACACTAGTTGCTATTATTTAAATTTTCCTCAAACTCACACAAGCTTTATCTAAAATCATCTTTAATGGCATTAACATAAAAATTTACTTTACGATATATTAAGTATATATAAAAAAGGTTAATAATTCATACCCGTTCAGTAGTCTTTGTTTGACAAACCCAATATCCGTTACTTTATACTATATTAACGAATACGTCGTACCAGAACCAGCTTTTTTTTCATTTTCAAGAAAACTATTTGTCCAATGTTGCCAAATGTCAATTTTGCCTGTCAATTCCAATAGTTACTTAAAACAAATATTAAACTTTTGTAGTAATATTCGTTTACATTATAAAGATGGAATGATGCCAAGGTTGGTTTAAAGAACTCTGACGATTTTTGATCAACGATGTACGTATACAATAATAATACAAATATTAGAATTTCAAACAACATTATTAACAAAATTATTAGAATTTTTATGTAAATAAGGAATCGTGCCTGTATGTTGCACATTTTAAATAAAATAAACAAGATAGTTCATCAGTTCATCACAGTAATGTTCTCGCTCTAAAAAGGAAAGAAAATAAAAATCTAACATTTTGGATAACGATAAAATAAAAAAAACACACAAATACAAAATTATAAAGCGAAATATTATAACAGAAATTGAAATAGTACTCAAACGACAAATACAATAAAGAAGAAGCTTAAGAGCTAGTTTTTCTAAATTATTTTATTCGTCTATATTGCGAGTTGTTGAAAACTTTCGAAAAGAACTGAATGAGAAAAAACCCGAAATTCTACATTCTTTTACGATATGATCAATCCATTGTATGCGACGCTAAAAGCATTCTGTTACTTCATTTATAATACATAACACAATACCGTTTTTCCTGCACATATACCGAATATTTTTCTTTTTCTATGATGTCTACTGAATTCGCTAGGAGATTGACGAAGATGGCTTGATAGAGGCCCCTTACAAGCTCTAATTAAATTTCCCTTTATTTATTTTTCCGCTTGAACATATACATCTTCCCCTACACTACAGCATTAAATTTTACCGTATAATGACTAAGTGCACTTATTCTGTGCAGTCAAGCTTCTGCACAAAATTGTTCGGTATAAAAAAAAAATCTAAAATTTGTGAAATCTAATTACAAAAATATTAACTTTATTGTTTGCTGTCCAAATAAAATTATGAAAAAACAATAATTTATTCAAAATTTTGTGAGTCAATTACTTACCTGTTGGTTATTTATTGATTGTGTACGAAAGGAAACGTTAACAAGTGCGATAATACAATCTCATAATCGTTACGTCAAAGCAGAACGCAAAGAATGAATGTGTCCACAACACCATCGCACTTATTTCTAACAACTTCTTGCTACTGTATACAATGCACAAGTGTTCTCCGGGCGCAGTCTCTATTTATATCGACCTACCGCGGTTAAATAAGCGAAAACAAGCTTTGTCGTCGTTCCTTTGCTCAATTGCTATTGAAACATTAACCAAAACACAACGACATCAAAATTAGTTGTCTACACATTTTCTCCACAAAATTATTTTTCTCCAAACGGTTATGGGCGCTTTGCGACATTTGAAAGGAACAACCGGTGCTGCGAATTACGTGTGGTGCTGCAGGTAGGAAAATTTTAATTAATACCAGCTAACATCTATTGTATTTCACGTTATAATCCAGATAAGACGTGGTTTGTTTGTAAAGTGTTCAAAATATTAATTGCAATATTGGAGATAGCGAAACCTAAACACGCAATTACCAGCAGCACCATACGTATGCAATAGATGTTTATAGCCGTTTTTAATCAAAAAGCGAAATGTGATTTGAAATTTTATAAAACTCAAGTTCCCAGCATAGTGATATTCTTCTCTTCCTTCAATTAAGACTACTAACATCATCATACTGCCGTAAAATTGGTGGAGTACATTTTACTAGGATTATTTCGAAAAGATTTAAAAATGTATATTCATTTATAATTTTAACATTTATCCTAGTACATTATTTTAGGCCACTATCAACAAATTAGCTACAGTATATTCATAAAAAAAGAAATAACTTGTTCATCCGTGTATTTAGAGGAATCGCCTCAAGTTACAAGCAGCATTTCTTTTTGTAAGTCAAACTGATCCTCAACAAAATATTGTTTACAACGTGAAATATCCGTACCATAAATTAATCTTCTTCCCAATTCATAAACGCTTCACATAATTTTCCCATCGACTCAATACTGAACGTTAGGAATATATGGGTTTGAGTGAGTTCCACTTACTTACTTAACTTCTGAACTGTCCGTTTTAGTATAAGATCCGGACAAAAATCCATGCATATTACGTCTCGAGCTAAGCTTCTACCTTGACAACAGGGGACAATGTAACTCCATCAGGTCTTTTATTATTTAGGCAGGTTCACAATCTTGAATGAATCTTCGCCCCTTAATGCCTGGTCTAAGATTTCATTTGAAGAATTATAACGATACCACTTCTCTCCGCCTTTCCTGCAAGATAGTATTATAACCACCCTTATCACTTCTGACCACAGATACATTTCGTCACATTCTAAGCGTAAATCAATAATGTTCCTATACTCTTGGGAAGCGTTTATTCAAACAGCTGACCTTCTGATGTATAGCTTAATTTGAGGTACATAAGACAGGAGAGATTGAAAGTGCTATTCTTCAGAAGCTAAAAGCTTCTAGATATAAATCTGAAATTTTAAATTCCAATTCCACCGTGAGCAACGTGAAAGGAAAGCAAGTTCCATTTATCTGGATCAAAGTTATTATTCACTATACTTTCCATAGTAATTTTAATCAATGTGTCTAGTCTATTAATAATCTCTTGATAATACTATGTACGTAATAAGTAAGCAAAAATGTCAACGGTCAAAAGTAGCTCTATTTCGGTAGATTATCTTCCAAAATAGTCTTACCAGCTACGTCCGTTAGTGAACTCTCAATAAAGTTATAGTCTCCTTTGTCACTTTGATTCCAGAGAGCGTATTAAACTTCTGTATTATTGATGGTATAATATCCGAGCAAAAATAATTCACATTTCAAAGATTCACTTCAAAGCCCAGTTCCTTTAATTTAAGTAATGTGGTGAAAATCTAACAAGCTTGTTTAAATTCTCCGCAGATATTCTCGTCATCCAAATAAAACTTCGACTATAATGTTTCCAGAATTAGTGGAGCGATTGACTGGATTATAAAGTTCTAATAGGACCCCTTGTTGGCACGCCACTGGAGATTTAACCAACAGAAAAACACCAAAAAAAAAACTGCACCAAAAACTTGACTCGGACACGTGTTTCAACAGCTAAGCTGTTATCATCAGCGATACCGATACTAAAAATAAAAACAACGGGAAGCTTATATATACTATCTGCTTATCACTCATCGTTATGAGTTACATTTAAAACTGACTTCAGGATTAAATGATGATGAGTATGTTCAATGGATTAAGTTTTTTGCACCATGTTAATTAAATTATTTAACACAAATTTTGGCAAAAAAGATGACCCACAACAAAAAAGTTCACAGAAATATCTAAAAAAGAAAAAGAGGTGCACAGACTTGATCCCCAAAAATCTAACATAGTGGTAAACAAATCCTCGGAGATTTTTAACAATGACAATTAACTTTGTTGAATAAAGGCTTGAAATATAACCCTCAAATTTAACAAAGCGCCCATAGATAAGATTATTGTAGGAATTGAAAGTTCGATCAAACTTTTTAGATGATAACTCTAAAAATTCATTAGGAATGCCTGTAAAATTCAAATTTCAGATAATATTCAGCAGTTACCAAAATTTAAATTTAACGCGAGAGAAATAAACATTGTTAAAAATCTTAAAGAGAAAAGTTGTTGTTATCTCAAAGCAGATAAAGGCAATAAAGTAGTTATTTTGGACAAAGAGGATTATTTTGAGTCAGTTCAGGTGATGCTTAATGAAGGCCCCTATTCATTAATATCTAAAATCCTCTTCCCAAAATGATTGCTGATACCCGTAGAGTCTTATTAGAATGTGGAAATATTATACCAAAACAACTTAGGTTTAGACTAACGGTATCTAACCCGGTTCTTCCTAGAATGTATTGTTTACCTAAGATACATAAACCCGGAAAAGCAATGCGTCCCATTGTTTCAGGTATTAATGCTCCTACTTATCTGATATCTAAATGGTTGTCAAATAAATTCAACAGTTTTGAATATCAACAATCAAATTTCAGTGTTCAAAATTCATACGATTTTATTGAAAAATTAAAAACATTGAGCTGACTGAGAACGAAGTTTTAGTTTCATTCGATGTCTGTTCATTGTTTCCAAGCGTTCCGATAGATATCACTTTAGATTATTTGAAAGATATGTTACACCAAAACCATTTAGACAATTCAGAAGTAGATAATTTTATTAAATTAGCAAGATTATGTATGAGTCAAACCTACTTTCAAATTAACAATAATATTTATCAACAAAATTATGGTACAACAATGGGTAACAGCTTATCTCCGTTTATGGCTAACCTGTTCATGGGTAAATTTGAAACTGATTTAAAAAATAATTTAGATTATTTTCCTAGAATTTGGTTTAGATATGTAGATGATGTTTTTGCAGTCATCGACACTAAAGTTTACAGCCCTCAGCAATTTGTAGAAATTTTAAATTCAAAATTTGAGACGATCAAGTTTACCTATGAAACAGAAACAAACCTTAAGTTACCTTTCTTAGACACTTTAGTGACAAGAAATGGCAACAAACTAGATATAGATATTTATCGTAAAGACACTAACACTATGAGGTTTATAACAAATGATTCCAACCATAGTATGCAACATAAACTTGCATCTTTCAACTTTTGATTCACCGATTATTACATTTCCCATTGTCAAAACAAAACTTTGATAAAGAACTGCGAAATATTAAGCAGATTGCATCATACAATGGTTTTCAAGAATCAATTGTCACAAACATAATTAGAAAACATAAACATAAGTTAAACATTAGAAACATTACAACGTTAGGAACTAGTAATAGCAAAATAGATAAGAAATATGTCAAATTACCAAATTATCCCACATACACAAAAGGTCTTCAAAAAATATTTTCAAAATTTGATTATAAAACAGTAACCTCTAGTAGTAACAACTTGCAAAATCTTTTAGGCAATCCGAAAGACCCAATAGAAATGTGTGATAAATCGGGAATATATAAAATTAATTGTAAAGACTGTAACCAAGTATATATAGGGCAAACCAAGAGACCTATTAAAACTCGTTTTAAAGAGCACGTAGCTCATGTCAAATATCATCGCACAGATAGGTCCAGTGTTGCCATGCATATGCTTGAAAATGGCCATAGAGTAGGCGACATTGAATTAATTAAGAGGGTAGATAATAAAAACGAACTTGATTCTTATGAAAGTTTAGAAATTTTTAAAAACAGAAATTTGCTTATGAATTATGATGATAACGGTCCATTAGGATTTTCGGAATTATTTAAGCTTATCTAAGAATCAATTAAGTTTAACGATGCGTGATAAGCAGATAGTATATATAAGCTTCCCGTTGTTTTTAATTTTAGTATCGGTATCGCTGATGATGACAGCTTAGCTGTTGAAACACGTGTCCGAGTAAAGTTTTTGGTGCAGTTTTTGGTGTTTTTCTGTTGGTTAAATAGACGCTGCAGTTGGTGTTCCTTTCCTTTGAACTTGGAGATTTAATTACTTCCTTACCAAAATAGAGATCTGTTTTTGCCATAAAAAGCTATAAAGTCCTAGAATCTTATTTTTAACAGCAGTCAACAGTCTTTCGACACTGTTAAATGCATTCTTCTAGTCAATTTTTTGAGATTCTGTTGTTAATGCCTATGAAGAATTTTGCAGTGTGATCTACAGACTCGAAGGTAATTTTCATTTCCTCGGACTATGACTTGCATTTAATTTTGGCGACTAATCTTAGGAAGGTGTTCCAGGGCACGTAGGTAGGCTTCATACAAAATTGGAAAAATCAAAGTATTAACTTTTCACTAAACAATATATTACAAAGACCTTTATATGATGAGGTCTCAATCCATCTATTCCTCCACGAAAATTGCAAATACCGGTCAATATCTCCTCCTTTGTGACCTTGAATACTGCTTGCTCATTTTATACATTACTTGATAACCATTGTGTGATTAATTTTAAGTCATCATCCAATGTTTCATTAACAATAATTACTATTACCCCAAAAGTCCTTGTCCCATCAAAACGGACAATGAGCATTAACCTTCAATTTTGATACACTTGAAACTTATTAGCTTTGGACATGATTCTTAGCTGCAATCTTGGAACACCGGATGAAGAAATTCCCCAAATATTAATCCGCGTTCTTCAAATTTTTACGAACATGAAAATATGAAAATTCTTATTTTATTAACTGAGTATTTTCTGAGTTTGAATAGACCAGAAATCAGTTCTTAGTAGCCCCAGTTTACAAAGAGTCCTTGTTAAGACAAGGAGATGTTACCTGTATATGACTTAAAGAACCCTCAGCCATACATTTTATGGAAAGTTTTTCTTGGACAAGCACTCCCACCCTTGAACTCACTGGCAAGTAATAAACAACAAAAAAAACATTAATTTGCTTAAATATTGGAGCTTGCTATAGCATTCCCTATTGTTGAAGAATATTTTTTTTACTAGTTTCTCTGAAATGTCATCGGTTTTGTATCTGTTGCTTAGATAGAAATTAACGTAATGTTGGACGATTTACTCATTAAAATCATTGTTCTAAATTTATAAGAACAGTTTGGTTATAATTTAAGTTTGATAACATAACTACATAACTCAATCGATAAATGGCATATTTTGTTGGCGATAACTAAGATATTTATTCTAATACAATTAATCCAGTTGTTTTTTATTTTCCTCAACATATTTATTATATCATATTTAGCCTTTTGATTTTGTATTATGCCTCTTGGATTAAAATAAAAAACTTTTACATAAACACCTGGGACACGTTGTTATGGCTTACAACGGGAGATGGATCAGACGCTGTTAAAGGTGCAACCTTCAAATAATTTTTTATAATATACCTTTAAAAACTGGCGTATAAGGTATGTGATTCTCTATTTTCCAAATGTTTATACACAGGCTACAGTTGAACCTACTAACTTCAGTTGCACTGTACAAAGAGAATTCAGATATTCTTATGAAGCAGGACTTACTTCAATAACAAATAAATTTATTTAATATATAATTTTACATTCATTGCAGAATCTTACAGGCTGTTTAGTTCGGGCTTCAAAATTTGAGATAGCCTTTCTTATCTTCTACTCGTTGATAGTTATGACTCTACGAAAGGAATTTTGAACTCATTAAAGAAACATTTTCCGATCGAAGATGATACAGTATAATTAACTAACAAGAACAAAGTCAGTTGATGAGTGACTTTGCAGAGATGGGAGGATCATTAAATAACTAAAGTACATTCTAAAAACTATTCTGACATGGATGATTAGCTTTCAGTTTAAATATTCACATATGGCACTTAGCGACTCTTTTTTGGAAGATTCAGCTAATTAATACAAATTGACCTATAGTACCAACATCATCTTTATAGACAATCAGAGGTTCTTACAATTAAATCAAATTATTGTTTAGTTTAAACCAGTTATTTTGTATGCTCAGGTAGAAACAACATTTGTAAAAACAGTTTTTGATATTCTATATGATCAAAATATTTTCATTCAGTAGCCTTCATTTGTAGCTATTAGTTCATTTTCTATTAAAAATACATTTGTTTTTTATGTTGCGTTTAGAGATTTCTGTATCACTAAGTAATCTAGTAAAAGAATTTAAAGTCTATTCTTCATATTCTAGATTGAGATTAACACTAGATTTCAGTTTTGACAAATATCTCTTACAAACTCAATATTAATATGATTTGTAAACTATGTTTTTAAGAATATCATAATCCTATTGTTCCTTGACTGTCTTATTTTACATTTGGCATATACCATTACTTACTTAGTCCTCTTCATTCTGCCATTTCATTACAGTTTCATTTCAAATACAATTTTGGTTCAGCTCTCACAAATTTGGTATAGTGTTTTTGTGACTAGATGCAGTAGATGTTTGCCATTGCGATTCAAACATCTGAATGCCTTAGAAAATTCTAATGTACCTCTTTAAGGCAGTGCTGTATGCAGAGAGACATTCTCTTCATGTT